>JAVISA010000023.1:0-521686 GCA_032595095.1 Didymellaceae sp. YAFEF048 | reverse complement strand
AAGATAATATTAATATAGAAACCCTCTATAACTATAATATTAGTTAATACTAAGTTCTTAGTATTAAGACTATAAACACTATTAAGTATATTCTTAATATAGTAGGTGCCTCTTCCTATTATAGGGAAAGCTTAGGTTTCTACCTTAACTATTTCTAAGCAATTACTCTTATAAAGTAATCTAGGTTCTAGGAGGCTTATGTTATTTACTAAGTAAAGCACTCCTCTATTGTCTAGAATTATACTTTTAGATAGTAGATATAAGTTAAAATCTATAAGATTATATATTCTATGTCTAGTAACCTTAGTTATTAGGCTAGGATTAATTAGCGCTAATACAAGGCTACTAGAATACTCTATTTATTCTAATATACTCTTGTATAAGGTCTTAGAGGCTTATAAGCCTCTAGAGTTTATTTATTCTTACTTAGTTAAGTTACCTCTTAGTAATTAATAGCTATTCTACTTAAGGTATTTTAGAGTTTGCCTTTTCTTATTATTAGTAACTCTAACAGGAGGATTTAAGCTTCTATATAGTATAGTTTCTAGTATATAGCACTTTATAGGTATCTATAAGTAGAGCCTATTATCTAGCCTATAGTAAGAGTAAGTATGCCCTTTCTATTAGCTTAAACTAGTAAAGCTATCTTACTTCTCTTATTTTACTCTATCTATGTAGTTACTAAAAGTTATAAATACTAGGTTACCTTTAATAGCCTTAAAGCTATGCTTATTTATATATTTTAAGAGCTTCTGCCTAAGAGTATTAAGGTATAGTATAGGTATAGCTATAGAGTATACAAAGCTTATCTAGTATATTATAGTATATACCTAGTCTAGGGCTATATAGCCTAATAGAGCGTCTGAGAAATTAGTAATAGTAAGCTAGCCTTATACCTTACTAAGGTTATAGGCTTTAGCCTTTATATAGAGGTATTACTACTTAGTTATCTAATTATAAGAGGTTATCTAGCTAGTCCTTATAGACTCTAGATAATTATAATACTTAGCTCTTATAAGCTATTAAGTAGTTACCTTATTAGGAGTAAGGCTCTGCTTAAGGCCTTTAATAAGTGCTTATAAGGTATAGGTATTAATAGCTATAAGATATAGTATTATAGAAGCTATTAACTATAGAGCTACTATAGAGTAGACCTAGTTCTATATTATTTATAAGTATACAGCCTTTATAGTATACTCTCTAGCCTCGACCTTATAGCATATAAGCTCCTAGTAGTATACCTAGAGGTTTAGTATAGTTAGTAAGGTATAGGTACTTAAATTATTATTAGTATTATTAGGAAAGTAGTCTCTTATTAGCATTAGTAATAGGAGGGTCTTAGTTAATAAGTTAGGCACTTTAGGGCCTTTAGGGTTAACTAGGTCCTAGATATTCTTTAAGCTAGTATAGAAACGCAGTTAGGTATACTAGCTAGGCTAGTTGCTTCTAGTCCTTAGCTAGTAAGCACTCTTTAGTATCTGCGCTTCTAAGACACTACCTATAGGCTTGTTTATATTTAAATATTAGGACTATAGTTAGAAAAGGTATAATAATAGGATTATATCATAGGAGCTTTAGAGTATATACTATAGAGCTTGTAAGCTGCGTAGGAAGATCTATAAGTTATAAGAAGCTAGGCTTATAACTATTAAAGCTAAGTAGCTATACTCTAGTAATCTATTAAATAGACTACTATCCTATCTAATATTAGATAAGCGGTAATATATATATATAAAGGAAATCGGTGTTTATTATATAATAACGTTGTGGCCCTATACCTTAAAGTAAGGGGTAAGAGAGCCTCTAGGTTATAGCTTAGAGGCTTGTAATCTGCTAAGATATAAGACGGAAGCGTGTCAGCTTCTAGGTATTTACTAAAACAATCAGAGTAACTAAGTTCTAAGTAGGGCGTTTAATAGTATAGTAATAGTTATTTAGTTACTTATTTAATTAACAAATATAAATAATTAAAGCTATAGAAGTAGAGCTCTAAGGCTTAAAATATAGCTAGTTAGAAAAGCTAATTAGTAAAGATTAGAGGTTAGGAGCTAAGGCTGCAGCTAATTAGTATTAATAAAAAATCTTAGCTACTATAGGCTGCTAGCTACTAGATTTATTAAGCTTAATAATTACTAAGGCTATCTATTAAGTACTCCTATTACTAGAATAGAGTACTTAGAAGGTATATTACGCAGTATTAAGCAGCTTATTAATAGCTAGATTAGACGTTTACTTAGCTAAATTATATAATCTATATATATTTTCTTTATATATAAACTACTATATAGTATTACTTAGTATATTACTAATTAAGTTTACTTATTAATTACCTAAGTATTGTCCCATAAGCTCTATAATAGATACCTTATATTATAAAGCTAAAGTTCTTACTATACTTTATACACGCCTATAAGAAAGCTATTACCTTTAGTAATATCTAAAGAGAGTTCTAAGAGGCTAGACTAGTTCTTTTTAGCCTATAATAAGTTATATTAACCCTTAATATAAAGCTATAAACTCTATTACTACTACTTTCTCTAATAAAAAAGCCTTAGTAGTTATAAACTCTAAAGAACCTTATTAATTTTAGCTCTTAATTAACTCTAATTTAAGATAAGTATAAGAAGTAAATAGGTAGCTTACTAACCTCTACTACTAGTATACTTTATTACCTTATAAAGAGAGCTATAAGTATAGTATATAAGATAGCTTTACTTAAATAAGAATATACTAAGCCTTAAATATCTCTAGAAGCTACTATAGAGTATAAATTATATAAAAGAAAGTAAGTTTAGGTAGAAGAGCTCTTTATAGGTTAAGAGGGCTAGTAATTAATTACTCTAAAAAATATTAGTATATATAATAATAGTAAGAAGCTAAAGAAAAGAGTATATACTAAAGAAGGTAAGCTATTCTTATAATACTATAGAATATATAGAAAGACTAGGTATAATATATAGATATATAAGAATAAAGTAGAAGAGGTTTCTAAGTAATATTATAATCTATTATAGGCTAAAGAGTTATAGAGTATAGTATAATATAGTCTTAGTAAAAGTAGTCTACTTACTTAGGTAGTCTACTTACCTATATAGTATATTAAGGTAACTAAAAGCTATATTATTATTATATTTAAGATTATAGTACTAAAATTAGTAGTTTAGTATTAGAGTTTCTATTTACTTAAGGTACTTACTTACTTATAAAATATAGTATTATAACTCTTTAAATTATTTAAGCTTACTAACTTTATATAAAGTAAGTCTATAAGTTAAGTCTTACTAGCTATAATAGAAAGTAAGTTTTTATTAATAATTCTCTGCTTAGAGTATATAATAGACCTAAGTCTGCCTGTAAAGAACTTGCTGTCTCTGTTTTCCTCGCTCTTCTATTCCAATATTGATGTTGAAATGCGTACACCGAATGTTAGCGTACATGTCACCAGCCGTCTGGCCATGCACCGGCTCTACCCACTTACCGGTGATCTGGGTCTCTAGCTCATCTGAGTTGATTACCACACGGTTGTACGCGCGGAGAACAAACACAATACTGAACCGGTACCGTTGTGCTGAGTCTTCAGGGCTCCCATATGATACCACCCGGTGTCCGCCTGCTGGATATCTGCCATTACTCAGTCTTTCCAAATGCCTACCTACCAGCAGGCTGGCACCCTTCATCCCTGTCCTCTCTACTTCTTTTTCAACCTTGAACCATTCAGCACCGTCCCAGACTTCGAGTCCAGGTACGTTGCCCACCACGACGCTAAGAAGGCCAAGGTCTGCGTGTGCTTCTGCGACCTCCTTCTTTTGCCACCCTTCGTATCTAAACAGTCTGAGCATAGTCGCCGTCTTCTGATCGTCTCTCTCCTGCATACGAGCACAAGGGCCAACAAACTGCTTTAATCCTTTCGAGGTATCGTCAGGTTCCGGCATGGCTAGCGATGTTGCTATACGACCAAGTGTGTTCTCGAGATGAGCGCCCATGAGATCCCAGTATCGCTTTGCTGGTCTACGCAGAATCTCCGGGCAGTATGACAAAGTCCGCAAAGTGATGAACTCTTTCTCCCCTGGGATACTAGACCACCCTTCTTCAGAGCCGAGCTTATGCTGCCATCGCGCCTTTTCATCGACAGGTTGTGCAAAGAATGCCTGAGATGCATGGAAAAGTTCCTCATATGCATCCTGCAGAGGATGTGGCCCAGGCGCCGGCCCTTCATGGGTTGGGTTCGTTGGCGAAAAGTCCGCTTGTGGAAATGTGATAGTGGTCCATCCGAGGTTTGAAAGAGCTTGTTGGTGTTCGGGAAGGACCAGCGGTAACGGAGAAGGGATGAGTGATGGGCGTGTATCTTCAATGATGTCTTGTTCTTTCGTGGAGTGCTTGCTATTGTGCCGGCGTAACCGCGAGAGGAATCTGGTAATCGAAGATGAGCGCCGCGAGGACGGTGCAGCCACAGTCAACCCCATAATCAAAATCCTGCTTGCTAATCTACAGAGATAATGCCGGCTGATAATGTCGCTGTTTAGGTATCTCACAGAAAGTGGTTGTCTTCAGACGGGGGTGTTATGAGTGCTAAGTCCACATGAGCCAATGACGTCGACAGGCTAAGCCACCCCAGCCACACCACCGGTGAGCTTGTTTTAGTAACACCGCAGGCATCAGTTAGATGGGGCGTTAAAGCTTTGATTCAATTGATATTTTCAACACTCATTATTCAGCGTGTGGAATTGTCTTCGGTTTGCTCTTAGCCCAAAGCGCTCTCTCTTTGTCCTGGAACCATTGATGAAGAATTGGCTTAACCTTGACAACATGCGCAGTTTGCTCCGCACTAATACCAAACTCCATGCCCTCCTTGTAGGTTCCACCCTCTGCACTGATCCGCATGGGCGTCATCATCTCCAGACGGCACATAGCAAGACCGACGTCTCCGATGCTTGCGACCAGCTTTCCAGCGGCGCGGCCTTTTTTGATTATGCCCGTTTCGTCAAGTTGCTTGATGTCGGCACCTGGTTCGAGGTGTGATGATGAGGGTGATGGTCCGCTGGTGAAGTCAAGCCGTACAGGCAGCACGCGCTTCCGGACCACTCCAGTGTGCTTGGTTCGGATAGTCAATTCCTGACCTACATAACAACCCTTCTTAAAATCAATGCCTTGTGCAAGGTCAATGTTGACTTCCATTGGCAGGGCACTCTCTCTGGGTACCTCCTGAGGACCTTCAGGAATACCTTGCCTATAGCGCTGGAGATGGTACTGCCGTTCGTCTTGCACGTCGGACTTGTCACCGAAAAACTCGTTGCTAGGTCTTGCCAGGATCCTCCACAGGGAGGACTCGTTGCCACGTGGATCGCACATATCTGCCTCCAGTGCTTGCTTGTTGACGCTTTTGTAAGCCTGACCCCAGACAGCCCACACTTCCAGATCCCGTTCTGGCACGAGGTTGATGGCGACCTTACTCCGGAGTTTGTGTCTCTTCAGGTGTTTCCTCAACGCTTCGACCTCCGACCCGTCGACTTCGATATAGCAGCTCCAGTGTTCCTCTTCTGCCAGCAGCTTGGGGTATACCCATACAAATACGTCCCATAGCACGCGACCTCGGGAGTCTAGGAAGGCAGCGAAAAAGGGTTGGTCTCGCCCAGCGTGGACGTTGTTCGTGAGCAAGCCTTGCAAGAGCTTGGCTGTGTCGGGTCCAGACAGTGCAATGAGACGTCGATGCGGAAGACGCGCGATGCCTGAGTCTGTAGGTTGTATCGTATTCGTTATTGACGAATATGAGTAAGCCAGCTGTCTGTGAACAGTGATGGTGGCATTGCTATCATGTAGCCTCGGCGATGGATGTCTCGTTCGCCATGCGCGCGGTGCTAGCTGAGGCGTTGGTCCGGTGGAAGGCGCAGTGCTCAGTGCGCGCAATCTAGAGGCTTGCGCGCGCACGCGGCTACCCTGGCAGACACGACAAATGTAAGTCGAAGGCCGTGCATATGTTTTCGATGATACCGACATGGCAGAGTTGCATTGGAAGTGTTCTGAGTCAAGCCTGAAGCTATGATGGGGTTGGGCTGTGGCGTCAGATTCGTAATCGATAAGGACGAGATCATGCCTCGGACCATTGACCCACGTCACAAGTCAATGCTACATATATTGATCATCGTTCACGTCAGAAAATGAAAGTTGGTAGAGGCGCTGAATATGCCTACTCAAACTAAAGGTCAAGCCTCAAGATGGGCCGCTCACCATGCCGGATCAACACGAAGGCTATCCCCAAAGTTCCCACACGATTGCACAACATCTAGTCATTCTTCCGGCTTTGACTTGCGTGGCTCGTTAACCTAGCATTTTCGTCGTCGCTTCCCTTTGGACTTGCCGGCTCAAGATCCTCATCGTCGTCACTCCATTTGTCGTCTTCACCGACTGCAAAGATGGTGTCGCCATCAAGGGATTCTCTTGGTGGATGAATGGGTTTCTGCGGTTGTGGTGCAGGCAACGGTGAAGCATCACGCGCAGCGTTGCGTTGTGGGCGGACTGGGTCGTATGAGGGAGGATGATCAGACGGCCCCTCTTCCTCATCAAGTGAATCACGGATGGAAGCGATCTCGAAGCCATCGTCATCCTGGGCAATCTATGTACGCGTCAGTCATTGCCAGACAAATAAGATTCTTGAACTCACCTCGTCACTCATAGCAAATCTCCTGTTGTTGGCGGTGGGGCGCCACATGTACGCAACAAAGCAGACGTCTGCCAGGTAGACCAAATTAAGCCAACCGTCCAATACGAACCAGCGGGTCTGCCAGTGTGTTGGCGCAAAGTCTGGAGTGGAGGCACCAGCGAATGTGAAGCTATTGATGAAAAAGAAGCCGAAAATGACAACAATGCTAGTCAAGATGCACCACCACAGCCTCTTGTACATGGTAGCTTTGACATGCTGCTTGCGTTCCATGAGATCTTTCATGGTCAGGTTCAGGGAGTTCAGAGTCCAGATGTAGAATGCTGTCAATGTTGCGGACAAGGGCAGAATCACAAGGAGAACCAGAGGTCCGGCGTCGTCAGGGCGGACGGTGAGCGATGCGACCGCATATATGACGCCGAAAGCGAAGTGAGCCACAGCCAGCCAGCGGACAATGGTCATAGTCTTGCCAAGTGATGGCTTGACGACGCCGTAGCCCATGCAGACGATGAGCAACAAGAAGAAAGAAAAGGAGTTGCGGAACGCGTTGAGGACGGCAACAATGACCATCAGGACCTTGGATCCAATGTTGTTGCCATGACGGTTCTGATAGTCGTAGAAGCCCCAGGTCATGAGCATCTCCACCACCAAGAAGACCAGAATAGCCGTGATGTAGTTCTGAACTGCCAATATATCGTGCCTGTTCTGGTAGTACAGGAAACCCCAGAAAAGCAGGACTACAAAGTACACAATCGTGATGCCGCCGTAGAAGGGGAGCTTCGCGATCTGCGCTGCTGGAAGCTCGCCGTATGCGTTTCGGAAGGTAACGATTGCTTCATATTCAACTTCTTTGGTATAGGCAGCAGTGGCAACGCAGTAGTAGCCTGTCTTGATGGCCAGCTTGCGCTCTCCGCTTGCGACAGGATAGTTGATCGGCTTAGGGTCATTGAGGTGGACCGCTTCGGTTCGGATGTACATATTCGACACGGCTTCGGCATCATCTGCGAGGATCCACTCGCCCTTGTGAGTGCCGTTGCATAGCTTGGCGTCGATGGCATCGTCGTTGCAAATGTAGGACCGCTGCAGCACGGTGTTAGTACGAACTAGCAGAACGCCAACGCTGGAGGAGACTGACATCGTCGACAGGCATCTCAGACGGTTTACCCAGTAGAAGCGAGTCCTTCCACTCCCAGACTACTACGCCCACGGTGGGATCTTCAATTTCCTTGTTCTGATCGCCCTTCTTGAGGAACTTGACAAGAATGAAGGGCTCAACCTTCCCTCCCCATGACTTCTTGCTGTACATGCCCGAGCATTTCTGAGGATCGTCGCGGGTCAGTGTGACATCGATTGCGGCTACTGCTGTTATCGTGGACAGTAACAGCAGCCCGATGCTGCGCAGCCATTGCTGCTTCATTCTGTGGCTTGAGGCCAGCTGGCGTAGCTGGTCGTTGTGCGAAGATGATGCTAGCTGATGGATGCGATGTCACCACGGATGGGATACGAGAAAGTCTGGTCTGTTTGGTAGCAGAGGGATAGTCGACCGTTACGAACGGCTACCGTGTTGTATTTGGCGGCGCGTCGTCACTGCCTTCCTTGGTCCCCGGCAGCGCGGGAGCTAACGTCGCGCGCAACGCTGTGGCGCAGCTCCGGAGCTGCAAGCCAAAGGCGGCGAACGTCGTCAGTTACAGCACAGTGGCGTGCGCTGCGATATACACCCACACGTAACACAACATGCCCGGCAAGACTAGCAACGGCGAGCTTTGCAAAAGATGCAACGCGAACACTTCAGTTCTTGTCGTGCGCCTGGAGCCTCTTTGCCAGTACGTTGATATCTCCTAGTTCAAACGTCATACTAAAATTTTACACAGGCAGTGCTTTGCCCGTTATCTGCACACCAAGGCCATCAAACGTCTGGAGACTTTCCGTGTCAACTTCCACACCAACGAGGAGCGCAAGGTCTTGTTGCCTTTGTCTTTTGGTGTCTCGTCAACCACTCTGCTCCACATCTTGGATCTGCATTTGAAGACTCAGATGAGCAAGACAGGCCGCACAGGCTTCTCCTTGAGTATCGTTGTCATTGGCGACGTCGAAGGGAGAATGCCCATCGATCATCTGCTCGCCCGAGTTCGTGCACAGTATCCTGGCTATGAGTGCACAGCGTTACCCCTACACGAAGTGTTTGGTGCAATCCCCAGTGATGCGGCTCTGCGAGATCTAATCCCCGAATCTGAGGAAGGACCACCTCCAACCAATCAAACCCAACTGGTTAATCTGATCAATTCTCTGCCCACTGCAACGGCTCGCGCTGACGTCCTGTCGACACTAAAGACTAGGCTCGTTGTTGAACATGCGAAATCAGTACGATGTCAAAGTATCTTGTGGGGCGACAGTACTACTACCTTGGCTGAAAAGACACTCGCCGAGACCTGCAAGGGCCGTGGCTTCTCTTTGCCTTGGCAAGTGGCTGATGGAAGGTCGCCTTCCGGAATCTATTTCCACTACCCTCTTCGCGATGTCCTCAAAAAAGAGCTAGTGTCTTATATAGATCTGGCAGATACTACGCTTTCATCGCTGATCCATGAGCCCTCGCCAGGTGCCACTCAGGCCTCCACGAGTTCGAAAAATACAACTATAGACGACTTGATGAAGCAGTATTTCGAATCAGTAGAGGAAAACTTTCCAAGTATCGTTTCGAACGTAGTCCGGACGTCTGGAAAGCTGGAGGTGCCAGCGGGTGCAGAAGGTGATCCAAATTGCGGGTTGTGCGACATGCCTGTCCCCGGCGGTCGCTTTGGTATTCACGGCTGGGGTGGGTATCAAGAAGACGATACCGAGCCTCACCAAACGACAAGCAAGAACATCTGTTACGGATGCACTCGTTCATTGCCTCAGACAGGTCTTGGCACGAGCAGTCGTTGAAGTATCTGCGCGATTCGAAGACTGAGCGCAGATAGCCCCGCCATCAACCATTTCATTATGAACAATGGGGGCTCTCCGACGAGAGTCTTGCAATGTCGAAAGCCTTTATCACCAGCCCCATGTCATACGTAGCAGTGCTTCTCAAGTGAGCAGGAGCGAGCCATCACACGGCGCGACTCGTTATCCGATTGTCACGAAGGATGCATCCTGGAGAGCGTTTCCTTGAGGATCGTTCTGAGCCTTTGCAGGACCAGTCATCCAACACGTTAAAGTTGTCACCCGAGATGAGCGATCGATCTATCCTCCAGGAACAACGAACTATTTAGGGGAGGGGGATGCGCACATGTGTTTCGATCCATAAACATGGACCCGATCACGCTACGCGATACGGTCTGTGGCTATCAGGAAGGCATTATATGACGCCATCGCATGGTCGTCTACGTTAAATCACGAGCACAGCCTGCAAAGAAGTCTTGGTTGGTTTCGAAATGAGCGACTTCCCAGACGCAATGTCATGGGGGCTCTGTACATTTTCAAAACCTCAAGCAGCTTGCACATCATGAGTTATCAGTTTCATGGTCGCCGTAACCGAAGAGATATCACTCTAAACCAAGGAGGTGCACAGAAACGCAGTATGTGTGTTCGAGAGCACGCAATTGCACCCCCACATGTCGCAGGCGTCTACCCCGCAAAAGCTGTACTTCACGCAACATCAGACAAGCCGGTATCGCTATTACAGTAGTCAACATATTGATAGGACAAACAATAGTTACCCATTCGAAGCATCACATTTCGCTGACGCGCCTGCGAGTTAAAGCGGGACCAGGTTATGTCGCCATATCGGCTCATTGATGTGCAATTGAGGTGCTGTCGATTAGAGACGTACGCCCAGAAGACATAAGACTCGGAAATAACCACGTCAATGCTACTTGAATGAAAGGTGTGAATTCCCGGATCGTCGACGACTCAACTGACCATGGCTACACAAACCGTCGCGCTCAACATTGGACAGAGTCGTTCATCTGCAGAATCACAATACCCACGTGAGCCTCTCAAACTCAGCGGTGTTCTCCAGCAATACAAATCTTTTGACGTTACGCCCGTCATTGGACGTGAATTCGTCGATGTCAACTTGAAGGAATGGCTCGAAGCACCCAATTCTGACGAGTTAATCCGAGACCTAGCCATCACCAGTACGTTCGTCCCCTAAATGTTGATCACTCAGCTTCTGACATATATAACAGTCTCCCAACGTGGTGTAGTTTTCTTTCGAAGACAAGACGACCTGAACAATGACCTTCAGAAGCAGCTCGCGCAGCGCCTGGGTGAGCTTTCTGGCAAACCAGAATCATCCAAATTGCACATCCACCCAGTGATCAACGCTGGCCGCCGTCTCGGTGGAGGCGACAACGAGATCAGTGTCATCAGTTCTGAGCAAGCGAAAGAGATCTACAAGAACAAATTTCTCAACTTTGCAGATCGCAAGCAAAGTGCAAAAGGTGGCTGGCACAGTGATATTACTTTTGAGAAGATTCCTAGTGACTATGCGCTTCTGAGACTCACCGAGTTACCAAAGACTGGAGGAGGTAAGATTGGAGACCTCTCATGCGATGGTGGCAGCTAACACAACTGCCAGACACTCTATGGGCTTCAGGGTATGACCTGTTCGACCGACTGTCGCCACCTTATCAGCGATTCTTCGAAAGCCTCACTGCAACTTATGCCCAACCGGGCTTCAACTTGGCCGCACAGGAGAATGGTTTCGACCTCTACGATAAACCTCGTGGTGCGCCCGAGAACGTCGGAAGTGAGCTTATTGCTGAACACCCAGTGATTCGTACCAATCCCGTGACGGGGTGGAAATCAGTCTTTGCGGTCGGTCACCATGTTCAGCAGATCAATGACCTGACGAAGGAGGAGAGTCAGCATGCGCTCGACTGGTTCGTGCAATTGATTGTTGAGAATCACGATCTGCAAGTTCGCCAGCGGTGGCAGAATGTGAATGATCTTGCTATTTGGGACAATAGAAGCGTGTACCATACTGCAACTTTTGACTATCAGGGCCAGGGCCCGCGAACTGGACAGCGCGCAGTAAGCTTAGGTGAGAGGCCGTACTTTGACCCAAATAGCAAGTCGCGTCGTGAGGATCTTGGTCTCATCGAAGACAAGTCGTAGAGTAGTCTAGTCAAACCAAGCCATTCCATAGAGTATGTCGTATCGTTGAGCGCCCAGGATGCAATATTATCGTTCCTCGTCTGACTCCACCGGACTACCCGTCCTAAAATTCCGCATTGTTATCTGGCTGTGCTCCATAGATCTTTACATGATCTTCCGACCAGTAGTCTGTTGTAGCCCTTCTCTGATTGGTCCTTGTTGACGACATATGTACCAACCTCACGACATCCACGCAATCAACAAGACACGTTCTGGACCTACAGGACCGACACCCCTGTCTCTTTAAGGTATCATGAGCGATATCGCTGGTCCTCCAGCTTCTTCTCTCGAGGCCAAGACGCGACGCCTGACGCGATTCTCTGAGGATTGACGTGCCGGCATGAATTGTGGCTATTGCTGCCGCTATCCTGGCTTGGTGACCTCACAAGTGGATCGAAGGTTTCTCGGGCACAATCAATTACAAGATCAGGGACCGCGCGTACTCTACCTAGCAGGCTGGTGGTTATTCGAGATCTCCGCTGTACGCCCTAATCTTCCCTTTTAAAGGAACCCCGGGACTGTGCTCAGACAATGTGGAATGGCCCGATACTGGGACAAATGTGTCGTTTTGTCCCAAAGTCCAACAGCCATTTACCATTCTCTGTACCAGAAATTTGTAGCGCGCAGCTGAGCATCTTACACAATAAAGGTCGATTAGTTCCATCGTTTTGTATCATCATGCGCGGAGTCATAACCAATAGCTGTCGAGCTTTTCGTTATCAAAAGCTAGAAGGCCAAAAGCGTGGCACTTGGTACTTGACCTTGGCATAACAAGACCTTCTCTGCCGAGATGTTGTCACTTGGATGCCCCTTTGCACCATCCTTGGCTGGAAAGTATCTCAAGAAGATCTCCGGGGGTTTAAAAGATCTTTATGGCCTCCGGAGATGTACATGAGATTACACAGACCCAGCTACCTGGATTTTTTAGTGCTAGGGACTGCCAGAATTATCTTGGTTAGCAGCATTTTGACATTAACCTGGCGCCGGCGATGGCTACACCCCCTGTCGATCAGAAGCATGTACCCTCTACCCAAGAAACCGACTCAGCATCGTCTCAGATTACCGACAAGCCACGTCCAGCTTATGGTTCCTATGATGATCACCCTTTCAGCGATCGTGTGACGGCGCAGTATTGGCGCGAAGTCTACGACAAGGCTGAATACGAGGGACGTCATCGGTTTGACCCAAACTTCACATGGACTGCGGATGAAGAGAAAAAGCTTGTTCGCAAGGTACCGGCATATGTTACCGCTTAGATTCTGGCTGCTGACGCACGTGACAGCTTGACTTCAGGATCACTTTGTGGGCATGGATGATGTTCGTCTCCCTAGATCTAAATCGCAAGAATATCAATCGTGCCATCTCCGATAATATGCTCAAGGATCTTGGTAAGAGACAGTTCAGCGTAGTTGGTATTCTTCTGACGGTTAGCTAGGCATGAACACCAATGACTTCAATTACGGCCAGACTGTAAGCTAGTTCCAGATTCTCAAGTCGAATCGACACTAATTCTGTCTGAGATATTCCTCTCGATGTTTCTCTTCGCCGAACTACCTAGTGGGCTGATCAGTAAGAAACTCGGTGCCGACAGGTGAGCCTCCCGCAGGAGTCCTCCAAGACCAACAGAGGGTGTTTAATTCAACCGTGGTAGATGGATCCCAACGATCATATGTGCATGGTCGATTGTTAGCGCCTCGCAGTGTGCGATCACCACGAAGTCGCATTACTTCGCCATTCGAGCTCTTCTGGGCCTCCTTATGGGTGGCTTTATTCCGTAAGCAATACTGGTCTCACTCGCTGTGATAGTGTAATACGTGTCCGCTGACCAACTCTAGCGACATCGTCCTATGGCTCACCTACTTCTTCAAATCTAGAGAGCTTCCCACTCGCCTCGCGTGGTTTTGGACAGCATTGAGCTTTTGCAATATTGTTGGATCTTTACTAGCTGCCGGGATTCTGCAGATGCGCGGTCTTCACGGCTGGGGTGGTTGGCAGTATCTGTACGTATGGGCTACCAATGTCACAGCAATAGAGCTAACTGTAAACAGCTTTCTAATTGAAGGAACTCTGACCTTCGTTATCGGAATCTTCTCATACGTTCTCATGCCGGCCGGCGCGACCCAGACAGCAAACTGGTTTCGCGGCAAGAATGGATGGTTCAGCGAGCATGAAGAGTACATCCTTGTGAATCGCATCTTGCGCGATGATCCTTCCAAAGGAGACATGAATAACCGAACCGGTGTCAGCCCACGACTGCTGTGGAAGACAGTCACGGACTGGGAACAGTGGCCACTGTATTTGATCGGGTTGATGGCTTACATCCCGCCGTCACCCCCGACTACCTACCTGTCCTACATCCTACGTCAGTTGGGATTCAGCACATTCCAAGCAAACATGCTCTTGATCCCATCTCAGTTTCTCTTTGCCGTCCAGCTGCTCATTTTGACATGGGTGTCGAAAAAGCTCAAAGAGCGCGCCATCGTTTCGAGCATGAGCAACTTCTGGATCTTCCCGTGGCTCGTGGCCCTGGTGACACTACCAGCAAATGCCAACCCATGGGTCCGATACGCGCTCCTTAGTGGTCTCCTCTCATATCCCTACTGTCATGCGATTCTGGTTGGTTGGAACGCGACAAATTCGAACTCAGTACGAACACGTGCAGTCTCTGCGGCGTTCTACAACATGTTCGTGCAGTCTGGTAATATCATCGCGTCCAATATCTACCGAAACGATGATCAGCCGTTGTATCGACGTGGAAACAAGATCCTGCTTGCAATTTGTAGTGTCAATATTGTGCTGTTCTTTCTCGTCAAGGCTTTCTACATCTGGCGAAACAAGGTCAGAGATAGGCTGTGGAATGCGATGACGAAGGAAGAACAAGAGGACTACGTGGTCAGCACGAAGGATGAAGGGATGAAGAGGTTGGATTTTAGGTTTGTGCACTGAAAGATTGATAGGTGAAGGTGCAACCGCGCGGTATAGACGCATAGGTGATAGACCAAAACAATGCGAGAGGGCATAGTGTTCCTCATGGTAGTAAAAATTGTATTCCTGGGCTTACTCAATAGTCGGAGCAAGCTAATTAGCTCTTTGCTTCAACCATGAGATTTTTCGAACAATTCCGTTCAGGCCATAGCAACCCAAAGTGGATCGCGAGGCTTACCCATCAAGCTACTTCTCGCGAACAGTCTCCCAATATGGATCTTGTCAAATGAATTATGCCGTCCGATTGGGGTTCGTGTATGTCGTAGTCCATCAAGCCACATCACTGAGATGCGAAAATCCACGCAGGCCTGCGTCCGTTAAATCGCGCAATGATTGTAGAGAAATCTAAGAGTCTTGTTAACCAAAGGGTCGGTTGTGGTTAGTTGAAAATTGTCGTTGTCGGTTGATTAGTGAAAACGCTGTGAAGCCGTGACGTTGCGGACAAGTCTACCTCAAATTTTCGTCGCAGTGTGCAACGCCAAACAAACCCAACCTTCGCCCTCCCTGAACAGAAACTGATCTTGCCACACCGTCTATCAAAATGGCATCGCAATCAGGTATGGTCGATCCGGCCATCTTCCAAGATCTCCAGGCGCGTGTCGACGAAGATACAGCTGTCCGCGATGTGAGTGGCCACTCCTGGCCCCGCCGCCAGCTTGCCAGCTGCACGTGAACACGCACTCATTACGCGACAGGAGCTCAAAGACATCATTCAAACACTTGAGAAGCACAGTAAGCCATACACAGTCAAGGAAAGGAAAAGACTGGACTAAAATTATGCAGACCGCAATGTCTCGTTTGTCCTGTCGAGAGCCCACTCGACGCCCGTCGCCAACCGTCAGTAGTCTATCAGCTTTCACGTCGGAGCATATGCTAAAGAATCTGCAGTTCCCGAGGTTCTCAAAGCGGCAGAGGAGTCCATAAACACAGTCATGGAGGATATTTCCAAGCTTTCGCAAGCCGCGTCAAAGCTGCCGTACTACAAGTTCAACAACATGTGGTCTCGCCAGATGCAGAGCGCGGTGAGTTAATTGCATTTCAGTATCATCCATCGCTCATCTTATCGCAGGTAGAAGGTCTCCTCCTCTGGGGTTGGCTGGGCGGTTACAAGTATGGCGGAGGCGAAATCAAGGCCGGTAGGCTGCTGACCATCGAAGAGCTGGGCGAAATCATGAAGAGTAAGCCTAGACCGAGGAGTCGCGAAGCACAGTACTGACGCTTTACAGTCCCGGTCAATCTCAAAGAGCGAGACGAGTTCCATCTTACTCTTGAGGAGTACCTCCAATCCCTCATTTCCCTTGTTGAAGAGCTGGTATGTACCAGCGACGAGTGTGTTATGATCAATTCACTAATGCACTGATAGACCCGTCTTGCTCGCAACGCCGTCACGCTTGGTGATTATGAGCGCCCGCTCCTGATCAACCAGTTCGTCAAGGACTTGTTCGCAGGGTTTCAGATTCTTAACTTGAAGAATGATAGCTTGCGCCGTCGCGGCGACGGGCTCAAGTACAGGGTTAAGGATGTCGAGGATGTTGTTTACGACTTGTCACTGAGGAATCTGCTGCCAAAGAAGGAGTAGATAGTTCTGGAGTGCAGGTGGCTGATCAAAGGGTGAACAGTACGGCGTACTGCAAACACGACATTTGCTCTAAGCATGAGGAAAAACAGCTACTATTCACCGAAGCATGTGTGATTGTATCAAATGAGAGTTAGATCGTATTACCATACCAAGCTACAATGGCTTCTGAAATCAAATCATGCGACCATGCAGGTGCTCCTTGGTTGCTCGCGCTAGACGTCAATCTGCAGCACGGACATGAACAGGCGCTCCAAAACTTCAACATCAACACGCAAACAACGTCGACACGGCCCGGCGCCATTTCCACTCCTTTGACCTCTTCGCTACGTCTCTCCAGACCACTGAATTCCTCTTCTCTATTCGCATCGCACGTCCCAACCCCGGGACACTGCATACATGACAATGGCCAGCGCAACCGGCATCCCCGCCGTCGCCGCACCAAAGGCGCCCGCAGCGCCCATTGAACCTCTCAACACTGACGTTGCGCGCATCTATACCCATGTCCACCCTGTCGCAGTCCTCTCTCTTTTCGCATACAAGTTCAACCATCTCGTTGCCGACCCTTCCTCGGTGCTCCTAAGCACGCTGCTCCCGCTTGCAGTTCTGCAGATAGCATACGTAGCAGTATGCCTGCCGCCTACAAGCGGCACAAGTAGTGCTGCACAGATCAGGAGGCAGAAATCGGGGGAGAAGAAGAAGGCAACCCCTAGCAAGCTCGAGAAAGGCATCAATGGGACGATTGTGGTACGTTGGATGCCCCCCAGTCCTGTGGGAGACGGGGCTATCCAGTAATGGTCTTGGTTATTGACATACTATACAGCCTGCGTTCCTCTCCCTTCTCCTCACAGCCCTGGCATCCACACCCCTTTTGACCGCCATCCTCGTGCTCTTTGGTGCCCCTGCCACGACACACCACACTCATACCCTCCTGGCTGCCGCGCATATCGCCGTGCTGAGCACCCTGCCGCTCGTCTACGTCCATGGAGTCAGCGGTGATACATGGAGGGAGGCGGTGGCTCTTTTGTTGCCAATGGACGAAGTATATGGCGGCATGATTGGCACCGTTCTGGGTGCGTGGCTGGGTGCTGTCCCCATTCCCCTGGACTGGTAAGTTGATCATGCAGGTACTCATGATACACGTGTTGACTTAGAGCAGGGATCGTGAGTGGCAGCAATGGCCCATCACTATTGTCACAGGCGCGTATGTTGGTTACGCAGTCGGCAAACTGTTGGGTGGCACGCTTGCAAAGGGCAAGAAGATCATGTTCGAATGAGTGCGTGACACTGCACCCCTCTTCATATGCAGTGTCATACAAAGTGTCGCTACATAAATTCGGAATTTAGCAAACGTAGTTTTGCATCTTACTACAGAGCCTAGCAACATGTTCTGCAGCTCGATCTACAGCATCTCCTGGACTTGCCCCACCACTGCCGAGCTCAACGGCTGTCTGTATAACTGGTCATCAATTTTTTGTCCTTGGCGTCCTATGGAACCACCACAATTCATTGCATCTGCCCTTACGTAGGAGTATTCGGACTCCCGAAAGTATACCCGTAAAATGCACGCTAGCGGACGCTCCCCGCGATCCGCGCGGAGCTGTCCCGAACTGACCTTACACAGCAGCATCGTGACTTTCCCTCACAGGACATATATTTAGAGTGTCTGTCACTTTCCACTCGTGGTGGTCATTCCTATATTGTGAATTGAATCCTCTAAGACTACTGACCTACGTATCTCTACGACTCATACATTGCACCCTCACACGATTCATTATATCTTACAAGCCCAACATGCCAAAGACGGATGTTCTCATAGTGGGCTCCGGATCCGCAGGCATATTCGCAGCGACCTGGCTTGCCATCTATGGGATCCCTTTCACTATTCTAGAACGGCGCTCTGGACCTCTTGAGATCGGACAAGCAGACGGCGTTCAAGTCCGCACTGTTGAGATCTACGATTCCTTTGGCCTTGCCGAAGATCTCCTGCGAGAAGCATATCACATCTACGAAGTGTGCTTTTGGGGGGTTGACGATGAAGGCGGTATCAAGAGGAACAGCAGGACGATTGACACCGAAAGGGGACTAAGCCATGTTCCACATGTGATCTTGAATCAAGCGCGGATGAATGGGCTCATGCTGGGTAAGATGGAAAAAATTTTAAAAGAGAAGGGAGCCTGGAAAGAAGGTACCGCAAATGGTATTGAGTACGGCTGGACTGTAACAGGGATTGACGTTGATCAAGATTCTGTTGCAGACCCAGACGCCCACTGTGTGCGAGTTTCTGCAACCAGGGATTCTCAAGTCGCGACTTGGGAGGCAAAGTATGTATTGGTAAGTCCTGCTATTGATGAACTTTCCATGTATGCCGTGCAGTTGTTGACAATAACAGGGTTGCGATGGTGCCCATTCGACCGTCCGCCACGCTCTTGACTACCACATGATTGGAGACTCAACCGACACTGTGTGGGGAGTCATGGATATCTATCCACTTACCAACTTCCCGGACATCCGCCGCAAATGCACGATTCACTCTTCGGCAGGCAATCTCCTTATTATACCACGCGAAGGCGGCTCGCTCACACGCTTCTATATCCAGCTTCCGGCAGGCTCGCAACCAAAAGATGTCAAGCTTGAAGACCTGCATAAAGCTGCTCGTGCCATCTTCGCCCCGTATACTATGGACTTTGCAGACACTTTCTGGTGGAGCGCCTACGCTATTGGCCAGCGTCTAGCGGATAGCTTCCACAAGGACATGCGTGTCTTTCTCACCGGTGACGCATGCCACACTCACTCGCCTAAAGCCGGCCAGGGCATGAACGTCAGTCTCCAGGACGGCTACAACATTGGGTGGAAGCTGGGCTCTGTGCTCTCGTACCGCAGTCCGGCTAGCGTACTGGAGAGCTACGTCCTAGAGCGTAGCAAGACGGCAGCAGATTTGATTGCATTCGATAGGGTGCTCACAAAATTCTTCTCGCGGCATGAGGAGTATGATGGCGAGTTTGCCGATTATTTCACGAAGAGCGGACGATACATGGCTGGCTTCACGGCACGCTACGAGGACTCGCTCATCACTAACCTCGAGAGTAGCGACGAGGGCGTTGCTACGGAGATTAAAGTGGGTATGCGATTTCCCAACGCGCAAGTGGTGAGATTTTGCGATGCCAGGCCTGTACAGCTGCAGAGTGCATGTAAGAGCGATGGGCGGTGGCGAGTGGTCGTCTTTGCGGGTGATATCTTGCAGGTGCCAGTGAGCAAGCAGAGGCTCGACAAGGTATGCATAGGTCTTTTCCGTTTATCATATCCTACTTACAATATCCAGTTTGCGTACTCACTCCAGGACATCATGAGCCGATTCACACCCAAAGAATCCTATCCAGACAGCGTTATCGAGCCGCTTCTCGTCCTAAGCTCGAGATTTAAAGACACAGAACAGTCTATCATACCCGACGTATTCTGCCCAAAGACAGGGAAGTGGGGGATAAGAGATCTGCATAAGACTTATGTCGATGATGAGCACTACAACAATGGGCACGGACATGCGTACAAGACATATGGCGTTGATTCGCAGAGGGGTGCAGTTGTGATCGTACGACCAGATCAGTACATTGCAAAAGTCGTCAGCTTGGAGTCGGTCGAGAGCCTGGAAAATTTCTTCACTGGGTGTCTGCTCGAATCGAAAAGAACGACGAACGGAGTAGACAAGCACTAGGGTATGCTTTTAGTGGCTAATGCTTTCGAACGTACCGTCAATCTAGAAATCTGACAACTGCACCCCCTTTCCTTTTTGTCCGGCTAGTTCCAGTAGTTTACTGCCAATGGAAATATCCATAATTCCCACTCCGACGCTCTTGTACACCAAGAGGCCCTCTTCGAGCCACTGCTCGAGACCTGCCGGGCTCCTGTCTTTCCTCAGCTCTGGGATCCTGCCAACCTCGAGCATACCGTGTTCTGTAATGCCCGCCTTATGCAGCTCCCCAGCTTCTGCAAGACATCCTTCCGCACTGTCGACTGCAATCTTATCGTTCCAGACTCTGTCACTGAACGTCCCTTTTGGAGAGGCTATGTCTTTGAGAAGTTCAGGATCAAGCTCCTGCATGTCGAGCCTGTAGCTACCGATTGCAGCAATATACCTGCCCTTCGTCCTGGCCTTCTCACTGTTAAGATAGGAGGCCGGGAACAGCGGCGTAGTGGATGGGACGCCAGTGAAGATGACATCGGCATCGACAACAGCATCCTCAAGGCTTTGATCCTTCTCGAACACGTTCAGCTGTACATGCGCTGGAACCCCGGTCTCTTTTAGACTTTCAACCAGCTCTTCCGTGCGCGCACGACTTCGGTTCACGATCGTGATTTTCCGAATCTCGTCTCCTCTCAGCAGCAGCGCAAGCCTAATATGCCACCTTGCCTGCGCGCCCGCCCCAAATACAAGCACACTTGCCGTCCGTTTACGCCCACGGTACAACAACATGCTTCCCAATGCGGTGCGGAATGCGGTGATCTCTGCAGCATTCAATACTCCTAATGCCTTACCCTCCGCATCGCAGATGGTCAGTGTGGCCTGCAGTCCAGGTTTTGGCTTTGCGCCAGGCTGCGGCGCGGCTGCAGATGCGATGCCGACGATCTTGACGCCGATGTGCTCAGGCGTGGTCGCAGGCATGAACAGGCTGGTTCGTGTGTCGCGCTTTATGACGGCGCGTTCGGGCTGGTATCGACTTTCATTGTGACACGAATATTGGGTAAGAGACTGTAAGAAGGCGTCTGCGACTTCTGAGACGTCCTGTTTGGAAAGTGAGGAGAGGATGGACTTCACATCGTTGTCGGATAGAATCGTGAAAGGCATCTTAGTAACGTAGTCAGGAGTGTAGGAATTACGATGAGTTTGGCATTTGATGTTCCAAACGATGATATATACAGTCAAAGGATATGCGGAGACACTTGCTGCTTGTAAGCAATCGTGATCAGGTTCCGATGTCGGTAGAGGGTGCCGAGAGCTACGTGAGCCGCGCTTATGCGCTTTATGTGGGTTTGCAGGATTTCAATACGTGAACGTTCAAATATCCGAGATGCTTGAACAAGACCCGATGTGACTCGATATAGTAATCCGAGTAATGTAGGTCGGCTTGAAGGTGACGCTTCCGACGGATTAGGGGCTCTTAATCGGAAAGCGCTAACGTCATAACCACGCCCTACGCTATGCCCTCCTGTGAAAGTCATCACTGCGCCTGAAGCACTCGGGCTCGTCTTCCGATAGAGCCGGATCCTCAGTGCTCATTGATCAACACCGCCTCATCACCCTTGACATTGCCTCTCACACGCTTACACAATGCCTTTTTCAACGTCAACTTCTTCACTCCGCCATCTCCTCTTGCACCCTCTGCGCCAATGCCAATCTTCCTGCCCAGCTTGAGCTTCACTATCCTGGACTTTGTGCCCGCCATATACCTCATTCCTAGCCTCTCCGCCGCTGCAGTTTCCCTTGCTCGAAATTCGCATACGAGACATTCGACTTCCTCACAGAACCAGCTTACGCTCGATTCGCTGCGCGTTTCCTCTGCCGTATGCGGCTGCTTCGCTTCCATCAATGTAGCATGACCATAGCGTAGCTACATGGAGGAGCAGTAGTCTTCTCGTTTGAGCGCGAAGTGGAGTTTGCGGGCATCGATCAGATGTGGCAAATTATTGTCATTGCAGGTCAGATGTTCCGAACGGACTCGCGGACGGACAGCGTATAGGAAGAGCGGACTATTGAGGAGGAAGAGGAGGCCTTCTGTGATGGGTCAGTGACCAATCAGGTAGGTTGCTTACGGGGCTTACCCCGTAAGCGTTCTTGGTCTTCAGTCGATAACTTAATCGAGAGGCCTGATAAAGATGCTGAAAGTCGGTCACCCAGCGAGAGGCTCTGAACACGAGTAAGTGTCTTTGAACTCAGCTTGAGGCGGACAATTCTGGTAGGCATGTTGGGATGCGGTGAGTTGTCGTGTGGATTAAGAGTGCGAGAGGTCGACAGATACTTAGACTCAGGCATGCGTCACATCAAGAAAGCAAGAAGGCCAGCAACTTAACGGCGCCTCACTGCAGGTGAGTGAGGAATCCCTGCACACTGCTTCACCTACCGCTCCTGTGACTGAGGTCCGGCTAAGCCGACAGAATTAGCTGCATGTATGTAGATGCTTTACTGGTATGTACATGATATGATCATTTCAATTACCCGCAAAAACCGGCTGTTACAGCGCTGACGAAACTTCTGGGGTATGAAAAGCTCCTAATCAATCTCATCTCATGTTGCTTCGTGAATGATGATTGATAATAGACGGCTACACGATCATAAGTTCGGTATCGTCCATCTGCTTCATATGTTTCTTATGACAACCGTCACTTCTCTGGTCGCAGTTGCTGCGATTCTTCTGCCATGCAATGTGTCGTTGATATGCTGGAGCCTGAGCAGCTGACCTACTGCTGTGGTTCATGAGCACAGTGGTTGTAGTTGCATAAACCGAACATTTAAACGCCTGGAAGAAGCCATGCTAATTCGCCAAGCATCGATCCAACCAAACACGCTCTATACTCGGAGCACATCTCTCGAAGCCGACATCACACCTGATTCCCACTCTCACCAACGCTTTCAGCGATCGTCCTAGACGCCGTAGGGTTTTATACCTTAACAGCGGGATGTCCTACATCCTGGGGCACATTGGGCTGTGCGGCATTTTCCACAGGCAAAGCACCACTACACAATGGAACCTCGTCTGCCACAGGAGCAGGCGCTGGCGACAGAGGCATATGAATAGGCTCATCATCCTCTGCACCGGTAGTGAAACCCTGCTCAGGCTCGTCTCCCACCGTTGCACTTGGACCTGAGGCTTCGACTGAGGCTGGCGCGTGAGCTCGATTTTCTTTCTCTGCACCGTTGACCTCAGTAACTCTGGCCTCACCAAGCACGGCTTGCTCAACCTTGGTCTCCTCAATCTCTACTTCCTTTACGCTCGCCACATCATCCGTCACGATCTTGACACTTGTCGAGCACTCGATCTCAACACCATCAGCTGCACAGGCTGCGACCTTATACTCCTGCCCGTACCTGTCACCAAAGACAGTCATGCCAAGCAGCCCACCCATCCTCTGCTTTGGACGCGACCTCTTCCAGCCGTCGAAGCTGATTGGTTTCCTCCCAGTCCCGCCAGCTAGCCAAAACAAGGTGGACGGTGTCCTCTCTGGAGAGTCCGCGCCGCCACGAAGATATGGAGTGGGCGGACTGGTAACGCGAGATTGAGGCGTGGGCATGGGCTGGGTGGTTGGGGGACTGGCACGCCGGCGAGAAAAGATGGAAATGTTGAGAGCTGAGAAACTCGCGGACAGTGATCGCTTAGGGGAGTTAGAGATGGGGCCGGATATGGTGGTTGTGAAGGTTGTCTCGGGTGCGAAGTCTCCAGTGTCTGGCCAGACATCCCGCACGGAAGCTGTCGATTGGTATTGTTGTGATTGACTCGGAGGCGCAAGCGAGGTACTTTTCAGCTGCTGTCGTACCTTGATCGATCTACCTCTTGACACAACAGGTAACAACGGTGTGAAAGCGCCAGTGTCCACATCGGACTCATCAAGGCAATGGCTGTGGCAAGTCAAAAGCTGTCTTTTGAGCTTGCCAAAAACCGTATTGGACGAATCTTCTTCCACCCTACCGCCACCTCTGAGCTGTAACGTACGGTCAAGAGACTCGCTGGTAACTGAAAGGCTTCTCAGAGTATTGCATCGCTCGGCCGAGGGACTTGTTGATTCTGCACGAAGTGTAGCGGAGAGGCCTGTGACCCCGTGACTATGCTCGAATGGAGAACTTTCTGCATCGAAGAGATCATGTGAGTGATTCAGCTTTAGACCGACCGATTGAGACTTGCCGGAGCTAGCACAATTGATATTGTTACGATCTCTCGGAGCACTAGACGCTGTCCTTTTCTCACGAGGCATTGGTCCTGATGTCACAAGCTGGTACCGGTCTGTGATAACATTGGATGCAGGTAGTCGAATGAGCCAAGCAGGAAGCTTTGAGGCTCTGACAGGCGTGTCAATACTTTTAGTAACGCGTTGTGAAGTGACACGACGAGGTCCCAGCTTCGTCGAGCGGTTGTTGTCGGCAGTATGGGTCCGGCGACGTGCATCAGCTCCATGCTGATCCTTCTCGAAATGGATTCGATTGTGGTCAACGAGACACTGTGAGCGGAAGCCAGTTGGTATGTAAACTTCCAGCGGTTTGTTATCGATGTTGTTCGGTCCCTGCCTACCGCAGAGACTGCAACGCCGCTCCTCGAGGTTGGGAAAAGAGTGATAGGTAAGTGGTCCGTACGTATGGGAATTCTCGCGCTTTGCTTCTACAGCGCTCTCAAGTTGTGTCACTAGTTGCATCTTAAAACGTCTCCTTCCTTTGCTGTTCTGGGGGCTCTTTCTGTTATCGGAGCACTGCAGTCGCTGCTGAGTTTGATGTACCAGGACGTGACAGGAAAGACAGCACTCTCGATGTAAAGCCACTTGAGGACAGGGTGTCAGTTTTGAGATCGAGACCTGTCGTCACGCATTGTCGCGGCTACACGCTATCCGCGGACAGTCATATAGCCAGCTACTTGTATTTCAAACTGGGTGTTTGTGATACGTGAATGATTGGTCAAACACCGATTGAAATGACAACGCCAGACCGTAGACATATGTTTGGACCAAAAGAAATTACACTGACCACATAGTTCAAACGGCGCTCGCAAACGAAGGAGACGTGTACGTGAATACCCATTGGCTAATCACTGCACGAACAAACGTCTTCGCCTGTGACCCGGCATACCAGTTGCGCAAACGAGAC
Organism: Didymellaceae sp. YAFEF048; assembly: GCA_032595095.1. NCBI lineage: Eukaryota > Fungi > Ascomycota > Dothideomycetes > Pleosporales > Didymellaceae > Didymellaceae sp. YAFEF048. The sequence goes on along the minus strand of JAVISA010000023.1, from coordinate 496,492 downwards.
CATCGTGAGGTTACTGCCGTGCGCAGCAGTGAGGCTATCATGGTGAAGAGTGACGTGGGTCCTGCGCCCTTTCACTATCTGCCCCAACTCCCTACATGCACCAACGAAGGTACATTCCATGAGCAGTAATTGAGCGATTTCGATCTGACTCCTGTAGTACTTGGGTATCTCCCGAGCTTTTACAGCGTCTTCTCTTTCTTCAAGTCATTCAGTACCATGTACCGTGAAAGACTGATCCACCCCCAGCGGAACCAACGCATTTGACTCTCGTGTGCTGTTGTCATCGCTTTCTGGGCAGTTCTGTACTCAAATGGGGAGCTGACAGATATCAAAGGCGTAGGAAAACCACCTAGCTCTTTCTTCCTTGTAAGTGCTACCATCAAGGTCATGGGTGCATCAAGTAGGCTTGCGTATTTGCGGATGATGGTCGTAGTAGTCAGCGTGTAAAGCTTGGTGGGACATTCCCAGCCACTGTGTCTGTGCATAAGCGCTTTCAAGAAAGCATGCGCGCCATTATACAGGGACTTATGGTTCGGATGACCGGATACGCCCTGGGCGTCAAAGGTGATGATAGCATCGATGTTAGCTTGCGGAGCCTCCTTGGTGGACAACGAAGCCATCTTTGGAGCAAATGTAGTGGTAAGCAGATTTGAAATCAGGCGAGGATGCCAAGTGATGGTCATAGAGTCCGGGAAATTCCTGTCGAATAATTAAGTATTGCTCAGCGATATCCTGTATATGACTGACTTGTCTTCAATGACATGAATATCATCTTTGCTGCGAATGCCAAGTTGCAGTCCGCTCTTGACCAGTTCTTTCTTCCGGATCTCGCCCAGCCCATCTGCATCTCCTATATCGAGTCAGCTCGCACTCTGCTTTACCGTGTTGGAGCCATCCCACCGCTACTCAGACACAGTATCTTGACGTGATTGCCAAGTTCCGGACGAGTCAAAAAAAGCAATGTCGGCGCAAAGAACATTGCTTCATCATCTGGATGGGCAATGAGGAGCAGTATGCGCTTGTTCTGGAGCGTGGGGAAGGACGCGCTCAGGGTACTTGTGTAGAGCCAGAACCCGATGATGATGAGAGGCACAGAGCCTGCGATTACCCAGTTCATTGTAGACTCTGAGAGAAAGGCTTCTGCAGAGCAATGGAAATCGACGTCTGAAGCATACCTAGCTATGCTGTGTATGGAGGGCAGAAGGCCCGGAGCTGTGGAAGGAGCTTTGGCCACGCCGTCATTCAGGGTCCGCTTCCGCGCGCAGAGCCGCATTGAACATTTGTCCCCTGACGCAGCGAGCTAAATAAATAACACCACACGACACGACTCACCACATACACAAATAAAACATGGGCGGGAATCGCAAAGAACGTCGAGCGCAAGATGCAAAGAAAACACCGCACCCGCTCGATCCGTCTATCGAGCTCGACGAAGAGAGCGTCAAGAACATCTTACAACATCCGGACCGTGCTGGACCGAAGGGGAAGACACTGTTCGAGATGGCAGACGAGCGACAGAGGGAGCTCGATGCAGCAAAGCCGAAAAGCAGGATTGTGGAGGTACAAGAGGCCCTCAACGAGCCTGTAGGCGCCGTGGGAGACGCCATACTGTATGCCATCTCCCTAACGGCGCTGCATCTGATGCTCGATGTCATTGTCTACAACCAGTACCGCGAAGAAGTCCTTTGGAACGAGATCATCAAGCGTGCCGCTACCGCATCGCCTATCTTCGCCCTCCTCGTATACCTCACGCATGTCGACTTCTCGGGTCGATTCCCAGTCTTGCGCAACCTTGCCTTTTTGGCTGGCTCTGTTGCAGCTGGTTGCTATATCATCTGGGCGGCAAATACAAAGGGCTACTTCTACGTGATGAAAGCAGCACCCCCGGTTGGTGCCTTGTGGGTTTGGAGTGTCATCGAGATGAGCCTCCCTTATGCTGCAGCCAACATTGTTGCTGTGGTTGCATACATTTGGTACAACAAATTTGAGTTCTTCTAATGTACGTGTGCTTATACCGAGCACATACGCCAGTTGATACGGCTTGAGGGGCGTGTAAGCAATAGGGTCCGGCATGGTCTTGTTGTCGACCGTCGAGGCAGATTGCTGATGATAGCATCGACACCCACCGTTTCCGGACTTTGAGAAGAGGCGGAAGAGGCACCCACTCTGCCTCAAGGTGTCAAGTGCACACTGCCGCGCCGCTGACAGTACAAGCCTCTGGGCCATGCTGTCACAAGAAGACAGATATCATGAGCTTCGCTGTCTGCCCCGACGTGGTCTGCGCACTGTCATGCTCCGCGTGGTTGGTCTCGCTCTTACAAGGACGGTGACCTTAGAAGAGCAGATTGACGGCAAACCCTTCCTGGACATTGTCAGCACGGATGTGTGTCGGGCGTTCGAGCATGGCCAAATGAGACTGTTGTGATGACGCGAGTCTGTGGAAGGGTCCAAGCTTGATATAAGGTTGCTGTAAGGTTTATCTGTGCATGGGCATGTCAGAGTTCATCGCCAACTGCCATTAGACAGCAATGAGGGTATGTATATGGATGTGACAAGCTATGTTCCTGGCTTTTTCCCTCAACTTTATCGCATGGAGACATTATCTGCAATCACGTACATTCTTTTACATGCCTCCGTTCAGCTTTATATGGTGCCAAAAATGCTCCTGTATGACCAATCCTTGTCTTTCGCTGGAACAATTCTCTCACAACTGAAGCACTTTATAGCAATACCATGGGTGGTCCTTTATGAAGGTGATGACATTGTTAATTTTCCTGGTTGGTATGGGTTTGGCCGGGCTGAATGACGTGGGTGCAGATGGCTCAGGAATGGCAAGTGGAGGCGAGGAAGCTCTCCGAGTGGCTTAAACCTTTGCGACAGAAACACCAAAAGTCATTCGCAACCCCCATACCATGATGGCAGAGGAACACAATGAAGCAGAGGCGCCCGCCAGGCAGAGGGCGCAACAGAGGGCATCGCGTAGCATATTCAACGTACCAGCGCCCATCAAGCAGCTGTTCGACAGATTTCCACTCGTCACATACCCCATAAACCAGCTCCCGCAACGCGCGCCGCACCACCGCAACACACCAGTTTTACATATCTTCACAACAAATGAAGGCGCATCAGATGGTGCGCCCTCATATAATCCTGCTTGTTTGAAGTGGCAGGTACGGACAGAAGAGGCAATGAGGTTGCATGCCGAGCTCATACATTCTCCAGGCATACCTTAAGTTCTCAGATATCAGCTTCCGCGTTGCTGCCTCGAGCAATCATGCATCACCCAGCGGCGCGCTTCCATTCCTGCTTCCCACACAGCCGGATACCCTCAAGCCTGTGCAGCCTGTGCCCTCGGGCAAGCTGCAACGATGGGCCATGAACAACAGCGAAGCAGCCATCGAGGAGTCGGGCGATCTCAGATATGAAGCATATCTATCACTGCTTGACCACCGCATACGAAGGGCCTGGGTGAGTCACTGGAAGCGTCCGCATGACAGAGAATCTTACATCTGACCTCCTTCAAGCTCTACAGCATCTACCTCTCCAACAACTTCACATCCATCGCCGAGCCACTATATATCCTGCCCACCTCTAGCAATTCCCTCGTTCGCCTCACGATAGCCCGCGAGCTCCGCCTTGCTGCTGAGAAGGAACTGCTCAAGTACTCAGCCATCGTCAGCGCCGAGACCCTCTACACCCAAGCCGAAGAGGCTTTCATTGCGCTTGACTCGTTACTTGGAGATGATGAGTGGTTCTTCGGTGCCGAGAAGCCTGGGCTGTTCGATGCAAGCGTCTTTGCCTACACACATCTGTTACTGGACGATAGGCTCGGAAAGGGCTGGCTAGACACGCGACTTCGCAACACGCTTAAGCTGCGTCAAAACCTGATCGGCCACAGAAATAGGATCTCAGACAAGTACTTTGCAAGCACTACATGATGCAGCCACCGCCTGAGCGCGGGGCTGGCCCCTAGACTGTAGATTAATTGTACAACATCGAAGCCGGTCAAGTGGAAAGACCTGCTTCACCAGCGACAAAATGCGAGCCAAGGTGGCTCGAGAGAACGAATCACAGCTTTACAAACGATGTCACACTTGGCTTCTGTACGGGACGCGAATCTTGGACCGCGAATTTGGGACCGACTCCAGTCACGTTATCACGTTCTCTAGCGCGTACCAAACATGCGCGTCTGAGTCATGCTCCACAAGTCTGCTGCTCCGACAACTTTCCCGATCGGGACGAAGCGCATGAACAGAGGGCGCACACCTTGACTATATAGACCACTCAAGGTCGCCTCAGTATTTCAGGCATCAGTCTCGGGAACTACAGCTTCTGTTCAGATTCACTTCAAATTCACCCCTGTCTCGTCTTTGATCGGCATATTCAGTAATACTCATTGTGGTCCTGTCTCCTGACCTATTGATATCAAGAACGATATTTAAACCTATAATAAACCCCGAAAGGCTCAGATCAACCAGCATGACACAGCCAAGTATCAACATGACGTTCGACACATCACTCGTCGACCTCAACCCCAACGTCTCGTTCTCGACCACCGAATCTGACCCATCGGACGCTGGCATGTCGACAACTACGCAAAGGACGCCAACCTCAGCACCGAGCCAATTGACACAAGATACCAACCAGGGCACACGTCAGGCTTCCCAAGCTGTTCTACCAAAGACATCCACACCTGTCCAACACGTCGCTACACAAGACGCATATGACCAGTGGGCCTCAGTCTACGACACGGACGGCAACATGCTTCAAGCCATTGACAATGACGAACTGAACACCCTCCTCCCTCAACTACTCAGCCAAATCCCCTCCACCCCAGACCAGTCGATCTCCGTCCTCGACCTTGGCTGCGGCACCGGCCGCAACACCGTACGTCTGATCTCCCACTCCTGGCCCTCAGACAAGCAAATCGCCATCACAGGCCTCGACTTCAGCGCAGCCATGCTCAAGCTCGCGTCCACGAAACTCACTCCTCTGGCAGCTACATTCCCCAACATCTCGCTCAGCCTGCAACAGTGCGATCCATTCCCCACCACGCCACCCTCTTTCTCCCCAGCTACCCTCTCGCTACCAACGCAACACCTCGTCCTCTCTACTCTCGTTCTCGAACACGTCCCCCTCCCCACCTTCTTCGCCACGCTCACCGCCCTTCTCGCCCCCGGCGGTGTCGCTCTCGTGACCAACATGCACGCCGACATGGGCGCGATGTCGCAGGCGGGGTTCGTGAACGAGGCTGGCGTCAAGGTGCGTGGGCAGAGCTGGGCGTATACTCTCGGCGAGACGGTTCAGGCGGCGCAGGACGCGGGCCTGCATGTTGTGAGTGTGCGGGAGAGGAGCGTGGAGGAGGCGGATGTGAGGGGAGGGATAGTGGGCGAAAGGGGGAGGAAGTGGAGGGGTGTCAAGGTGTGGTTTGGGGTTGTAGTGAGCAAGGTCTGAGGAGGCGGGGTGGGGAGAGATCGGAGAGGACATGAGTGGTGGTTGGAAGAGTATTTGGGTTGGTATATGGAAAAAGCAGTTCTTCTCTGAACATTTAATAGCAGTAGTCATCATGAGCGCTAAACCACAAAATCCTTCCTGATGCAAACGCTGCACCGACTCCATGCTTGCGTGATACGCGTACTGCTCTGCCCTCAAGCCGCCGCGATTCGTTCTTTCGTCCACCTGTCTGTCGGTCGTCTCTGCTTGTGACTTGCTCTGTCGTACAAGCGCCTGGCGCTTGTCCTTGCTCCTTTCCTCAGAGACCCTACTCTCGATCAGATATCCCGCAGTCTGCACGGCGACTGCGCCATACAAGCCGTCCAGAACTCGCGAAACCCGCGGTCGAGCTCGATCGTATACGTCCCTGCAGGAAGCACTTTCGGCAGTGTCCACTCCGCAGGGACAAGCAACGGGGTGTCATCCTCCGCCCCTCTGTCGCGCTGTCAACAATGCGCAAGAATCTCGATCTTTGATCGTAGCAGCTCTCACGAATCTCCCAGAACACCTGCCAGTCCTCTCAGCACGTCTCCAACACCAATGCCGTCCGCTCCAGCGCATTCCTTGACTTCCCGATCTCGTTCTTCCAGCCTCTTCGCCGCGGTACCCAGCACGCGATCCGCGACTCGTTCGGCTGTATTGCGGTACTGCTCGATTTTGTGTATGCCGTCTGCGAAAACGTCGATATTGGGTTCGAGCGCTTGGCTGAGGTTATTGAGATGGGATTGCAGCGCGGAGGGTGTTGTAAATGTGAATGTAGACGTGGAGGGAGTAGATTGCTCTTCCGAAGCAGGTAGAAGTTGTAATTGCGACAATATTGCGGCTTGTGCTGGGTCGAGAAGCGAGGTATCGATATCGGATAATGTGATCACTGATGTAGTTGCCGTTGTTGTGGCGGTTGGCGGTGCCGATTTGTCCAGGCTTTCCCACGCGGCCTTTTCCTCTTCAAGCCTGTAAGAATGTCAGCATGAGCTCTTCGCTTCCCAGAGAAACAAGGCCTGTACCTCTTGATCTCTTCTTCTAGCTCCTGCAATGTGAGCTTGTTCTTCTCATTTGTGGGATTTGGCTTCTTAACAACTGGCGGCGCTGCTGTCTCCTCCCTGCTGAACCAATCTGACAGCTCTGGTCGGTTCGCAAAGTCGTCTATGAGCTCCTGCTGTATCGCTCGTGCGGCCATGATGGCGTTGGCGTTCTTGACGTCGCCCGAGGGCTTCTCCGGTAGTGCTTGCGACCCGCACCAGGTGAGCAGTTGTTTCATTCGTCGCGGCTCAGGCAGGCTTTGCTCAATGTACTTGTAGTAATCCGCGACCTCAATCGCTGAGTGTGGGAGAGCTACACTATCATTAGTTGCGTTCCCAAGTCATGCCAGAAGCTCGGCAAGGCTGCCCTCCACTCACCATTCGACATGCCGCTATCGATCAGCGAGCTCGCTCTCCTGCCGCGCAACCCTGTGCTGCTCCGTCTATGCCCGTCTTTGTTGCCTTTGCGCATCTCCTTGTTGCGTGTGATGACCGGTGTGTCTGCAAAAGGGAGCATGATGCGCTTTGCGTTGGGGTCGCGCTCCTTGGCAGCATTGTTGTCGTGCTGTGTCGGTGTTTGCGCGCCTGCGAAAGGGTGTGGTGGCTGCTCCTCTGGTGCCGGGGTGGCGTGCTTTTGCTTCTTCTTCTGCGGCTCGGGGGCCGCTTTCCTGCTGGTTCGCTTTGGCAGCAGAGGCTCCACCGACTTGGGACGCATCTCCAAGCTGTTCCTGTCACTGGATATCCGCGCCGAGCGTCGTCGATTCTGTGTATCGGAGGACTCCGGGTCCAAGGTTGCGAGCGACTTCTTGCGTCGTGAGGGCGCTTTCACAGGCGCGGGGTCAGGTGAAGAGCGCAAGACCTCCCTTCTTCGTGTAGGCTTGGCTACATTGTGCTCAGGTATGCTCTCCTGTAGCGGCGCGGCTTGCGCCTTTGTGGTCTTGCGCGTTGTGCGGCGTGAGAACTGGAAGCCATCATCGTTCTCGTCGTACGCGACTTTCGCTGCCTTCTTAGTTGTCGCGGTAGTGGCCTTTTTGTTGGTGCCGTTCAGGTCGGCTTTGACTCTCTTTGGCGCGGGCGCGTCGTCGTCGTCGAACGCCTGCTTCGCGCTTCGTCGTCGCGTACTGGAGCGGTTTGTGGCCATAGGTAGGGATGCAAGCGGAGAGCGCGCGAAAATGGTGGACATTGAGTCCGCAGCGGGCGAGGTAGAGGCGGTGTTGTGGATGCGCGGGAGTAGCGTCAAAGCGCGTGCATGAGCACAGAATGTCGAATATGAGCGGGCGCAATTGAAGACGCGTCAATAGCTATGTCACCCTCGTTCGTAGTCGCGATCGTAAAGATTGGCGTTAATGTGAATACGTCGAGCCGTAGTGAAGGGCGTGGTCAACGTGCGCGTGCAGCGTCGAGGCTGTGTGCATCGTCACTTCCTTCCCCTCTGGACGACGCCAAGATGTAAACAAACTCTAGTCTCGCACGTGACGAACTTCACATCGACACCTGGGCACCCATGGACATTCAAACTTTGGTTCACCAGGGCCCAGACATGCTTAACGCCTGTGCAATTGCAAGTAAAATATGCTCGTTGTATGTTGAAATGCCTCTTATCCGGGCTCAAAAGACGAAGCCGCTACAGAACGCCGCGGAAATGGTAGCCCCGACAGCCGCCATTTGCTATGCAATCATCCACTCGTGTACACTACCCAGACACGCTGCTCGCATCTGTTGAACATGCTGCCATCATAGCTCTCTCCTTCTATTACATACCAGCTCCAGGCATGGGTCCCTTGACGCCTGCAGGAGCCAAACTGCCCTCGATACGACGCTTTGCATCTTGCTTCTCTTGATGCGTCGGGTTGTGCTTGCGCATATCGGGAACGTGCGGTGCCCTGTCGGGACTGTGGCCAATGGACATGCCAACGCGGACCTATAGATAATCAGTATTGTATGCATATAAGAGGTCAGGGTCACTCACGAGAGTCTCCAGAGCTGACCGCGAGTTGTCGGCAAGGTCGTCGTCATAAAGCATTTGCCCAGGCTCAAACAGCAACAGCAACGTGCTTCCACCGAACTTGAAGTAACCCAGCTCCTCGGCACGTTTGACGTGTTCGCCCTTCTTGCGGGTAATGACGGTGCTTCCAACCATCATCGCACCTACACAAATGACCATGACACGGCCATGACTGACCGAGTCAATCGGGCAGACCACGCGTACGTTCTCTCCATATACATCAAGAGACGAGCGGATAGCCATTGGGTTGACGGTGTAGTATTCCCCTTCGATGGTCTTGGGCTCATCGAGCACTCCGTCGACCGGAATGTGGAAGCGGTGGTAGTCTTGTGGCGCCAAACGAAAGATACCGAGGGAGCCGCCCTGATAGCGTGCGGCATCCTGAGGATAGGCGTCGCCCAGAAGACGCTCAACTGTGAATTCGCGACCCTTCACCCAGATAGACTGCGCCTGATCGATTGTGTTGTATACCACGGTACGACAATCGGCAGGTGAAACAATGACCCTTGAGTCGTCTGGGGCCGAGCAAGGACGCGCTTCAGGCTTCAGAGCTCGGTAGAAGAATTCGTTGAAGTTCTTGAACTGCGATGTAGGCAAAAGCACTTCGGACATGTCAAGCTGGTGGAAAGCAATGAATCCTTCGATTTCCTTCGCGGAGGCTGGGTCGTCGTACTTCTTCCCTTGCTTGACGCTCAGTGATTTGAGCAGCTTACGGATCCGCTTCTTCTCCATGTTGTTGGCTTTCAGGCCTTTGTACAGCATCCGGATGCCCAATCGAACATAAACACTCATGCGCTCCTCATTGATCTGGCCAGTGATGCGATCCTGGACAAGGATATTCGCCGAATTAGCGCCAAGTTTGTAGCCACCGTAGGAGATCTTCGTGATAACCTTAGAGTACCACTTGCGCTGGGCTTGACTAGACGTAACGAAACCCGACATGACAATGTTGTTGACTTGCTTCCAGTCCTGGCTAGCACACGTTGCAATGTGCGTGATGATGTTTGCGTCGGACCTCTTGTTGAGCTTCGGTTGGTGGCAGATGGGACACTCGCGGATCTCGATAACGTGCTCTTCCCCACTTTCGTCGGCCAGATCATCTTCAAGGAAATCGCCTTCCTCACCGCTTGCACCCAGCTCGTTGGTTTCAAGCACAGGTATCGAAGTCCTGGATGCGTTGTTGTTGATTGGGGTCTGTTCTCCGGATGTCATGGAAGGTGTCTGAGTGCCAGGTGTGAACAGGGTTGAGTTGCCCTTTTTGCCAGATTCCTTCTGCTCAATCTTTTGTAATTGGTCTTCCAGACAAATGACCGCTTCATCGAATGTCAGCAGCTCATCACCGTTATGACTAGCCATGAATCGGCTGAAGAAGCCATCAATAGTCGAAGCATGCAGAGTGGATCCCAGCGTATCGAGCATGGTTGTCATCTCGATCTTGTCGATCAGGCCACTTTCATCGGCGTCGTACTGCTTAAGCATGGCTCTCCAGAATTGTTGTCGCAGGGCCCTGTAAGGAAGGTACTTGGCACGAATGTAAAGTGTGGGATTGTGCGTCGCCTCCCATTGCTCCTTGTGCTTCAGATCAAGCGGTAGAGTGTAGGTCTTCAGGTCTTGGTCATCTACGGCAGACGGGTCAACGTTGATAGCAGGGACTGGTGCAAGATTTCCGTTGCTGTCAATAGCAGGTGCGCTAGTAGGCCCTGGTGCCAGTGACCCATCTGAATCCTTTGCTGATAGCGAACCGGTAGAGCTTTCCTTCTTGAGCGAGGGCCGCCCCATGCGGGACAGGCTGTGGGAGGATGACGAGCGCGAAACCGGCAGGCGGAAGCGTGACCTCCTGCCAGTGTCGGGCAGTCCTGGAGAGTCTGAGGGTTCTGGCAGTCGGTAAAGACCAGTCTCTGGATCCGCTACAGGCGCAACCGAAACAGCTTTCTCGAGAGGAAAGTTGACAGTGCCAACGTAGTCGTTGCTGGAAAATTTGTCCTTGTCGATGACTGTGAAGTTGACAGAGTAGTTGACCTCATGACGCAGAACTTGGAACACAAGCTTCTCTTCGTAAACGGGATTCAAGTCATGCCTAACAGTCCGTGTGCGGTATGTCTTCTTGCCCAGAGACGTAACGACGAAGGGATCCATATCAAAGGATGTGCGAGTGACGTTTTTTTCCGGAGGGAGGTCGGTAATGTTGACCACCTCGAGGAACAGGACACCTGCAACTTCCGACTTGTCCGAATATTCGTAGCCCGTGATCTGCGTGGCCTTCCTCTTGAGCCTCGCCAGTCTGAGCTTCTTGCGCCGCTTTTCACGTTTGGCCGCCTTCTTCGATTCATCATTGGCTTCGGTAGAGCTTTCGCTCTCGTCGTCGTCGTCATCGAGGTCGGTACCTGCGCTTTCGGCTCGTAGTAGACCATTTTCATCTGATTCGTCTGGGCTTGGAGACTGGCCAGCGAAGGCGAGAAACTTCTGGATGATCTGCTCGGGGGTGGCGGTGGAATTGCTGGTGTCGATGAGTGTGAACTGGATCTGGATCTCGCCAGACACGTGTGACTTCTTTCGCCCGCTGCGGCGCGACTCGAGTGCAAACCACTGGGGCTCGGCGATGGGGCTGCCATGCGCAAAGACATCTTCGAGGATGACGTCAAACTCGCCCATGTAATCTTTGCCAAAACGATCCTTGTCCCAACAAGTAGCCTCGAGGAGGAGGCTCTGCTCGCCCACGACGGGCATTTCGAGCGTTGTGTTCCATTCAGGGTTCAGGGTCTTGTTTATGGTTGGGGTAGCTTCTTTGGCCTCACCCAGGGACACAACCAGGTACTGCACAACTACTGTCAGCCCCAAGACGGCGAGAACATGGCAATCATGCGTGCATGCGCAGGCAAGCCGGCGCAGAGGCTACTCACCGGGTCTGAGGTGCCATTCCTATCCTTTGCAGCGAGATTCCGGCCCTGCAGCAGTCAGTGGGATGCTCGCTCTCTCCCCCGCGGGGTCCGCCAGCTCGCACCTTGATGATGGTTGCACGCAGCACCAGGCCAGGCTTAATGTCGCTCATGGTTCGTTTGGGGCTGCCCTGGCGGCTGGTGGGAATGCTGTTGACGGAGGTGCTGCTGTTGTTTTGCTTGAGGCGTTGGGGCAACGAGAGGCGGGATGTGAACGAGGGCCGAGCAGGCATCTTGGTTGACGTACTTGCGCCGCCGCTGACAGCGCGCCGCCGCAGTTCCGGGGTGTCCTGTTGCGCAGCGCCGTCACTGCCGACTTGCGAGCAATGCCACAATACAACGGGCCTCGGTCGTCTAGATTGTTGACGTAGCCTAGCTGCGGGCAGGTATGAGAGCTGTCCAATTGCCCTGGCACCATTCACTCTGCAACCTTGCACGTCCACCCCACGACCCCTTGGATGGCTGCTCGTGCAAGTCGTGTCTCACGCGCTGGGGCCAAGACGCCCAAGGGAGCTTGTCGCGCGCCGCGGATTGGCGAGCGTGCAGCGGTGGCTTGTTGGAAGACGCGGAGGGGGAAGGCGATACGTGTGCACTCTGGGAACTGGCGAACCTCAATCACTCCTTACGAGGGGGGTCAGGGTCAGACAGCAGTATATAGGGACAAAACCACACGGTCGGGGCCAGGCCCGGCTCGGTATATGTGCACGCGCGCTGGGAGCTGAGGAACGGAGGCCCGCACTTTATCTACTGGCGGTGCCGCTGCTGGCTGGATCCATAATGCCTTTTGCTGTCGCAGTCGAACCGTCCACGGCACAGCGCGCAGGCCATGTCCAAATACGCGCAGCCACCACCTACTGCCGTCGCACTGTGCGTGCGTATATTTAGTCGACACCCGGCTGGCTGCCTTGAGCATCGTCCAAGGCTGTCATCTCCACTTGAAACTTGTCGCTGCGCGCGGCCGTCTGTCTGACCGGTACAGACATGAACTCTAAAATACCTATGTCTTCGTAACACCTCCACTTCGCGACTGGGCGACCTATCCGTCCGCCTCCGTACCACAGTTCGTTTCGTCACTGTGCTGTTGAACCCGTAAATGCCTCACGTTAGCACGAAACGTGGAATGCCTTTATCCACCATACGGCGGAGGGGTCATTTGCCTGTATTCAAGTCGCGGCTCAGGCGTCAGAAAATGGATGTCTTGCTCAATCGGTCGTGGTTATCTGAAAGGCGTTGAGCTCCCCGCGAACTCATGAGGAGTGCTAGCCTCTTGCATCCTACTCTACTTGGTTTTGTATGGGAGATAGACGAGCACCTTCCTCGTTTAGTCGAGAGTCGTCATAGGATTCGCTTGGACTACTACACGATTGCACAACAAGGCATGTGCTTAAACAGGTGGTAGGCAGAAGGAGATAGCTGAGACATATCGCAGCACAGTAAGCCGGCGATCACTGGGCGTCGTGTATCGTCACTCGAAGTCGCACGCTCCGGCACAGCAACTTTGCAGCCCCCAGCTTCCGGCTCACCTCCGCACGTCAGATCTGCCGAACCCAACTCGGACACACTTTTAACCCCACCTTCCCTTTGTACCACAGGATTGTTACTGCGATCTCTGGAGATAGGCTATACGTCATAGGCTAGTTAGGTGCCAACAGGTGCTAAGCATCCAACAGTCCGGACGAGGCGCGGGCCGTGGAACTTAGCGGATTTGCATCGACCTGCTGTTGACGTGAGCTGCTGATCACGGTCGTCCGCTTCAGCAAGCACAGCACGTACTGTGTTTGGTAATAACTGGGGAGTAGACCGTGAATGACTCCGTGTATCAGCGGTGAACATTGCCTATGCATATTTCATTCCCATCCTACGTACACGGTCCTCCAGCTCGACAAACCACGGATCTATGTCTGGTAGGATGGCAGTACTTAGACGAACGAACCGGGAACGCCGTCGCACATTGCATCGAGTTTTAGTGGTTCATTACAGCTGGATAGGTCCCTCTTGAAACCTGAGTTGCGACTTCCTACATGGGCGGTCAAAGTTACATGTGATTGGTTTATGGGTTTTGACACATCACTCAAGTAAGATCTGGTCTGCATGAGCTGCCATCTTCCATAGTATACACCTTGTATAGTACAGTAATAAACATAAATTATCATTCGAAATGATTATTGCGCAGAGGATCCGGTGCAACGTATCCCCTTCGGAACAAGAAACCCTGTAGCCTATCTTCCATCCGCGCAAGCTACAAGTCGTTAGTCAAGAGACGTATCAAGAGAGACGGAACTCACAAAACCAGGCCTCACGGCGCCATCCTTGATCCAAAAACCGTAGCTTCCCATCGTATTGGCCATCATGATGTCAGTGGACAGCCTATCACCAACAATAGCAATCTGATCCGGTCGTGTAACTCCAGTCTCGGGATGTGCTCGAAAGTAAGCCATTACTTCGTCCTTGCAACCAGGCTTTTTAGTCGCATGTTGCAATACTTTTACACCCGTGTTGGCTTCAAGCAGGGCCGCTTGCTTCAGACCTGGATCCGAGTTGGTACCTGCTGTGTTGGACACAATGAGGAGTTTTGAGCCAGGATACGCATCACGCAGACGTTGGAAGTGCTCCTGTGATAGGTTTAACGTTGAGCTCCAGGTCACAAAACAGTGACGTCTGAACGCAGATGGGAGGGCATTGTGGGTGAAAAGCAAGATTGATATTGCTAAGAGTGCAAATACGGAAGAACTAGGCCTACCTTATAAGGTTTGTGCACCTCATCAGTATGCGGAATAGCAAAACAGTTGTCTTTGTCAAGCACTACCGCCCGGATATCGACATCCTTTTCCCCATCTTTGCCGATCTTCTTAGAAAAGGCTTTCGACAACGGTATTGGCAGGTGATTGAAAGTCGATACCGTGTGCTGAGGAAGACAAAGTGTTGGATCCCTGACCAAACGGAAGACGTTTAGCGTCCCTGAAAGATTCATCCACATTGCTGAATATTGTTGGTGATGGAGGTTGAGCGGAAGTCAAGGTAACCGCGCTAGTGCATGCCAAGCGTTAGGTAGAGCTGCGCGACTGCAACTTTCATAGAGCAGCGCATCACTCATGCGACATAGCCAACATACACGTCCACGCCCTTCACGCCTAACACTAGCACGAGTCGCGTTACTCATAATTGAACGATTCGCGCCCGTCGAGATAATCGCAAGCGCCGACGCAACGACCGAACTTTGCGCGACAATCTCGAATCCTTGCCTTAGCCTTCTTCAAGCAGGCGATCCGACGAACACTCCCAATCAACTTTCAAGCGCGAACACCGTACCGCAACTATGACGAGCACCATCGGTATCCCAATCAAGCTCCTTAACGAGGCCGCTGTACGTACAGCCCTGCATGCAGAGGCATTTGCGCTGACCACGAGAAGGGACACATCGTTACGCTTGAGATCACCTCTGGCGAAGTTTACCGTGGCAAGCTCATCGAGGGTACGAAACATCGAACATTCCAGGTTGAGGTCCATGTGCTGACACCAAACAGCTGAGGACAACATGAATGTGCAGCTCAAGGATATTACCGTAACTGCACGCGACGGCCGCGTAGCACATCTTGAGCAGGTCTACATCAGAGGCAGCCACGTACGATACTTCATTGTCCCAGATATGCTGAGGTGAGAGAACACAAGCACAAAGCTCAAAATCATGCTAATGGATCTACAGAAACGCGCCTATGTTCAGGTCACGAGGCACACGAGGTCGCGGTGTGGGTCTGGCGCGTGGCCGTGCTACTGTCATCAGGGCCAGAGCCAGCGGAGGACGAGGTGGACGTCCTTGAGAAGCTTGATCTGCGGAAGACAAGGATCATAGGAAACAGCCGAGAAGGACATACCCTACGCAGAAAGCGTGCGCAAAGAAGCTTAAGACAGGTACGAGGTCTACTCTATCTGATCAAGGGCCGCGCTGAAACAGGAAATAGCAAGTCCTTGCAGAAAGGCAAACAGATTGAAGAATAAGATACTGGATATGTTACGACCACAATTGTGATCAATGTGCAGTCCTCACCAAGGTCCATAGTGAGACATTGTCTGGACGTCTGCATGCATCAGAAACAACAGCTCATATGTTGTTGAAGGTGGCCAGGTTCACGTACATATGCTGCCCTTCGTAGTGGGGTGAACCCCACTCTCCTCCGGGACTCCTCCGCACTGGAACTTTATAACCTTTCCTACGCGCCATGGACATCAAGAACCCACGGCGCATTCTGATAGTTGGTGCGCCGGGCTCTGGCGTGCTGAACGTGCTCAAGGGTAAGATAGTTGATCTTGCTTGGGTTGCTAATTGCTGAAACCACCTCCAGAGCTTACAGGCTCAGCGCCAGAACCCACAACATTCGAAGGCAAGGAGACCACCGCCGGTCTGTCGCACGAATGGCGCCTCGAAACCAAATATTACACCGCGACTTTACCAATGTGGCTTGACGAGATCACAGACGTCAACGAGTGGCGTGTCGAGTTCTCGAAACCTGAAGCTCGCGAAGTGGTCACAGTGCTGGGAGGCTGGATATACTGCTTCAAGAAGCCGGTCGAGGCCAAAGACCTTGATGTCATAACGGGCACAATGCAAGCCATTTCCGACGTAATCGAACGCGCATGCGGATACGCGGGTGAAACCGTGTGTCTTGCAGTAGCTATGCCGCAATCGACCACGCCCTATCTTGAGAAGCCCAGCGATGAATGGGAGGAGCTATGCATGGAACATGGGTTCGAATACATCGACTCAGAAGCTACAGGCAAAAACGCTTTTGGTGAAGCGGTCGGCATACAAAGGATTAGGGAAGCGCTCGAGGCCGGGGAATGGGAGAGTAGCGTCGAGGTGGACTTCGGCGAAGATGTTGAAGGGTTCGACGGTAGCTTCGCGGCCGAAGAGGCCGAGATGAATATGGAGCTGTTTGGTATGAAAGATGCATTGCACGGTGAAGATGGGGAGGGTGAGCTTGGCGACGAGGACGTTGAAGAGCTGGAGATTATGATGCGGAAGATGGTCGCCATCAAAGGTGAGACGATGTCTGCTCAACTTGGAGAGAGCAATGCTAATTTGTGTAGAAATGGGTGAGGGTATGGAGGAAGCTGAGAGGAAACGCTTCGCTGCGAAAGCAGTGAATGACTTGATGAAGGAGCTATGAGGCGCGTCTTCTGCAGCCATGAACTCTTGTTGCAGATATGCACGGCCCATATTTCTGTTTGTTGATGTGGGAGCAAACTCTTCTTCATGGCCACCTCGGTCACTGAGCTGCACCCTTAGAGATAATATAGGGTCGTAGAGGGGGTTGGGGCATCATGTAAGGCCGAGTGTGACCTCGTACAGTCTCACCTGAGAGCACCATAACTGGATATCTACAAAAAGGTACCATTACTTGGAGCGGAACTTGGAAATAAATACAATATCATTACGTCTCTCCATTCGTGGATTTGCCGATGTCAATGTAGTATCGAATTTTGGTATATACTATTAAACTCACGTCT
Source organism: Didymellaceae sp. YAFEF048 (assembly GCA_032595095.1). Classification (NCBI taxonomy): domain Eukaryota; kingdom Fungi; phylum Ascomycota; class Dothideomycetes; order Pleosporales; family Didymellaceae; species Didymellaceae sp. YAFEF048. The sequence continues at coordinate 479,534 of JAVISA010000023.1, read as the reverse complement.
CCCTCAAAGATCTTAGACTCCTTACTTGAAAGAGGACGGAGTTGAGTGCGACGCCCGAAATGGTCTAGACCACTTGGGATACCTTGGCTTGCCGCAACCCATTGACGATCGTTTCTGCACCCCACATTGCTACTATTCTTTGTATGGATGGAGCACAGAAAGGCTAGGGACTCACTTTCAGTGCGTGTCTGACCTACCCGTGAATTTCGCAACAGCTGATAAGAAGGCAGTGTGACCGATGTCGTCACAAGAAGTTGAAGGTTGGTAGCTCTAGTGCATATCTAAACACACCACACAATCGAAGCTGACACTACTCAGTGCTCGAAAGAGCAGCCGACTTGCAAGAACTGTTCTTCAAGCGGAGCTGCATGCCACTATAGTGGCAAAATAGTCAGATCACCTTTGACGAGAATGTACATTCCCATGTCAATTCATGCTCGAATCGATGGCTGACGTGGCGACAGCCATCTTACCAATGTTGAGAAGCGATTGCAAGGACTCGAGTCTCTTGTCTCTCAGTTGCTTCCTGGAGTCAATATCGATGACTTGCTCAATTCACCAGACCCGGTCAGAGCCTCATCGTTAGCGGCAGGACCATCTTCACCGGAGATTTTACGCCCTGCTTCAATCGCAAGCCCCCATAGCGATACGAATCCGGCTGCTGCGAATGATCCGGTTCTTCCTGAAGCCGTCCCAAGCAACGCAGATGGATTTAATTGGCAGGAAGAAGATGCCAGCGTGGACAGCCTTACAGATGGCATGGCAGCTCTTTCCGTTGAACCTACCGGCGTTGGCTACTTAGGTATACATTGCACGTCTTTTAATCTATTCATAGCACTCACGAATTACAGGGTCAACTTCGGGTGTGGTGTTCTTACGATGTCTGCTCGACTGGGCTGGGTTTCTGCACCAGTCTCAAGCACAGCCGCAAGAACGTCGTACCGAGCGCTCCACGCTTCTGACTGGTGTACTGGCTTCTTCCCAAGTCTCTCATGCTGCTTTGACAAGCCAGATCGCATCGACGTTGATTGATGCGTACTTTCAAGAATACCATTGTGTCTACCCTTTCGTCCATGAGGCGCAGTTCCGGGCTCAATATCACGAGATCGTGCCGCGTCCAGCCCGGCGATCATGGGATATGCTCTATCACGCAATCCTAGCCCTGGGAGCATGGAGCCTCAACAAAGACCAAGTGGGACTAGAGGACTATCTGTATCGCCGTGCACTCACTCTAGGGCAACATGAATCGGTGTTTGAGACGGCCAATCTTACATCTATTCAAGCGCTGATTCTCCTCAGTAACCTCAGTCAGAAGAGGAATGCTCCAAACACCGGATGGAATCTACTCGGACTGGCAGTCCGCAATGCACTCAGCATAGCTTTGCACCGAGAGCTTCCACACTGGAACATCAGTCTGATGGAGCGAGAAATTCGTCGGCGAGTCTGGTGGGGAGTGTACATATTTGATAGTGGCGCTTCGACAACCTTTGGAAGAGCCATCATGCTTCCGGATCAGGACTCCATGAACGTACATGCAGTTCTGAATGTCCATGACGAAGTAAGTCCATGTCCGGTCCACCTATAGTCTTGAACTGACCATCGCCAGGCTCTCACTCCTCAGACAACAGAGCTGCCAATTGAGTCGACAGAACCAACACTTTATTCTGCTTTGAAAACGCAGAGCGACTTGCACGCACACACCAACCACATCTCGAACCGACTGCTTGCAGATCCTGGGTTATCTGCAGAAGCAGCACTCTCCATCAGCTCGACTTTAGATGTATGGTCACAGACTCTACCTCAATACTTTCGCCTCGATCATACATCTAGCTGTCAACATCGATGGTACACTTTTGCCAAATCGCGAACTTGGTGGAGATTTTGGAACTTAAAAATTATCGTCTTCCGTCATATTCTGCTCCGTCGCGCCATCTCCGAACGAGGGCAGATTCCCGATCCAGTAGCTCAAGTCAAACAGGAGGAGTGCACCCGACTTTGTATTGAAGCTGCGAATGCTACAGTGACGTCAATACACCAGTACGCTGTGCAGGGGCTGACAAGGCTGGAAGGCTGGTATGCCACGTAAGTATTGGCACTCATTGTTTGCTATCTATGGTCTAACTCGTACATACAGGTACTTTCTCTTCCACGCGGCGCTGGTGATGAGCTTGTGCATCATCAGTTTTCCTCAGTCTGCAGACTTGCCAGTCTGGCACCAAGCAGTCCGTTTGGCGAGGAGCACGTTTCGGGATCACCTTGTTGAAGACTCCCTTTCGGCTCGTTGCGTATCCATCCTTGATCAAGTTGTCACCATTGACGACATAGATGCGGGAGTTTTCCAAGAAGTACCACAACTGGACCGCGACGCATTGAGCAACTTCCCCTGGTCCGTCGAGTCAAATGAGCTTTTTAACTCCTTTGATTGGGATTTGACATCCAACGGCTTCTGACCTGGATCCTCGCTCAAGCAATTCTCATCAGTTGTGAATTGTAACGTCCGGCTCGATAAGGAGTGAACGTATCATCTCGCCGTTGGGAATATCGTTCGTCTCCGCTCGTTGAACTGCTGCTTCATAGGAAGTCTCGATCCCTGCGGCGAGGTGGCGCGCCGCCAGGCGATCCCTCACAGCTTCGGGAGGGACATCTACAAACCATCTGGAAGAGGTCAGTCTGCTTGCTTTTCACTTGTACGTACGTCCAAGTCTTACTTCTCATCGCAGAACTTCGGGATATCACTCCACGGCTTCTGGTTTAGCAGTGTATAGTTGCCTTCTACAATGACCAACCGATTTCGCGAGGAAATAATGATGTCCTCCTCTACGGGATCTTGGACTGCATGGTCGAAGCTAGGCGCATGAATGAGCTGCTCTAACTCATCCGCGGTGGTGACAGGTGCAATCTTTAACGTTTTGACAAGGTTGATGAAAGCTTCTGCATCGAAAGTGAATGGAGCACCCCGCCGCCGAAATGCATTTTCCGGGTCTTCAAAAGCTGAGAGAGTCTTCTTTGTATAGTGGAAGCCATCCTGTACTGCAGTTCAGCATACAATAGACTGTCCGTTTGGCACACTTGAACCGACCATGGGTGCGATTGTCACATCGCTGATACCCCGCCTTCCAAGTTCCTCCAACAATGCATTTGACACAGTTGACTTTCCAGAGCCGGGAACACCTGCAAGAGCAACGAGCATACGCTGACGGGGATGGAAAGCTTGGCGTTGGAGAAGCTTTGTTACACGGCTAACTAGATCAAGTATCGGATCAGCCTGGGTAGCCGTGCCAATATTTTGCGTCATCGTCAGAGCCGACAACAGCGTGAAGAAATGAACGATTTGACTGCGGGAAACGGGGATCGATATGTCAGTCAAGTATCAACGGAACATGGAGCTCAACCCTGTTCAAGCTTCAGAAATGTAAACTCGTTGGGTTCGGACGACAGAAGTCCGGCCACAACTTTCCTCCTCGCCCCATCTTTCTCCACACACTAATGCGGTATTCGGACCAAGGCACACCATCCTGCGGGGGAAGCAGAGGATATTCTTGAATCAGATGCACACGACAAGGGTTTTGTTGTCTGATTGAATCGGACCACTGTAGTCCGGACTTTTCTGACTCGCGACTTCACGCGTGATGTTACGGTTTGCCTTACATGCAAAGACGTACATAAGTTTGCAATGATCCACGCCTTGAAGGCTATCGAAGCATCGCTTCAGGGTGGGCGAACAGTGGAGCACGTCCTACACAATGTCAAACGATCTGCATCTCGAAGGAGAAGCACCAGCTAAGAAGAATGGCGTGTACAAGGAGTTGCGCGCAAACCCATATCTGCTTGGGCTATCAACCGTAAGCAAGTCTAGTGGGCGCCGATACTACTAAGTGCTAATCTCGTCCATAGTTTGCATCGCTGGGAGGCTTCCTCTTCGGCTACGATCAGGGTAAGCTATTCACACAAGATAGATCTATGCAAAGGCTAACAAGAAACAGGCGTAGTGTCAGGCGTTTTGACTATGGAGTCATTTGCCGCAGCGTTTCCCCGAGTTGCACTCGACAGCAGCTTCAAAGGCTGGTTCGTGTCGACTCTGCTCCTCTTCGCCTGGGCTGGATCTCTCGTCAATGGTCCTGTGGCCGACAAATTCGGTCGAAAGGGATCGATCCTTATTGCTGTCGTCATCTTCACTGTAGGTTCGGTGCTCCAGGCTGCCGCAGTGAACATCCCAATGGCTTTCGTCGGTGCGTTTGCGAATTGAGATAACTATGTAATGGCGTTACTGACAGTGACTAGGAAGAGCGATTGCGGGTTTTGCTGTTGGTATGCTAACGATGATTGTACCTGTAAGTTGCAACAGTGCAGAAGGACTGGAGGTTATGGCTCATACAAGCATAGATGTACATGTCTGAGGTGTCCACTGCTGGCGTCCGAGGCACACTTGTTGTGCTTCAGCAACTGTCCATCACCCTTGGAATCCTTGTCAGCTACTGGCTTGAGTTCGGTACGCAGTATATTGGCGGCACTCGCTGCGCGCCAGACATCCCGTACACTGGTGGTACCAGTTCGACACCGGCCTTTGATCCCCGCAACGATGTTGGTCCCAATGGCTGCACCGGTCAATCAGATGCAGCGTGGCGAGTTCCTTTCGCTATACAGATCGTACCCGCATTAGTCCTTGGCATTGGCATGCTGTGGTTTCCGGAGAGCCCCAGGTTCTACTGCATGCGCGATAATGATTCCGCTGGTATTGCTGCTCTGGCGCGCGTTCGTCAAGCAAGTCCTGACGATGAGCTTCTCCGCAAAGAGTATCTTTCCGTGAAGGCTGAAGTCATGTTCGAGCAATCGTACAACCGCGAAAAATTTCCCGGCAAGACTGGTGTGTCACTCTATCTTTCAGGATACACTACGCTCTTCTCTACATGGCCATCGTTCAAGCGTACAGCTATCGGTTGCTGCGTCATGTTCTTCCAGCAATTCATTGGCTGCAATGGTAAGACCAAGCCTATATTGACGCGGTATGACAAAAACTAACCTGCTTTTCCAGCTATCATCTACTATGCGCCAACAATCTTTGGTCAGTTGGGCTTGACCGGTAAGACAGGTGGTCTGCTAGCTACCGGTGTGTATGGCATCGTGAACACGCTGTCTACTCTCCCTGCTCTTTTCCTGATCGACAAAGTCGGGCGTAAGCCTCTTCTTCTCTGTGGAGCTGCCGGAACCTTCATCTCCCTGGTCATTGTGGGTGGCGTTATTGGCGGATACGGCGACACGCTTAAAGACCATCCTGCCGCAGGCTGGACGGGCATTGCTTTTGTCTACATCTACGACGTCAACTTCTCGTACTCATGGGCACCCATTGGATGGGTGCTACCATCGGAGATCTACAATCTCGGCAATAGGTCAAAGGCGATGTCGCTCACGACTTCTTCGACCTGGATGTGCAACTTCATTATTGGGCTTGTCACACCTGACATGATCGAGTCGATCGGATATGGCACCTACATCTTCTTTGCGGCTTTCGCGCTGATTGCGTTTGCCTTTACCTGGTGCGTCATCCCGGAAACAAAGGGCAAATCGCTGGAGGAGATGGATGCTGTCTTTGGAGACACCACAGCACACGAGGAGAAGGTAAGACTGTATACGATCGCAGCTAGTCTAGGTATCGAGGAGGCAGAAGCTGCGGCTGACGACGAGAAATTGGAGAAGCCAGTGCAGCTGGAGACAACGAAGATGTAAACGAGGAGGGTATGTGCATAGCATCGCACGATGCTCACGACGAGTGTGCAATGAACACAGCTCAATCTACGTGTTTGTGTTTCTGCATTATGGAATCCAGTGTCGAGGAAAATCTTGTTGATTTCTAGGCAAAGCATGTACAGACGCTCTCTGAGGTCCTGCTTACAGTGGCAGCCTATTGACAGGGCCTGTCGATCTTTGCCGCTACCGCTGTCGGTTGGGGCTGTTATGCAAGCTGCTGCAGGGCGCCGCGGTGGGCGGCTGGCAGTCAAGCTGCCCAACAGTGCCCCGCGCGTTCCTCGAATCGACCGCTGCACGCTGTGACTTGGCTAGCAAACGTGGCGCAAGCTGTCCGAATGTCGACAGCTCAGCGCCTCGTGGCCACATTGCGCGCCAGCGAACCAGAGAGGTGGCCAATTAAGGCGTGGCATCGTGCAGGCGGGAAGGCGGTGCTGATGGAGGGGCTGAGGCTGTGTCGTGGTTGCCGGGGCTATGAGATGATGCATGTTGTCATCTCCAGCTTGCCTTATACTCTCCTGAGGCAAGGCTCACCAGCTGTATTACCCACCCCAACGTTCCCTTCTCTTTCAGACCTACGTTTGCAGCTTCGCAGCAGCTCGAACACAACTACTGGTAACCTAAGCGTCTAATCAACAAATACACATCATGGGTTGTAAGTTTTCGCCGAAGCTCTTAGGCTGAGAGCCCAACGATGACGCATGCGGGGCATGGAGGGGCTGACGCGGTACTCAGTGGCATCAAAGATGGCAGCAGCGAATGCTGCAGCAGGATATCCACCTCAGGGCGGCGCTCCGCAAGGCGGACAGGGTGGCTATGTAAGTGAGGAGGAGAAAGAAAGCTTTTACCAAAGCACAGCTAATTCCATAGCCCGGACAACAGCAGTACCAAGCGTATCCAGGGCAGCAAGGTGCCGCTCCTCCCGGCCAGGTAAGCTCTTCTTTCCACTACATTCTCGCTTGCTCTGCATCGTCATCATCCTTTATCACGCGCGCCACATCACACTGGACTTTCGCAAGCCTCTGGACCTCTCAATCCTGCTTTTGGCTTTCCTGGACCTACCCACCTTCCTTGGAAGAAATTGCTTGTAGACCACAATCCTTCTGTAGCCACAACAATCAGCCACACCATCATGCCGCTCGCTGGTAAGATAGCATCATCATCCTCTGGCGGCTACAATGCCTACCAGCCACCGCAGTACCCTGGGCAGCAACCTGGACAGCAACCTGCACCGTACGGACAAAGCGGGCAGCAGCCTGGACAGCCGCCGATGCCTTTGCGCCCTGGGTCACAGGCCCCGCCACAGTCACCTTATGGTCAACCGCCCATTCCTGCCCCATACGGCGCACCCTCATCACCCTACCCGCAAGGGCAATCAGGTTATAGTAGACCTCCGCCGCCGCCACCTGGTCAAGCACCTCACTCTCCCTACCCACAATCACCAATGTCTGCCGCGCCGATGTCACCATACCCAGGCCAAGCACCACCGCAGAATCAATGGAACCCACCTCCTCCTCCTCCTCCACAACAGTATGGCCAGCAGCAACCGTATCATCAGCAGAACCAGTGGGGACAACCGCAGCAGCCGCAACAACCTCAATATGGTCAACCTCCTCAGCAGTACGGACAACAACCTCAATCATACGGCCAATATGTTCGTAATCCCACACGTGATCCTTACTTGTACCCTGGACTACACACCAAATGAAATGATGCAGAGCAAGCTCGTGTGATTGATTTGACAGACAGTATGCTAACTGGTGCTATAGGGACCACCCCAGGGTCAGCAGTATGGAGGCCCACCACCTCCTCAAGGCGGCTTCGGGGGACCTCAGGGAGGACCTCCCTCGCTCCAGCAGGTGCAGGGTAGCCCTGCCGAGGTTCAGGCCTACAAGAAGCTATTGCAAGACTGTATCAACGAGAAGGGCCTCCAAACATTCTACCCGCAAAACTCGCCAGTCCTCGAGCAGATTGCGCAGCAAGCTGCAGGCAAGGTCAACCAAATTATCCAACGCTGGCGCATCCAGAAGGAGATTGCCAACGATATTATCAAGTTGGCTTTGTACGACATCGTTCTGTACGTCGACGACAGTGGATCTATGCAGTTCGAGGAGGAAGGCTCGCGCATCCAAGACCTGCGCCTTATTATCGACCGTGTCTCTTTTGCCGCAACCCTCTTCGACGCTGACGGTATCTCAATCCGCTTCATGAACACTGATCTCTCCGGTATGCGCGATCCCCAGGGCCGTCCCCTTCAGGACGGCGTTGCTACCGAGGAGCAGGTGAAGCAGGTGATGAGTGGTGTTCAGTTCAAGGGCCTCACACCAATGGGTACCTCATTGCGCAAGAAGGTCATTGACGAGATAGTTCTCGGCAAGGCCCAGCAGGGTCAGCTTCGCAAGCCTGTTCTTGTCATCGCCATCACGGACGGTCAGCCTGCCGGTGAGCCACAAAACGCGGTCTTCGATACCATCCGCTATGCATTCGATACTCTGCAGCAGAGGTTCCCTCAGTACGGGCGCGGCGGTGTTGCTTTCGAGTTCGCCCAGGTTGGCAACGACGAGATGGCGAAGAAGTTCCTTGGAAAGCTGGACGAGGATCCTCAGATCGGCCCCATGGTCGACTGCACATCCAGTATGTTTCACGTGTACAACATGAATTGAATTTGGCACTAACACTTCGGTTAGACTTCGAGAACGAACAAGAAGAGATGGCCCGTGCCAACCCTCCTGTCGATCTCACACCCGATCTATGGATCATGAAGCTTCTCCTTGGCGCCATCGATCGCTCCTACGACTCGCAGGACGAGAAGACGAACCCGGCACCAGGCGGCTACGGTGCCCCTCCCCAGCAAGGCTACGGCGCCCCTCCTCAAGGTGGACAGTACGGTGGCGCTCCCCCACCACAAGGCCAGTACGGTGCGCCTCCAGGCCAGCAGCAGTACGGCCAACCGCCTCAGGGAGGTCAGTACGGCCAGCCGCCTCAGCAGGGCTACGGCCAGCAGCCCGGTGGCTACCCGCCTCAGGGCCAGCAGCGTCCTCCCCAGGGTGCTCCGGGAGGTTATCCTGGTCAGCAGCAGTATGGCGCTCCGCCTCAGGGCTACCCTGGCGGTCCTGGCCGTTAAGCTTGATAATGGGCTGAGGTCAACACTTATGAGTTGTTGACTGTGAGCTTTGTTCTGTGTGCTTTCGGGTTTGCTGGTCATATTGTGAAAGAAGCTGGTACGGTGTGCCCCTGACTTTTCGGTATCAAAGTATCTCAGTAGCCCTATGAATGAACAAACATGATTGATGCAGCTGCCACAGTTGTTGGAAAATAGACCGGTGTGTCCGTATTTAATTGTAGACTCTTTGGCAGTCGCTCACTGCTACCTCTCGAGACCTAAAGCTCGTGTGTCTGCTCAATCAAAGCCCAGCCTAAGCAAGTAACCATACTTATTCAATTACCTATCAAGCGTCTGTGGTCTCATCAGAAACCGTTTCTCATTCGTAAAGCATGACTTCGTAATCATCTCCATACGCCCCATTGCCTTTAACGCGTTTTCCTGCCTTCAGTTCTTCGCACTTGTATGACTCTCGTCGTGTGCCTCGATTTCAGACCTGCGTCATGATACTCTGCAGACCGACATCGCCCCTCAAGCCATCGTGCTCGCAGCCCATCTCTCTGGCCTTGATGCGGATGTTCGACTTGGAAGCAGACACGTCAACGGCGATCATGTCAGGTATGTGCGACTCGACCGCTTCTTCGGTCAGAGCCACGCCGCCGTCGCTATCCAGTTCGCTGCTGTCGGAGATGCAGGAGTAGACCGAAAAGTCAGATTCGGAAGAGAGACTACCCTCGCGCTGGCTACTGTGTCGTGATAGTGTGGTGACGGGCTTGGGAGTAGCTTGGACAGGGACAACGCCCTCGAAGCCGCCGACGTACGTGCCGTTTCGCAGCTCGTTCTTTTCCTTCTGGCGTCTGACTCGACGGAGAGCGCCGATGTCGAAGTCACCGACGGGACGTGTTGCTTTCGGGTTGCGCACTTTGCCGGTACGTGGAACAGGTAAGGTGATCATAGATCCTGATGAGCTCGAGTCTCTGCCTGGATGGAAGATTGCTTGCATTGCAGTCCTGAGACCTTGGCGCGAAAGAAGCGAGGGTATCCTCGAAATCTCCCGCGCGATGTCGTCAGATGATTTGTGGCCAATATCGTAGAACCTCCTACGTGGCCGTCGAAGCGCACGTAGCTCGTCAACATCAGTCTGGGTAGTCTTGAAGGTGAGTTCGCTGGAGTCGGACGAGCTGGCAGCGTTATGCGGCAGGTCGATAGAGGGAGCGAATGTGATTGTTGTTTGCGCACTGAACGGCAGCTCGTTTCGATTGAAGCTTGTCGACAATGGCATTCTGAATGCTCTCATTGAGCGCAAAGCCCTGGCAGACTTGGTGGGAAGGGTCTTCGCCTCGGCTTCAGAGATGGGAGGGAAATCGGCAGAGGCAACAGCTTCGAAAGAGATGTAAACCCGGTCACGGTAGTAGGGGCGACAGGTATGACATGCTCTGAATCCGCAATTGGACGACTGTCCGATGCCGGTCGTAGAGCCGCGCTCTCGTGCCGTGTGGCTATACACCGCATCTTTGCTGTTGGTGCTCGCAACAACGTCGCTGGATGTAGGCGAGGCTAGAGCGGCAAGCTTAGCAACAACGTCATTGATCTGGCTGCCTTGAATCGAGTCCTCGATAGTCTGCCTCAATTCCCTCTTTTGCGATTTGAGAAGCTTCAGCTGCGCTGGTGTGTAGTGGCCTTCTTCTGCGGCGCGAATGACGCTCTCACTCAGACCGGCCGCCTCGAGCTCTGATCGTAGTATGGACTGTTTGCGGTCGAGCCCTTCTCGTTCGAGATTTGCTGTTGATATAAGGCTATGTAGCGAGGGAGAAGTGTTGTCCTGGCGGCACTCGTACAGGAAGCCGAGTGATGGCTCGCGACCACAGACAAAACACTGCTGGTTCTGCCCGTAGATGCGATCCATGTCGACATGAGTGCAGTTGGGCATCCGCACACGTTTCGGCATCGTGCGCGCCTTGATCTTGTTAATGGCGATGAGGAGGGCGTCGCGTGCTTTGGTACCTACGTTCATGCCGGCCACGGTCGAAGCGCGTGATGGAGAGGAGGAGAAGGAAGGGCCAAGAGGTGAAAGAGAAGTGGTGGCTCTCGTGCAATTGAAGAGAGCCGCTGGTGGGCAGGAGCGTCTCCTGCGGTTCAGAGTTAACATGGGGAAGTCGCGTCATGAGTGAAAGCAATGCCCAGCAATAAGTGATGCGGTGGGGAAGCAGAATTGGTTCAGGTGCAGACGTACCAAAGAGAGTCTACCTAGGTATGAGATATTAACGCGCGTGTACTTCTGCGTGTCCACCTGATGCTGCAACCCACACATCCATAAGTCGCTCATGCTCTGCGTCCCGCCAAGAAGAATAGAATGAGAGCAGATCGACCGTCGAAATCATGTCGACTAAAGATAATCGTTGAAACGACGTGTGCAAGACATAAGGAACGCGGGCGAGTCTACAGCAGACTGCGCGGCGTGAGAGTTGATGTTCAACAGCAGCGACATGGGGCTAGGTCTGCTGAGAAGGCTGGTGTAGTACAAGGCGACGCGTATCGAATTCAATCCCCTTCATGCTTCCGATATGATTGCGAACTGCATGTGGCCGCATAGCCTGAAACGCCTACGGCGACGTCACCGGGCTCGCTCTTGTCATCCTGGCTGTCCGGAAGGGCTTGCGGGCAGACAAGCCATTGTACAGACTACATGGATCACGCTGGATAAGGCGGTTCAACTGATCTGCAACATAGCGTAGTGTGAGCGCCATGCAGAGAAGGTAAGGGCATCTCTGGTTGGAAAGTTCCAATCGCTGTTGGACTGCTATTGCCATTTGTACAAGGGGCTGAGGGCGAGGACGGATGGGCAGTGTCGTCTGGAACGGTTATCCAAATGGACTCTAGACACCCGAGCGTGTCTCCCAGCTACTTATATTGGAGAGGTGCATCACACGTCTTTGCACATCCCGCAACGCTCGAACTTAACAGACATGTCGTCTTCCCTAGGCTGCCGCGCGCTCGCAGTCGCGTTGTGTGGGACAGCTCGGGTTTAGGTCGCACACTTTGCGCAGTACCGTATCGTACCCACCGGTTCGGCGGCTGCCGACGCTGCAAGAACGCACCAGGGTTGATGGAAGGAAGAGCGAAAAGCACGACGTTGGAGTCTGCCAGCATCAAATATCGTCTCATCGCATATTCTGCCAGCATTACTGGAGTTGCCAACATATGCGCTGTGAAACGCGAGATAACGTGAGCGAATCGACAGTGTATACCAAGGACCGAGGTCTGATCCTCCGCTGACGGTGGGAATCTGGAGGCGTCGCTAGCGCCAACGCAGCGACCGAGGAGGGCTGGGGACCGTAAACAACAGCCGTGGACTTGACGTGCCCCCATCTCCACAACACTCCCGCAGCCACCCACCTCCGCCTCAACACCCCCTTTCCTGCCCGGCGACCGTCGCAATCCCGCCAGACGCCATGTCGGTCAAGTTTGAGAAGGAGACCACCAAGATCACGGAGGCCGTTGCCGATGCCGCGAGCGGCAAAGGCAGCGACGACATCCTGCACAATGTCGGCGCGGCCCTGACCAAGGGTGCTGGGCCTAACGGCTACCTTGCAGTGAGTGTTGCGCAATTGGGAGTGTTTATGGGCGAAAGACTGACAGGCGACACGACAGGCGTACCTTAAGCAGCTGCAGAGCAACCCGCTGCGCACCAAGATGCTTACCTCAGGAACGCTCTCTGGTCTGCAAGAATTCCTCGCGTCGTGGATCGCCCACGACAGGAGCAAGAGCGGCCACTACTTCACCTCGCGTGTGCCCAAGATGGCCATCTACGGTGCTCTGGTTGCTGCCCCTCTTGGCCATGTCCTTATCAGCATCCTGCAGAAGCTCTTCCAGGGCCGTACCAGCGTCAAGGCCAAGATCATGCAAATCCTCGTCAGCAACTTGATTGTAGGCCCCGCAGCCCTTTGCTACCCATGTCCGGTTTGCTAATCCTGACAGGTCTCGCCCATCCAGAACAGTGTCTACCTGACTTCGATGGCCCTCATCGCCGGCGCTCGCACATTCCACCAGGTTCGCGCAACGGTAAAGGCCGGCTTCATGCCCGTCATGAAGGTCAGCTGGATCGTATCTCCCATCTCGCTGGCCTTTGCTCAGCAGTTCCTGCCTGAGTCCACTTGGGTACCCTTCTTCAACATCATTGGCTTCATCATTGGAACCTACATCAACGCACACACTAAGAAGAAGAGGCTCGCGGCTTTGAGGCGGAAGCATTACGGTGACGGCAGCGGCAGGAGCCAAGTAGGCGGCAGGCCCGGCGACGAGTACGGCCGTGACCCCCGTGACCCCCCGCGTTACTAGATTGTGGAAGGCGCATGAATCCAGCAGCAACCAAAGCGTAATGTTCTCCGCGTCGTAACTGGGCTGGTCGGATTTCTGACGCAGTCGCACATCTCTGGACGGGTGCGCTTTAGGCTACGACTTTGTATATCCCTTGTGTTTCTTGTTTGATGATTTGAAGGCCGTTAGCGCTGCCATCTAGGTCACGCTGAATATATTGATATCCCTCCGTTTCGCTTCTTCAATGCGAGCGCAGGATCATATGTGCACTGTTGGAGAATACAACCATACTGACATGGGACTGATGACGAATTACGTGCAGATGAGGTGATTGGCACCTGTTCACTTATCTCGATACAGCCACTCAACGGCTTTGTTGGAGAGCGACGAATCAGCAGTGACTTCGTATTATGTATGCTCCACCCACACACATGACGCAGGAACCGTGCTAGCTCTAGTATGACAGATGACTTCGAGCCGCCACGTTCCCTTCACGAGACATAAGCAATAGTAGAATACATGTACTGTCTGCTAGTGTGTGCAAGTTACACGTCTGATGTTGGTCATATACATGGTCGGTCTCCAGGTAAGGTAATATTGTTAGTTCATGTGAAGCACAGAGGTGGTCACCGCTTGGGTAATCGTTCGAAGTCTAATTTATCTTCCTCATAACAGCATGGAACAGATCATCAGTTCTCCTGCTTGTTGCCGTCGAATACGCCAAGGTCGACTTAGAAGACAGGTATGTGACAAGCACTCGACTCAATTGAATTTCACGACGCTGGTGACAAAACATATGCAGAAAGAAGCGGCTTGTTCCTACTCGACGAACACCAAACCAGGAAGGGCCGTTGGACCACCACGTGTTCTTATCGTGAGCACATCATTGCTGCTTCGACAGACCCGAGGCAGACGGGCTACAGCGGTATCTCGCATGCAACTTTAGCTAAAATATGTCCCTAAATGTAGTTGATCAGCCACGTTTGTCTGTGCCACCTGCAGGTAGTACAGAACGGGTCAGATGGTGGAACGCATGTTCTTTGTGGTACACCAAGGTTGAGGAACGCATGCTTGACAGGAGAGCAACCCGTAAGGGCTCTTTAACATGGTTGTTGCACACATCAAAGGACTCTCCAAAGAGCACAGGAACGCAGTGGTTGGAGCATTGGCGCTTTCAATCATGTTCAATTGACGTCTGTGTGAAATAGTGATAGGTTCCAACGGTACCAAGCCCCGCCAAACAAACGGGCAGGAACGGCGCTAGCTTCCAGTCCCCCGCTCGTGACCTTGCGGCTCAGCACTTCAGCACTTAGGTTGGCCGGCCGCTGCCAAAATCGACCAGACACGCGCGTGGAAAGAAGTTGAGTGACGGCTCGTCCAAGATCGCGGGGCAGACGCGACGACCTTCCCCCACAGGCTACCCCAGAAAATCACGCTCGGCGCTGTTACGTACTGCGCATTTGTAGCGCCATATAAGAGCGCTCGAGGCCTGCACCCGCTGGAAAGCGTACATACCCGAACTCGAGACATTGGCCTGTGGACTGCGGACTGTGGACATGTCGTCTGGCGGGAACGCATCACCACCGCGTCCAGGACAGGCGCACACTCGCACCTACCAGGCCTGCATACCGTGTCGCCGCCGCAAGGTGCGCTGCGACTTGGGGCCTGTCGACAACCCGCACGATCCGCCGTGTGTGCGCTGCCGCCGTGAGAGCAAGGAGTGCTTCTTCTCTGCCACCCGCCGCAAGAGGAAGCAGGACGATGGCGTTGACGAGCTCGATGAGCAGGACGACTACGAGGTCCGCAACGCTAGGAAGCGCTCGCGTCCCAGCGAGGTCGAGCCGCAGGAAGTCACCACCAACACCGCCAACGGTGCCGCATACGTCTCGCAGCCCCTCACCCCGGGGGGCTCAGTCGGCCGCTATGAGCCGCTGCGCCGCCCAACCACGTCGGCTTCGATGCTGCCTGTCGAGCACAGTGAGGAGGACATCAAGGTCAATAACGAGTCGGTCGCAACCCTGCAGACGGGCGAGATCTACAGCGGCCATGACGCCCTGAATCTGCTGTTCGAGGCCGCCCGCAACGGCGGTATGGACATGCACCACCGCTCTGGCAGCACCTCAAGCATGCAGCGCCCCAACATGGGCAGCACCCCGGGCTCCAACTTCGCCGGCAGTCCCCAGGTCACCGCTCCTCACATCAGGAGCAGCTCACGCGCTGCCGTAGACAGCGTCGACCCTGCCATCACTCAGGCGCCGCCGCTTCCGCCGCTGCCCCAGCCCCAGCCCCCCGTGCTGCCAGACCCGCCAAACGAGGCTGCCTTCAGTGAGGCCCTCAAGGCGTGGTCCAGGTTCCGCTTCGTGCGCGCCGGCTGGCTGACAGCGAAGGAGGCCATTGCTTACATTGACTACTTTTATGCATATCTGTCCCCACTGACGCCCATCGTTGTGCCAGACTATCGCGACCATGCCTACCACGGCAAGCTGCTGAAAGAAGAGCCCATGCTCACCATCACATTGCTCACCATTGCCTCTCGATATTCACAGCCCAGCGGACACACCAACGCCGGTGCAGCATCACGTGCGTACCTGATCCACGAGAAGCTATGGAAGTACCTCCAGGGCATGATCGACCGCATGATCTTCGGCCAAGAGCAGTTTGGCGGCGGATTCTGTGGCGCAGGACAACAACCTGGATCAGATGTGAATCCACTATCCCGCAAGGGTCTTCGGACACTGGGCACAGTCGAGAGTCTGATGCTGCTAACCGAATGGCACCCCCGCGCTCTGCACTTCCCGCCTGGTGATGACGACGACGAGCTCGTTTTGCCCGACGACCTCGACCATGAGAAGGGTCCCAAGGCCGACATGTACAAGGGCGTAGGCGACAAGCGTATTGACAGCTGGCTAGAACCCTGTTGGCGCAGTGACCGAATGTGTTGGATGCTCCTCGGTAACGCTATGACGCTGGCTTTCGAGATTGGTGTCTTTGATGAGACGAGCGAGATCGAATTTGAGCAGGCGAACCAGCACCTGTCTCACGCGACCGTGAAAGCGTACTTCAGACGCAAGAACCACCTCAAAAACCTTCTCATCATCTACGTCACCCAGACTAGTGGTCGCCTGGGGTTAACATCCATGTTACCGAAGATTCATGAGCGTGATGAGAACTTTGTCGGCGGGCCAACTCCAAATGAACTGTATCAGCAGCGTGTGAGTGGCATCAAGGCGCCGCCCATGCAGTTTGGAACACGGCCCAGTGCAGCGCAAGATGGCCAGCGGCTTCCACTCGAGTCTGTCGCGCACCAGGAACGGCACGCTGTACAGGATCTGGTCCTTGATTTCTGGACACGGATAGCCAAGGTCATGGAGATGGGAAATCTCAAATTGTTCTCCAACCGCCGCAAAACACGCGAGTTGCTTAAGTCTGGTCAGTATGAGGATATGCTGAAGTTCTTCCAGGCTCCATTGATGGAGTGGAAGAACTGCTTCGATCGCGCGCCACAAGGTACTTTCTAATACTCACACATTTGGAAATGCTATACTAACTTCCACCAGTCCCTACACAGCTCCGCCACGTGCTCATCATCGAATTCGAGTACACCCGTGTCTACCTGAACTCTCTCGCACTTCAAGCCGTGGTCGAGCGCTGCACACACAACACACCGCTCCAAACCCACGCAAACCTCTCCACAGCAACGAATGGCACCGCAACGGGCCCAGGCGACGGCGGCGCCATCCCCTTCTCCACCTTGACCAAATGGTACGCCAACGACCGACACTACATCAACGAAGTCATCGATGCATCGCGCAACGTCCTCAAAGTGGTCGTCGAAGGTCTCTATCCAGGAGACTACCTGCGACATGCCCCCGTACGCACCTTCTTCCGCATAGTATCGGTCGCCATCATCCTCTTGAAGACATTTGCCCTCGGCGCGACAGAAGAAGACGTCGCCGTCAGCCTAGCCCTCCTCTCCGGCGCCGTCGACGCGCTCCGTACCAGCATCGTCGACGACGTGCACGTCGGGAACCGCTTCGCAGACCTCGTCGAAACACTCACCCACCGCATTCGCTCGCGCTTCGTTCGCCTCGCAGCAAACGGCTCCACTGGCATTTCGCGTGCGGGCTCTCGCTCCCCGGTCCAGGCTCCCCTCATGCCGCCCCCCGCCCCACTCAACCCAAATCCCATCTCAGGCTCGTACATGGGCGCCTCGTCCCAGGTCTTCCCACAAAACGGCACCGGCACGAGCGTCCCCGGATCTCCCTCTCTAGGCCTCAGCGCAAGCGGGCGCGCCACCCCCATATCCCAGAGCCTGTGGGGCATCAGCGCCGAGCCGTACGATCCCAACTCGAACAGTATTTCCATCATGCCTCCACCTGGATTCCACGGTTTCCCGCAGCCGGGGACGCCAGGCGGGACGAACAACGCGTCTGGTGGGAGTGGGAACGGTGGTCAGAACAGTGGCCAGAATGGCGGAAGCGGCAATTGGTCACAGTGGGCGAACAATGGCGCGAGCTGGGGTGGTGCAAATAACGATCAGGACTGGTTGGCGTTGCCGCTGGATCCGCTGCTGGACCAGTGGGGTGCTGAGATCAATCAGACGGCGATGGGACCTGATGTTGGCGGTATGGACATGTTGGATATCCTGTTGAATATGGGTGGGCCTCCGGGTAGTACGTCGTAGCGTTGGATAGAGGGGGAGCAAGATTGTTGAAGCAAGAAGCGTGGCAAGACCGACAGAGGCAACTGTCTTGGATAGTCACACCGGCACATCTCGTTGATTTCCGGGTGGAACCTTGCGATACCCAGCCAGCTTTAGCTGTGTTTAACATACTTCATTCATTGTAGGCGTTGACTTCACTGCAAGAAAAGTAGGCCGACCACGTAGCATTGTGGTACTAAAGGATGATCAACTTAAAACAAACAACAAAAGAAAATACCGTTCAACCACACAAAGCATTCCGTACAATAGGATCTGGCGCGTCCAGGGCTCAACAGCACACGTTCCCAAACTCACAGCTGAGCGCTTCTCTTGGCATTCAGCTGCAGTCCTTATACCAGTCCGTTATCAATGTGCATCAAACCGAAGCAAGTCTCCAAATCCACCACTTGTTTGACCTCGTGTAAGCCTTCTCACATATGTGACGTTCAGCTCATTGATAGTAGCGAAGCGTCGAAGACACAAATCTGCCTGGTGGTTGCCTGCCATCTTCACCTGGAGCCGCCAGAGCGATATCAATCTACTTCCTCGCTCTTCTGAGTATCAGTGCGCCAGTATGGAGCACTGATCTTTGTGGTGATTGCACTTCGAATCGAGGCTGGAGAGGAGACGCTTCGAGATACTAAGTTAGTGCTATTGTCGGTCTTGTGACCCTCGGCATATCCCTTGACGCTGCAGAGCATGTCTCCAGTCTAGATGTTATCCATTAGTATCTTTGAGTCAGAGCCGCTGCCTGGAAAGACCTACACGATGATGTTGATGAGTGTCGCAGTCCAACTCTTCCCTCGGCGACCATGACCAATGATTGCAGTCGAAATTCTTGTCGTAGTCCCCAATCTGAGTGCTGTTCCAATGCATATCGCCGTAGGTATCTGCAGTTGTCAATTTCACGGCCAAATCAGAATTGCGCCACTTTACTCACAGCTGACCAAATCTCCGTCCACTGTGACCTTGAGTGGCCTTTCAAGCAGATCCACTGTACCAGGAACTGACGCAGTAGACGAACGCCATGGTTCACATATTTTCTCCTTTAGAGTCTCGTCTTTATAGCGGTAGCGGAGATTGACTTGTGTATGTAAGGCTGTCTCTGTGCAAGATTGGTCGAACCTTATCCAGAACGCGACATATTTGGGGGTTTTATTGACATTGCAGTTGGGTGTGCCAATAGACAAGTGCGCTTCCTTTGGAGAGTCGGTCGCATTATGAAGCGGCTGTGTAGAATGATGCTGAGGAGAATGAGGCTGAGGAGACTGCTTCATCGCGTAGGCAGCCGCTCCAGAGCCGTGATACATTTCCACCGGATAAATGCCACACAAGGTGGTGAGGTACTGCACAGCGGTGTCAGTCTTGAGTACGACGGCCATGGGATCCTTTGAAGTCTCACTCGTGGTTCTGGATCATGCGTAGCGCATTGCAGTTCACTTGAGGACCACCGGCTTGAGGTACATGAAAAGCGATCGTCAGGCTGTAATCCTTGGGTGCTGTCCCAAAGAAGACCGAGGTATTGCACTGTTGTTGTTGTCAGTCAGGATCATTTCGCCAATGCCTTGAGCTGGTCTCACATCTCAAGATACCGTCAAGGACACTGACCTTCAGTTCTGACCCGTGGATGAAAGTGTTAACAGGCGTGGGATTGAGAAGATCGATGTATTTAGGGTTAGGGGCAGCGCCAGCATCACCGGTCCAGGTGATCAGAGGCGAGAATGCGATGGACGACCTGGCTCTGGAGCTAACGCACTCCTGCTGTACAGTGGCGATAAACCTGTAAAGGTACTTGTGGTTGGTGTCGAACATGTTTCGAGCTGAGTTATCTCCCGGCACTACATTCGTGCCAAAGGGCGGGGGAAGCTGACTGGGAGCATCGTGCGGCGTGAAGGTCGCATTGTGTACAGGAGCTGCAAGAGTCGTGCTGGCGAGCAGACCGAACGCTGCGAGTGGTAGAAGCATGACGACAGACACGGGTGCTTGTCAATGATACTGAAGAATGCTCGATTGGTAATGGAGATTATATCGGAGTGATTCGGGCGTAAGTACGTCCCAATGCTGATGGGAGAATAGAAGTTTTGGAAGAGAAGAAGGCAAGCTAGAAGCAGTAAATAACGTGTGCGTCACCATATGTACAACAAGCAGTTGCAATGTGAAGTGACAATCACCTCACGTACTTACAATACAGTGTCTGCTCAGGAAATCCCTTCCATTAACTCCTTCCATGTCGGGAAACACATCATCTGAGCTGCACGTGGACGTGTACAAGGAAGGCCCATCGAGACGATCTGTCAAACCTGGCTTCCGCCACAGTCGATATTTCTGCCGATGGTTTGAAAGATCCATCTTCGAAACTGGTAAACGCATACTGTTATGTGCTGTCGGTCGCTGAGACGATCGATGTCACTACCTGAGTTCTGTCACGGAGACTTAGGGCAAGGCAGGGGCTCAGTACTGACTCCAGTAATGACCTTACGCGGACTGTTAGTCAAGGCGCATTCGCGTTGAAGTCTTCTCAGAGGGCTAAGATGTATATCATACCGTTCGTCCATTGTGTGTTCCAAGTGTGATCTTAAATCAGCACAAGGCTGAACATATCCAACGTAGACGAAGCGCTGGCTTGGCAAGCCCTCATAAGCAAGGATCGATGAGCATCTGCGATTCGAGATACTATCGAACATAAAGGCTAAGTCATTCTGACGCCGAGTTACTACCAGTGAATCATGAAATGTATCATTGATGTAGAAGAAGTCGCAAAGTCTAGGGACGCATGTACAGTATACCACTGCGAGGTTCCTTCTCTAGGACAACGCTTGCAGGATTGAACAAGCCTCAAGAGGACTGTCAAAACCCATTCAAGGAGCGGCCTTCGCTAGTCAACCGCTACGAAGTCGGATCAAGGACGATCCTCCACACTCTGTCATTGAAAAGAATTGATCTTCACGTATGTGATTACCTCGCGAACATCTCCTGGTCTCCGGGTACTGCAGATCGAGTTACAGAATCAAATACCCTTCATCCTTGGAGCATATTTCCGAGGAATTCGCAGTGTCTATTCTGCGGCCGACGACAACTGCGCAGTGCGATTGTGCTTCACACTATGCGTCTAAGCTACTACCGATAAGATTTGCAGCCCCGAATGCGATGGTTTGATACAAATTCTCACAACGGACGATCTCGCAGTCGGGAGATTGGATGCCCTCCCCAGGACAACCCACTTGTGTCATCAACTTATAACACTAGCCATTGCGATCAGCTGGCATCAGGCCTTCCCAGACTGCATGCGGGGTTTCTTATCTGAAGCCCTCGGCTTTCAGGTCTAGTGAGAGCATCTAGAGCACTGCAGCATGGAAAACTCAGAGATTGGCACAGCGCCCATCCCACGCAGAGGCACAGTGGCGAGTGCATATAGGGCTGAAGCACCCTTGTCGTACTGCAGAACCGGAGTAGCGGGTCAGAATGGACTCAGTCTCGAACGAAGAGGCTCAAAAGCAGCAGATTGACGTCGCTGGGCTTAAGTGTTCGAAATACTTTCCTTTGCTTCCGATGAAGATGTGCTCAATTCTTATCCGAACTTGGCGGAATGGTGCAATCAACATACTCACAGAATCTCGGCAAAAGGCTGATCGTGTTGATCTGCTTTCGCCCTTTGATATGAGCTTGTAGTTATGGCTGTTGCTGGACAATGCTCATTCTCCAAGAATATGCCAATTTCGATATCGGCGCGCAGAGACGATAATCATTCGAGGGGCTGATCCATCGCAATCGGCATGTACTGTGAAAGGCGTCGTCGTAAGTTGGCGCAGCCGAGGGTCATCCTGTCTGCCGAAAGATCGGATGATGGGCCCAAGCATCAGACGTGCGTCCGCTGAGATGCAGGAAGGCAATGATATATGAGGCCGACGAAGTTACTCGATGAGATCGAGTAAAGAGGGTCATGCATAAGCTGATTGGCGGCTCGGGGCGTCGCAAGGCTGCCCCATATCTACCTACTGAGCGACGCCAAACCGCTTTCATCGTAGCTTGCTCGATGGTTGCGACGAAGCGAGGGTCTATGCACATGGAGATGCGACTTCGCGGCCAGTTTAGAGCTGCTGGCGCGCGATAGAAGGATTCCCGGGACTAGGATTCTCTTTGACGTATTTCTATCGAGTCAACTCTCCGCGCAAGCAACTGCCATATTGCTTCCTATCACGGAGATGGCAGTGTGGACGCTCCTGATGTTGGTGTTTGCTGCGTGGCGGCACGCGATACCGTTACGCTGCGCATGCGTCATTCGCGGCTGCTGTCCATCCCAGCTTCATCCACAGAGCCCCAGGCCCGCATTATGCTCGTCTGGTACAGCGCATTTGACCCAATGCATCGGTCGGACGCGGCGCTTTCTCTATCACATGTGGGTGGTTGTGGCGTTAGCTGGGTTCGGTTCTTGTGCATGCGATCAACCACGGGCGCTAGTTATCGTCCTTATCAGTGCCTGGGGTAGAGGAGCCTACCATACTCAACGGGACCAACTGCGTCCTGGATGCCCCGTATACAGCCCCTCAGCGTGGATCAAACCGGTGCGCTCCCACGTTCCCGCCCTGGCTTATAAGTATCAAGTGATATCCCATGATGCAGCCAGATCAGGAGGTCGCTCGAACGCAAGTTCAACCTTACCCTTCACTACTACCATAAACAGACTTGCACGAATCAGACTGGTCGCCAACCTCCACATACCCGCCTTGGCAACGTTTACTCACCAATCGTGCACATCACCGGACTGTATATCCTGAAGCCTCATAAAGCAAGCGCGATATCCCACTAGCCACACGTCATTCTGACTGGGTTGGCAATCCTACTCCTGTTGGAAGGCTTACTTAGACCAACGATCAACGACGAACAACCTTGAACAACTGAGACTCTGAACCCAAACACCACTCTGCCATAATGGCTGCAACAACGGCCAAGAAGTCGAAGATCTCTCACTATGCAGACAAGTTGGCAGTGGAGAGCGCTCCGGGGCTCACAACAGCCCAATTGATGCTCTACAACCATGATCTTGCACCAGTAGAACCTGAGCGCCGCCAGTGGGGTATGTCTCACCAACACACTTCACTACAACTCAATCGCTAACATTCGCAGGCGCATGGAACTTTGTGGGTTTCTGGGTCGCCGACTCTTTCAACATCAACACATGGATGATTTCTGGAGCCAACATCGCCGACGGTCTCTCCTGGTGGCAGTCCTGGATCTGTGTTTGGATCGGCTACACGATTGCTGCTTGCTTTGTCTGCATGACCGGCCGCATTGGAGCTACCTACCATATCTCGTTTCCTGTCGTCAACCGCTCGTCTTTCGGAATCTGGGGAGCTTTGTGGCCTGTCTTCAACCGTGCAGCTATGGCGTGTATCTGGTACGGTGTTCAAGGCTGGATTGGAGGCACATGTGTCTACCTCATGATCCGATCCATCTGGAACAACTGGCGGGACGACCCAGAGGGTGCGGGTGGAGTGCCCAACGGCATCCCCAACAGCGGCACAAACACTGTCCACTTTGTCTCTTTTCTTTTCTTCTGGCTCGGCTCACTGCCGTTCCTCTGGCCCGCCGTTCACAAGATCCGCCACCTGTTCACCGTCAAGGCGTACGTCGTGCCTACCGCAGGAGTCGCCTTCTTCATCTGGTCCATTGTCCGTGCAAAGGGCCTTGGTCCTATCGTACACCAGTCCGGCACAGCATCAGGCTCTGAGCTTGGCTGGCTGATGGTTCGTGGGTAAGTGCTACGATCCACTTTGAGAAGACCGACGCCCTAACAAACACTCTCAGCATCATGAGCGCAATCGCCAACTTCGCCACCCTCATCGTCAACGACCCTGACTTCGCCCGTTTCGCCCGCAAACCCTCGGACGCCTTCCTCCCCCAGCTCCTCACCATCCCCATCGGCTTCGCCATCACCTCCTTCATCGGCATCATCGTGTCCTCGTCCTCCACCGTCATCTTCGGCGGCAAACCAATCTGGAACCCTCTGGACCTGCTCGAGCGCTTCCTCGAAGAAGGCGGGCACGCGCAACGCTTCGGCGTCTTCATGATCGCCGCAGCCTTCACCCTCGCCCAACTCGGTACCAACATCGCCGCCAACTCCATCTCCGCAGGCACCGACATGACCGCTCTCCTCCCGCGCTGGATCTCCATCCGCCGCGGCTCCTACATCTGTGCTCTCGTCGGCCTCGTCATGTGTCCCTGGAACCTGCTCGCCACCACAAACTCCTTCACCACCTATCTCTCCGCGTACTCGGTGTTCCTGTCTTCCATCGCAGGCGTCATGATCTGCGACTACTACATCGTCCGCAAGGGGTACCTGCAAATCAAGGATCTGTACAGCGGTAAGAAAACAGGCCCCTACTACTACACTCTCGGCTTCCACTGGCGCGGCTATGCGGCCTACATCGCGGGTATTGTGATCAACGTTGTCGGTTTCGCAGGCGCGATTGGCGTCGATGTGCCTATCGGTGCGAAGCGCATCTACGATCTGAACTTCTTCGCGGGGTTCCTGGTGGCGAGCACTGTGTACTGGGGGCTGTGCAAGATCAGTCCGATCCCCGCGACGAGCGACGTGTGGTGTGAGGTGGGCGAGGAGATTATGGATGTTTCGGTGGCGTACTCGGATGGCGAGGACAAGTACGATGAGGAGGCGATGCATGGGGGGAAGGGCGTGGACGCGAAGATCGGGGAGGCGCATCATAAGTTTTAAGATGGTGTGGTTTCGGTGAGGACTGAGGAGGATGAGGATGAGTTGGTCGTTCACGACATATCTCCGTTATAAGGGGGTATTACGATGTTGTCGTGGACGATGTCTGGTCTGATATGTTTCATAAGATACCAATCCCTAGCACTTTTGATCTTCCAACGTTGCTTCTACACCTTCATGTGTTCACGTGCAGAAACTTGTTGCAATTCAGGGTCTCTCTAGCTCTCACGCCTTTCAGATAGAGCGGCTCGTCTCAAGCCCTTGAGCTGCAAGCTTATCAGTAGATCTTCGCTGTGCAGTCGCGATGCATACACTGACGTCGCGATCACCGTCATGCGTCAGATCTGCGGCTGCTGATAAGCTGTCTCATAGGGAGAGCTCGTTACAGGGCAGGAGCGTGGGGAAGGAGGGGCACCGCCACAAGAGGTAGCATGGACAGGCGTAGCAAGCAGTGCAGGGAGGCGCAGGGCAGTGCTCAGAAAGACGTATGCGAAGCGCATGGTGAACACATGGATAACTTCAGGCACCCTAGCTTCACGCACCAAAACGTACCAAGTACAGCAGAGTAATTTTTTGATGCAACACAGCGACTTGACGAAACACTCACACCCTCGTCTTCTTCTCCTGCTGTGCATCTCTCAGTAGGTGCGCGCCATGCCTACAACCCTCCTCGCGCGTCGCATCTCCCAGCTTCCCACAACGTGACCACTTGAAGCCCTCTGGGATCTCCTCCCTGTTCTCTGCAGTGTCGCGCGGGCCCCAGGTTTCCTCTTCCATGTCGGCCCAGGCGTCGCTTTCCGGGTCGTAGTAGAGGCGCCTTGCATGTTGTGAGTGGCATCCTCAATGTGATTGATATAACGAACCCGTGTGCCAGTGACAGCTGGTTGGAGGGTTGTTGGTCACGTCGAATTCCGTGTTGCATCCAGGATTGGCGCATGTAGCGAAGCGTGGACGTTGGGAAGTGTTGTCTTCATCATTGACCTTGCGTTTGCTGGCGCTGGCAGTGTGAGCTGGCACTAGTAATGCTGCGCTGAAGAGGCGACGCGCTTCTTCGGACTCGGAGCATACGTCGATGATTGTGGCTTGTAGACGGCTCAGCTCGGCTGAGCTGACGGCTTCTCGGAGAGGTGTTTGAGACATGTTGATGGACAGGCTAAAGTGTGGTTTTCGAGTATGGTTTTCGATGAGGGGTTTCTGGTTTATAGAAGGGTCCCAAGGAAAGAAGGGGCGATGCACTGCACAGTGAGCGCATCACCTCAAGCAACCTAGCAGTAGATGGTCGAAGGGTTGAAAAAGTGGCCCTTCTTCGCGATGGTGGAGCTGCATGGTCTGTTTGTAACATTAGTCTGTCTGATGGAGCATCGACTTGGCATGAGAGACGCTGGAAGGCATCCCGGTGGAAGCACAGGTTGGCAGATATACAGCGTTCAATTCCATCCATAACTCTCTCTAATCCGTGTCGTACTGTACAGCTCGCTTTCCGTGTACCAAAGTCATATTATGCTGAAAGAACCCACGTCCGACAATTGCCTCGATTGCATCCGCTTATGGCCTGACCACGCGGAGACCGTCCTTGGCAGGCGAAGCTGCGCGCTTGAAAGACTGCGAGGCTGTTAGCGGGTGCCAACAGACTGTCTGTAGTGGTGGAGACTGACGTTGTCACACTCCTCCCATGCGCGTCCAGCACCGAAACCGAGACCGACCGTCGCGGGCCACGCACGGCGCTTGAAGAGGAGGACGGAGAAGACGACACCGAAGGAGAGACCGAGGCCGGAGCGGATGAGCATGGAGGAGAGGCAGCGGTCCCACTGGGTGTACCTGTCAGCTGTGGTTCTTGGAGCAGAGCATGTGACAGCTCATGGCCTGAGGCTTGCAGAGCTGCAGTTGGGGATATGAAGGCTACGAGGGCTGCCATGCCGCAATTCAAGCCACAGAGCTTAGCGACTGGTGGCTACAGCAGATGCAGCTGCAGATGCGTGCTTCGGCGGGCATGTGTACCTTCTCGTTGAGGAGAGCTTCGCTCATGGGGCGGGTGGTGCGCGGGATGGGCGCAATGGGCTGGGAGGGTGCGTCGGACATGGCTGCGGCGGTTGCGGGTGCAATTGAGCGTCTTGGGGGGGTCTGGCGACGGCGATAAGAGGGAGATGGCAATGAATGGCACGGGTGTTGATGCTGGCCCAGCTCAGCGGAGTTTGACGTCGGCGCCGCGCTTGGCAGGGCAGCTGCGACCGCGGGTCGTCTCCACCAAAAAGTTTCGAGACGCAAGCAAGCAGCGAGGCTTCTCCACGCGACACACCAACGCCTGGGGACTAGACATGGCGCCCAAAGTAACAGTACGATAACGTGACTCATCATACAGTACGATCACATATTAATTCGCTTACAGACACCCGCAACCGGGCCTGCGTCAACTCGGCCGCGCCTGCAGGCTATCAATCAGAATTTCTCAGACGTCGACGAGCAGGTCGACCAGGCTGCCCACATTATTGGCCTTCCTAATGACTGGATCACTCTCTCAGGGGACGACCGCCTCCCAAGCACACGTGCACTCGTAGTAGCCCGAGCGGAATGGGTTTTGCGCTGGACCCTCGACAAGCTGAAAGACGAGACGGCAGCTGGGCGGACTGCGCGAGGCACCGTTGCCTTGTGGACACTCCTCGATTGGATGCTATATGTTTTGCCAGTTTCTCGCAGTGCACCACACCTACGAGACGCCGCATTCCCCGCCATTCTCGACCGAACCCTCGCCGAGCACTTTGACCAGCCACTGCCCATCGCCCCCTCGGAGGATGTACACATGAGTGATGTGTCTGGATCAAGCGACTCAATTGGTGAGGCTGCGAAGCCGTCCAAGAAGCGGAAGCGTGGGTCTGTCGGCGCAAACGGCGCTGCTGCCCACGCTGTCCTGAGTGCTTCTGAGCTCCAGACCTTGTTCCTCGCTGTCAGGACGGTGCTCAAGTCCATCACCAGCTTGAGCAACGCGCAAAACCATGCCGAGGATACAGTACAGTCTGAGCTCGTCAAAGTCGCTCTAAGGTCTGAGAGTACGCAGGCGGCGAGCATCGTGAAGAACTGGTTCGTTGCTGTGGACAAATTACTCGCCTTGGCTCCTTCCACTACCGCAAATCAAACCCTACCCGAGATCATCGATCTGTCTCTGGCAGTAGAGTTGTGGGAACTTCGGACCTTTTCCTCAAAAGACGAGTCGAGCTCCTCTGCCGATGAGTTTTCTGCAGAGTGCCTGGTACCTGCTCTGACGCTCCTCAACACTCTCAAGGCACTGCGATCCGTACACCCAGATCCTTTGGTGGCAGCATCTACTGAACGTGCAACGCAAGCTGTCGAGAAGCTTTTGGCCAGACATTTGTTTGCTCCAGCAAGAGCTGCCTTCCTCGCTGACGCCGACAAAGCTGCAGAGATTCCAAGCAAATACCGCCAAGCAACATTACTTGCCAGCAACCTGGGACCACTGCGCGCAAAACTCCTTCAGGCAGCACAGATTGAGGACGATGGCGAAGCGGTACCGTCTGATCTCGCGGCTCTTTCCGGAGCATCCTCGCAACTTCTGAGTCTTGCTATTCGCATCTCACCCTCGAAGACACCAAGGAGTAAGATGGCGGAAAAGCCCTGGATCGAAGCCGTCTTTATTGCCTTGGTAGAGTGTGCAGGCTGCTCCTTGTCAGTACCACCAGAGCTTGTGACTCCGCGAACCGCCCTCGACTTGCTTGTCCATGCCGTTGGCATCCTCCGTGAATTCAACGTGAGCATCAAGGCGGATATTCTCAAAGATCTATTTTGGTACCATTCAGGGATCAAGCACCCAATTGGCAAGGACAAGCAAGTGCAGTGGTCACTCATAGCTGCGTTGATCAAACTGGACCCCACCGTCTTTGTATCCGAGCCAAAGAGCCTCACCGGCCCATCCAAGGCGCAGCAAGTCGACCTGGCACAGACTGTATTCGAGGAGATCTCCAGAGCGCAGTTTGAAAGACAGGGTTTCGTTGACGTTTCTGAGGAAGTCTCAACTCTTAAATCAGGCTCCAAGACCGAGGGCCAGCCTCGGATCAGCAAAGCTACCGTCGTGGACCAAATCATCATTCCGTTGATGTCCGGATTTGCTACGAACCGTAATCTGCTAGGCTTCATTCAGCGATGGGACGACCAGCTTGTCAAAGCTTACAGACACGAGAATCGCAAGGCGCTGAAGGAATGCGAGAACATGATCTGGGAAGACCGCGCAATCAATCAGGGCCTTACGCAGCGTCTCGAGAAGACCTTGACGCAAGGCCAGGTCGCAGGCCTACTGCAGAAGCATGTTCAGCGTGTTGACGATCTTAGCAGCGCCTTGACAGCGGAGGCTAAGCAGGATGTCAACCTCAGGAAGCTCGCTGCTTACAAAAAGGCAGCAAGCACTGCCATCATTGTGCCGGCTGTTCTCCAGTCTCTCCACTCTGACGAGACAATCGGAGCGGTCAAGCCACAATTGCATTCGCTGCTTCAATCCTTCACCAAATGGGTCGTGGACGATCGCTATAGCTCTCACACACGACTATCTGTTTCGTGGCTCACGCTGTGCCAGCTGGTATCAAAGCTCTGGCCGTTCGATATGCATGGCTCTGTAGAGCAGCAGGAGGAGCTGCTCTCCCCACTGATAGAGCAGTCTTTGAATGACGTGTCCGCAGCTCCTAGCAAGCGTATTGACTCGCCTGCGAGAGCGGCCGCTATGCTGTTTTTGCTTGACGCCTGTGATCACTTACAGACGTTGCCCGGATCTGAGGATCTCATTCGCCCCAGTCTAGACAAGATCCTTCAAATACTGTCGAATGGCGGGCTCAGCTCGAAGGAGCACGTCAAGATGGTTGACTTCTTCTGCGCCGACTTCATCCAGCTCTTTGGCCATCTCAATACTGAGCAGTGCCAGCACTCACTCGAGCAGCTTCTGGCGATCGTTGCAGGCCTCAATGAAGATGCAGGTACTGCTGCCGTACAATCACTTTCCCAGGCTATCTTCGAACAAGGGACCTCTGCTCTGCAAGATGCATACATCGCAGCATTGCTCAAGCTTGTAGAAAGCGGTAACAACCAGGCACAGCATCTGGCCATTACATCCTTCTACTTTGTGCGGTCCTCTGCTATCTCGAGAGAGAAGCGCGAGGCAGTGCTTGACTCGCTCACGAACATGATCCTTGCTGGTGCACAGAACCCATCGTCGCTGCTGAGTATCATGGTACAGCTCATGGGAGCATCCAACTCAACTGCGAAGGTATCTAGCGAAGGGGCTGTGCTCTTTGACATGGCAGCACAATTGCAAGGGTCCGATGCTGCCACCCTTCACCTGCTTCAGCAACTCGCTCGGTCGACTCTCAGTCAGATTGTTTCCAACCAAAGCCAGTCGCAGAACATGATCTATCTGGGCACGTTCAAGGGAAAGCTTGACTCAGTTACAGGCAAGGGCAAACAGTGCTCGGCGGCGATTCTAGCTATTATGAGAGCTGTCCTTGCTGTTCAGAAGCAGAACACTCTGCTTCAGCCCAAGCAGTTTGTGTCAGTGCTAAAGACAACCCTTACCGGCGAGTCATCAGCCCTGGGTTCGGCATCGCTCCACGACGCTCTCGATGCGTTCAACGAGCTGTCAACCACCGCGCTTGCGGAAGCTAAGCTGCTGGACTCGACCCAAGCTTGGCTGCGCGTTTGGATCAATGACAACGCTGATCTCGAGTCGTACATGGTCACAGGCAGCCAAGGCTCTCTCGAGGTGGCCGAGTACGTTGCATGTCTGCAGACAACGGTCGCGAAGTACAAGCTCTATCCTGACATCAATTGGCTCGTCAACTTCACACTCAAATGTCTGCATGAGTCAGTCTCTGAGCAGCGTAAGATCGCCACAACCAATGCGATGAAGGATGTGTTTGCTCGACTTTCAGTATTCGAGAAGCTTGATCTCGTCCACACGCTCACGCATCCCGCCGAAAGCGCTGACGTTGCGCCTTCGTACCGCCTGCTCACCACACTGATCTCGACATTTGAGGACCGTCACGAATCCAATGTGGAGTTGAAGAACAACCAGCTAGCACTGCTGTCGAAGCTGTGTGACCTCCTGACTCGCTCTCCTGACCACGCATCCTTTAACGCGCTGCTATCCAGCATCAACACCATCCTTTCAAAGACTCCATCTCTCGCAACCCAAAACAGCATCGAGACCACCCTCTTGGCCCTCACAGCGCTAAGCTCGCGCTCCAGCCCACACTTACCTTCCGTCCACGCTCCCGCCATCTTCGCTCGACTCTGCGAGACCACACGCCTGATCCTCCTCATCCACCGCGGCCGTCTGGGTGGACGCTTCCACATCCTGCTGCCCCTGCTGCAGAACCTGCTCTTCCTCCTCTTCACCCCGCACTCTGGCCGCGGCGCCTTCCCCGCCTGGCTCAGAGGCGACACAGCCACTCCCCTCACAGATACCAACGGTGCCCAATTCGCCCGCGTCCTCGCTACCCTGTGCAACCCACCGCAGTCTAGTATCCAGAAGACGCACACAGGTGGCAAGACAAGCAAGACCCTTAACGACCCTGTGAAGGCTGCGCGCGAGAAGACGAGCGCGTTTCTCTACCCGCTGCTGGCGAGCTTTGCAAGGTACCAGCTGAACGGCAGGCTGGAGCCGAAGGTCAGAGAGAAGGTTATGTCGGGGATTTGGGAGGTTGTCGGCACCGCAAGTCTGAGTAGGGATGGTCTTGACGCTATGTTTGCTGGCTTAGGCCGCAGCGAGCGCGATGTCTGGAGAGGTGTGTGGAGTGAGTGGGAGGCTGTTTATGGGCGGAAGGACCTGTTGAGTGGGGAGACGGTGTAAAGAGAAGACAATACAGGACGTGCTCGGATCGATATACAGACAGACAGACAGACAAGAAACGATACCATCAATCTAAAGCTGCTCGTACATATGCACCCCTTTTCCCTCCTACGGTTCATCGATTCCCAAACCTCCACGCATCCTCCTCCTCCCCCCAAATCCCGGCCCCATTCCCATCCAGCCACCTAACCCTCTTCTCACAGCCCTGACACCTCAGCGCCCTTTCCCCGACACACCCACACCACTCATCTTCCTCCTTCTCTTCGATCCTCCTCATCATCAACCCCTCCAACCACCTCGCCAGCCCATCCTCCACACTGCCCCCCACCCTGGCACACCCGACCCCCCTTACCCCCACAAACAACTTCAACACCCCGGCATTACACCCATCAAACATACTCTGCCAGGCCCTCAACTCCAAGAACTCCGCCCCGGAGAACGCCTCCCGCGCTTGTTGCGCGCTGAACCGCGGATCCGTGTCCAGCCGCAGCGTGAGCTGCCATCTGCGGATGAGGCGGAGGACGGTGGGGTAGAGGACGGGTTGGGCCGAGGAGGAGAGGTGGGGGAGGGAGGTGAGGAGGGAGTGGTGGGCGTGGAAGACGGGGGTGGTGTAGAGGAGAGGTGTGGCTTCGGCGTGGATTCTGCGGCATGTGGCGAGGATGGCCGGGTAGGTTTGGGTTGGATTAGGGAGGCGTGGGGAGGACGTCAGGCTTGAGAGTTTAGAGGGGGTGGAAGCGCAGAGGAGGTCGGTGTAAATCTGGTTGCGGAGTTCGGCGGGTAGCCGGAAGAGCGGGCTGGAGAGCTGGCTGTTCATGGTGGGGGGGCTGCTGGGCTGGGCGCGTGGGTGGGTGGACGATATGACGCTGTCGGAGCGTGCGGTCTTGGGTGATGTTGTAGGTACAGCCTGTGGCTGGTGGTGTAGGCCGAGCGGGGGATGTGGAGATGGAGGGCTGTCAGGTTGCGGCTGGTGCCCTGCATGTACCATGGGGAAGTGGCCGCCGTGGGCGGCAAAGTAGTATGCTGTTGCCATGGTTGTTGATTCTTGGGTTCTTGGTCCTGGCTTGTAGTTGAGGTCGATGAAGTAGCTTCGGCAGACTTGCTGTGTGACAGAAACGGTGCTACTTGGCGAGGACTCGAAGGTGGTGTTGTAGCTGGTATTGCGTCTTTGGACGATCCAGGTGTCGATTGTATCGATGGGAAAGAT
The DNA here is from genome assembly GCA_032595095.1 of Didymellaceae sp. YAFEF048. Classification (NCBI taxonomy): domain Eukaryota; kingdom Fungi; phylum Ascomycota; class Dothideomycetes; order Pleosporales; family Didymellaceae; species Didymellaceae sp. YAFEF048. The sequence goes on along the minus strand of JAVISA010000023.1, from coordinate 446,895 downwards.
GGTCTGATGAAGATTGGGCTGGGAGGGTACGAATACATATACCCTTCACCGCTCAGTTGATGATGGAGTTGTAGATCAATCCGACTCGGGTGATGCACCTTGATCGGATGTTGGCGTGATGTCAATTGCTTGGAAGTTGTACGTGGCTCTTGATATGATTCACCTGGACGCGCTCCCTCTCACAGTCATATATGTTAGGCATAGACCAGATGAGCTCAGCGTGGTCACGTTATGACATCGAGTTGAGGTGCTATTCACGCAACATGCTTAACCTATTCTGTCCTGGCGCCGATCTCCAGATAGCAGAAGCGTGAAAGTCGCGCCACGAAACCCGGGCGTCAGTCCACCTACCGTAACCTCATTCTAGCGAACATGCAACTCTATCGCTGAGCCTCATTGCTTAGATCTGTACGCTCCAATAGCAGATTATCAAGTACTAGGTCAATACTCTCTCTGAAGACAATCCTTTGTCGACGACAATGGTCGAATCGGAAAGCGGGGTCGTGTCATGATTAGGCTTCTTGAATTGATAGCAGGTTAAGACTAGCAACCTCATCGCCTTCAGAGAACAGATGCACTGCAATCTGAACTGTGTCTGGATGAGACGCAGGCAGACTGGCTCGTTGTTGCACGGTGAGTGTTGCATGTGCGTTCTCAACAAAACAATCGTCTTATCGCGGTCGTGCAGTGGTGTGATGTTCGTCATCAAGTCCGAGATATCCCAGCAACAGAAGATTTCCATATGGTATTCGGATGGACCTCGTTGTATCTCACATGTCAGCAGAGGTCCGAGTTTATTCCTCAGCGAAAATATTGACGTTGAAATTATGCACAAAACGTATCATATACGACTGTCGACTGGGAAGCACCAGAAGGTGTGATGCTTGTGAAACGATACACACGCATAAGATGCTGCCAACCCAGTCCTCCCTCATTGCTGTGATTCGGGCCCAGCATATCCTGGCCGATGGTTGTCTTATGCCATACAACATAGGTTTGATGATGCCTGCTCTGCTTTGCTGCGTCTTCTCACATCACGAGCCCAACGACACCGATAGCCACCGCAGCAGCGAGAGCCTGTCTCGAGTCGATTGCAGTAGTTGGCGCTGCCGCCACAATCGTCCAGATTGTCTGCGTCTGCCCGGTCTCCCCCGTCACCGTTCCCATGCCGATCGATCCCCTACCTGGTAGAGGCGCCTGCGACATAGGTTCGAAGTGGAAGGTGATCGTCTTGGGGACCCATGTCTCCAGTGGACCGATGTGCGTTGGGACCCATGCTACAGTCACAAAATCATCGCCGGTGAGTGTCGGCAACAGAGGCATTGTAGTCGTTGGTACATGAGGAGGACCGGGCATCGCACCTGGGGGAGCCGGCGGAACCGCATGGATGATAGGTAGCATGGCTTCAGCTGGCGCAACTAGAGCAGGATCAGACGAAGAGACTGGTTTGACCGCCACGAGCGGTTCGGCTCGAGCTACATCTGCACCTGCAGGGAGCGCGTGCACTCTAGCTGCGACATAAGACACTGCGATGGGCGCGTAGTCTGGTGCTTGACGCAACCTACTGATTGTGTCAGCTCAAACTCACGACTACTATGTGGATAGCTCAGTGACTGACTCAAGACCATCTTTGATGCTTGAAGTCACTGGAAGCAGCGTAGCGAGAGTAGGAGCTGTCGACGGACCTGCCAGTGACGTGTCTCCGTGTGGCGCCAGGGCAGACAATATGTACTTGTCAGCCGGACTGCCAGCCATGCATACTGCGATAATACAGACTGCAGTGGAAGCACTTAGATGCATGATGTGCGGCGATGCTGTGTTCGAAAGTTTCGTCTACCCTATAGTAGAGGCCTGGAGCAGTGATGTAAAACTCGATGGGAGGTCCAATTCTGTCAGTTCGTGGCACTGAAGGAGCGTGGCTAATAGGACTGCTCAACCTTGTGGTGCTGAGTTCGTCTCGTTGTTGCACAACTCAAAAGACGAGACTGGTGTCTCTGCTTGGTGACCGATACTGTGTGCTGACACGTTGCTGAACGGACGTATCAGAAGACAACAAGTAAAAGATTATGTTGACCAAAACGAACAAAGATTGACTGGGGTGAGCATAGAGATGGAAAAGAATCTCCAGAGAGCTCAGAAAAGCGCTCGAAGTTTTGCGATATAGGAAGGTGCACCCCCAACGAAGGCACTTGCCTCACATCAGACCCGCCACCATGTGCGTGTAGGCATCGACTTGTCAATAGAAAGCTACGAGAGTGTTGTGGTAGATTAAGTAACTCTTGTTACCGTGCTGTCAGTCTAAGGAGTGGCAGATATGCATGCAGCAGATATCAGAGCTGATTTGTGTTGCATCCGTATATCTCTTGCCTACTCATCTTACAATGCAATGCACGATATGCACGGCGCTGTTGGCAGAGCATTGTATCGTCAAGACATAGGAGCCCTTGTGAGACATACTCTCTTGGGCGTACAAAGCAACACAGGAAGGTGAGACTGGCTATCCATCAGGCATTAGTCCTGTCTATTGGACAGCAACGAGAAGACAGATCACAATCAATGACTGTCCTCAACATGCCATAAAGACCTACATACCTTGTGTCGTCATCATCAACACAGAGCGGAACGAGGCAACATCAACACCTCTCACCCCATTCCAACCCCAGCCTTACCTTCCTCGCTACCAGAACCCCCCTTCCTCCCTTACCTCTCACCCACACATCCGGCAGACAGCTCCTTGCATGCATGCACCTTCACTCCAGATCCGCAAACCCGCAGTCTATCGAATGCACGCGTGCACCCATCGGGAAGCATTGCGTCGGCTATAGTCACGGTCGCATCAAACCGCTCGTTGGTTGCACCATCGGCTCCACTGGCGCGGGCAATCAAGCATTTCTCGCCCTCGCTTGTGCTACTGGTCTGGGAAAAGAGGGAGTCGTAGCGTGACAAGCGCGAAGCTTAGCACTGGGAAACAATGGGGGTGGTGAGAAGGGAAATGAAGGAGCGACTCATAGTGTATACACAAAACCAGGGCATCGTTGCAAAGCCGGACCGACGAGGCAAGGTCACGGCAATGTCCGGGTTGTGTGTCGAGCTGCTTGGCGAGTGACAGTGTTGTAATGTCAGGGTAATATGCGTTTGTTGGCAGGGCGGCAGGAAGTGGTGTCTGCGCTGTCCATTCAAGAGCTGGAGAGTGGAGAGTGCATGGACTGACGGCTATCTACCTAGGTATGCCATCCCGACGTCTTCCACCAGAGAACGATATTCGCGCTTGACGACTTCCTCCGTAGCATCTTGTTCGTTGGGCTGCATGCAGGTGTGATAGGGCTGCTCAAACTTGGGGCCATGCTAGACATGCAAGCTAATCAGAGTTTTGAGAGCTCCCACAGCTGTATCCTGCCGACGCATCAGCGCTTGCATGCAGCAACATATCATGTGCCCATCAAACATAAGTTGCAAATGAAAATCACAAAAGCGATCATCGTCATGTTGCTATGCCATCTAAACCGTAAAACCGCTTTTGTCCTGAGCCGCACCGTGCAAAAAATTGCGGACCTATCGGCAGGACGTTCAGTTCAGGGTGTTGCTGACTTGCAGCGGCACGACGCGGCGCACAACCTGCGTCGACAGTACCTAGTCAAGGCTCCAACCTCAACTAACCTGCTCATGCATCCCAAGATCTGCGTCGTCATCGCGCGATGCTACCCTATATGCGATGGCGACCACTTACTCAGCGCGTGCCACTCCACGCGCACACTTCGCTCGTACCGATAGAAGAAAAAAAGCACACATGGAGCAGTCCCAATAGCTACGCTACCCGATGCGTGGTCAGCAGGCTCCAAAAATACAGCTGGAGTTCACCATCTCCACGCCCATCAATCCATATTCGATCTCCGACTCCGCTATCACGAGGCTCGACTATTGGCGCTCAGACATGCCAACTCCCTGAGCACTCCACCCGTGCAAGTAGCCTTTGCTGAGAGGCTACTGGCCAGCGCGCATTAATCAAGCCAAGCGCGGCGCAGGTACACGGAGAGTACCTGCGTTGGCGCGCAATTTAGCCACCGACCATGACCCGGCGAGCCGTGACTCGCCGCTCCCACCGCGCGCAGGGGAACGCAGCGTTTGCTGCGCCGACTACCACACGTCAAGCGGGCCAGAAATAATGGGACAAAGAGCCATTGTAAATAGTAACAACGTGTACTTGTCAACGTCATATGGTGACATTTAATTCTAGTATTGACAGCGGCGCCGTACCGGCTCGCCTCTGTTGCCGGCAATTCCTCGTGCCGTCTTAATCGAGATCAGCGATGATCGGATCGCAGGAGCGCTGTTGCGTGCGTGTCGTCTTGCACTTGTGAGCTGGCGGAAAGGCCTCCGTGGCTTTCTCAGTGTAAGCCCCAAGCGCGGTCGAGAGCAAAGTCTGACAGGTGCTCGGCATCCTGCGTTCTGGCGTGTGATGGCTTGCGCAAGTGCACGAGCCGTAACGGACGCGCGGGCGGATTCTGAGCAGGGCGGCGCCGAGACTGGGCCTCCAGCATACGACTGGGCAATAGCAAACTCACTCAGTCATTCATACGATCAAGGTGTTTAGTCAATTATACTTTTATTTTGCCTGGCGATGTGGCTGCGCGGGGAGCGCGGCGAACCCAAGCTCTTGATCTGTGCAAAGATCGTGCGTACAGTAGTGAAAGCGGCCGTGAGCGGCGATGCGGCGGGTATCCATTCCCTATCCAAAGAACCTCCTCTTATCCACCAAAAAACAACAAGCCGGGGCCCCGTCATAACTATAGTGGGGGCTGTATGAAGAAAAGCGCGGGTGCGTTGCGTTGAAAGAAAGTGTGAAAGAGGCTGGGGTAGCCAACCTGGTATCAAAATCTATACACAAGAAGTGTGGACGTGAACACTACAATACGGGCAGCAATAGTGCCTGGGAAATGTTGGTATCCGAAGAAAAGGAGTGGTCTACCGAGCAACTGGTGTGATCGGCATGTCCGACGTGAAGCTGGTGGTAGTGGCGTAGTAAGTTAAAAAGAGTGTTGGGTAGTCCAAAAGGCAGCGCGATGCAAAGTATCCAGAAACGCCGTCGCCTAAGTCATGCGCTCGTAATGCCGCGATCCAAAGACCTTGGAGAGTCTTGGACGCTGTATGGCTGTCGCGGTAAAGAATTGTGGGAGTAGTATGGTGATGTTCAGTGGTTGATTACACAGTGCGCCGGCGGCACTACTACGCTAGCGTCCAGCTGAAGAAAATGACCAGCAAGGGGGCTAGTATCGAGATGGCGGGTGCGCCGAAGAGTGTTGCACCGTTGCTGTACAGGATCTGGCCTGGTGTCATGCCATCTTGTTGCGAGAAGAAGTATGTCTTCGCCGCATCCTTGCCCTGCGAAGCATCGGGTGCCGATGTTTGCGCAGGGATTTCGCAGACCTTTGCTGGGTCAAAAGTTGGGCATCGCTTCTTGTAGGCATTCTGCGAGCGGTCGGTATCGGTGGAGTTGAAGTAGCCCTTGACGTAGGAGATGGTCATGACAGTGTCGGCTTCAGGGGGCCCAGCAGACCACTTGGGGTCGCCGTTGCTCCAGTGGTTGAAGAACAAACCACCGCCCTCGGTAGGGATCTGCTCGGTCATTTCCCACAGGAAGGTTCCATCAACGTAAAAGGTAACGCGATCCGCGGTCCAATCGAAGCGGTACTCGTGGAACATGCCGTCAGGCTGGAAGGGAAGCGGTGCAACCTTATAAGTGGCGGTACCAGCAGCATCGTTTCCGTGAGCGACAGATTCGGGGGATTGCAGAACCAGGTTGACGGCGCCTCCGGTCTTGTTGAACTCGTGCGAAAGGAACTCCATGTCGATTTCTTGAGAGTTGTTGTAGTACTAGAGCGATTAGCAATGATCGAACACTTGATTCAGGGTCCCTTACAAAGAAGAAAGCACCGCAGGTTCCAGATGAGTTGGAAAGCTTCATGCCGACACGGAAAGATCCCAAAAGGAGGTCGTCCCTGACCGATACAACCTCAGATCCATTGACATAGCCGTGCGAATGGTCGCCGCGCACCCACAACTCCAAACCGGCATCACCGCCATGATCAGCATTGCCAGACCAGCTCTTTGAGTCCTTGAGAGGGTTTGGGATGATGTTGCCCATGCTAAACTCTTTTCCGTAGGCGATCCTGTGGTTGTCGGCGGGCACCGAGACATTGTAAACCTGTGGCCGCCATCCGTAGTCGGTGATGTTCTTGGTATCCATGTGCAGGAAGTCGTTCTCCATCAGTTCTGTAAAGACGGCATGCTCAGAGTCGGTTGTCTTGTTCAGTGAGTAGCCACACTCGCATGCGGCGTTGGCTGTAGGCACTGGTGGTCAGTAACTGCTATACGGCTTGTAGACAAGGCACGGACACCCGTGGACTAAACGCCCACAAATCCCGCTCCGCTACACTGAAGACGTACCAAAGCGAGACACGGCCAGCAGCAGCCAGGGCATAGAGCCCTTTGTGAAGTGAAACATTATTAAGGCGATTAGGGTATGTTGCAGTGAGCGACTAGGGTGAGGTGAATCTGGATACAGTTGGGCAAACCGAACGAGCGCAAAGAGGTTTGTAAAGAGGAGTGGGAGGCCTTGGTTCAAAAGTAGACCAGGCACGGTCGCGCTGGGCAGGCGCACCACGGCAGCGGCGTTGCAGGGTTCTTCTTTGGCAATTACTGTACGAGCAGCCACTCATGGGCGAGGTCTGAGCGCTGCCGTTTTCTGCTAGCAGGATCGCCGTGCGAGAAGGCGCCGAAATCACCATACGAATTTCTGTGGGGAGTCTAAGAGCCTTGGTGCGCACCGGCGCGGTGGGAGAGAGCTGTCAAAGCAGGCGGGCGCTGCAAGGACGAGCTACCAAGATGGCTGAAGCCTAAGAGCTATCTATCTATCCGGAGGCTGGCGGTGCCACAGCAGCGCCCATCGACAAAGACTCGAGACGCATGCTATCGGTCGCATTGATAGCCCCTCGAGCGGGAGGGGGAATGACACCAGGCGTACAGCTGCGCAGGGCCAACGGCGTTGCACGACAGCTGTCTCCCTGATTGGCCAGCAGCAAGGGATCACTTGCCCCAGAGGACCCAAGGAACAACCTTGGCTGTCAAATTGGTGAGTGGTGCTGACAAGCACAACTTCTGGGGAAGCGATCTTGCGAGGAACACGGCGATGCATTCGGAGAAACCCCCTGTAAAAAACAGCAGCGCGACGAGAATCCTTCGTCACGAGAGCTGCAGCTGCGGGCGCCGCGCGCTCAACGCGGCCTGGGTCTAACGGTTTGTACCAGGGATACACAAGGTTCTCAAAGGCAACCCCAGTCAGAATTACATCCTGAAACCAGACACGCAGATTTGCTCGCACGACCAGCGAATCGTTATGCTGCCATAGGTGCGCGGCATAGACATCCCTCGGCATGTAATCCTCCTTCTGGAAGGCAGCTTTTTGCTCGGCAACGGTTAGCTTTACGCAACAGGTGCACTGGAAATTAAGACACACGGTTGCTATTCGTCCCTCTCTGGTATGATCATCATCAACTCCATCCTATAGCAACACGAGGGGCGAAGGCAGGCAACATTGTAATCAAAGGCAGACACCGCTAGCGTCCTACACGCCCCTCATCCTGAATAATTGGCAGAGTAGCTAATCAGCCTCGTAAATATGCACGCAACATCCTGAAATAATATCGATGGCGACAGCATTCACAGGCGTGCCGCGCATGTTCCGTGTTGGAGTGCCAGAAAATGCATCGCAGTGCTGAGTAATGTTCGCCTGCGCGCCAGAAACGAAGCGCCTCAACCATGTACCATAGCCAAAATGCGAACCAACGCCTTCGCCATCATCCAAGATCGATAGATCAAATGCTTCGTGGGGTATCATCACAAGAATCCAGACTCTGAGAGAAGTCTGTCTCATCGTTAGTAACATGTCTCAAACCCGAGGGTATAGCATGGAATGTATTGGTTTCTGACGTACCTTGCAATCTTCTCGTCCTCGCGCTCTCGCGGCTCAACGGATAAACTCATCTCGTACATTTCGTGCACATCTCCTGCGGATTGCATATTTGTCAAAATGTAGTCCTGTAGATCAGGCACAGGCTGCAGTGGGTACGGCACGTTTTGGTACTGCTGAATGTCACGGATCACCTCGGCGGTCTTTGCGCGCTTGGCAAAGTTGATCAAGTTTGTTTTCTTGATCAGTGAAGGGATGCCATCCTCGATGAATGTCAGATCAGTAAGGTAGACACCTGCATTCGTCAGCCACGCTTTGGATGTCACGGTCATTGTATACTAACCAAAGAAGGGTATACAAGGTGGATTTGCCCTGTGGAGAGTGTCTCGGTACTGCGCAAAGTTCTTGGTACTACCCATCAGCGTGCGCATGCTTTCGAGGACACCCATCGACCGCTGGTTGACTGCACTCCACGTCCTATTGAGGCGATGGATTGGTGCAGTACCCAAAGCTGAAATGATAGACGTCAATGTTGAGAAGTTGTTCAACGCTCGACATTTCTGAGTCATGTTAGCCAGAGGTCCGTCCTGGATCCCACTTTCAACTCACATCGGCAACGTTCACGAAATGCTTGATGACGATCACTCTGCGTTTGACGTCCTGCTGAGTCAGGATCATCTGCGCCACCCAGTTCGTCAATTGATTCGAGTGCAGAATCAAGGCTTTGACATTGGCAGCTGGATCTGGCTCGCCAGGGGCCAGCTTTTTCTGCCAAGTTTTGTTCAGACACTCTGTCGGTCGAATCTTGCCATAAAGTTTCGACTCGATGATTGTCAGTTGGCGTGCGAATTCTGTAGCGTCGATGTCCAAGAACTTCAACTTCTTCATGTGTTTTGGCAGAATCGGCTGTGGTGTCTGAGCGCTTAGCGTCAGTACGAGTCGTTTAGTTGGCATATCTGGGCCACGAGAACGCTGCTCCACCGAGGTCATGAGAGGCGCAGCACCAGGCGTGCTAGTTGTGGCAACATGGTCCTTCGCAAAGTTGTACACTTTTTGAATCAGAATCCGCGCCTCCTCGTCGTTGCCTTCCATCCAGTAGTTGTCAAACCAACTCTTGAGAATGTTCACTACACGGAATCGAATAGGCTTCTGCTTCCTGTCCACCCAGGTTTGATAGTCTTCCTTCGCCAGGCCGTGCGGTGGTTGTATGCTCCACCGCTTGACTAGCATTTCGAAAAGCTCAGGTGCTGTAGTGAAGGACCGGTAGGTAAGCAAGAATGTGTTGTTGAAGGCCGGGTCCAGACGATCGTGGCGAGTGAGCTGCTCCACAAGACCTGCCAATGTACCTCCACGCAGTTGTGGAGGTGTGACTTTGTGATCATATGATATCTCCCCTTCGTGATCAAGCTTGAGGTATTCTGGAGTCTCCTCAACAGCGGTTTGTGGAATGACAGGTACTTCGCCAAAAAAGTCCTTCAGCTTCTTATTGTTTCGTGGAGGCTGTATTGGGTCGATCTTGTCATCCAGCGCAGTACCTTCACTATAAGTCTTGGATTGGGGGAGATCCTTGAGCAATGGTCTTGTCGTCCCGGAAGGTCCTCGCGCATGAGAGCCTGCAAGTTCCGAGTCCGTGTCGGTGAATCTTCGAGTGTCAGTGCGAACAGCGATATCGGAAAGGGGGACTGCTTCTGACAGGTTCTGTAAGAGACCGTACTGCTGAGCAACGGTGGCTTCCAGGTCCCGAGAGACAGTTCGAACAGCGTTGATTCGATCTTCAAGAGAATCCCCGCGTAGTTCGGCCCATTCGTCTCCCAGCGGTGCTGCAACTCCTTGGCATACTATCACCAACTCTGAGACTACATCGTAAACCTTCTGCTTCTGCATGCTGAACTCGCTCATCTGCGGCTCTTGCATGCTCGAGCTGATCGAGGAAAGATTTATGGACTCGATCGTGGACAACCATGGGCGACACACGTCCAGAACCTTTCCTCCCGCGGTGCAAATGTGATCGCTGATCAGTTGATGCTTCTGACGCGAGACTACTTTGTCTCGCACAACGCATTGCTCATCTAAGCGGCGGACACTTGATACTATCAGCCGTTTGATATCCTCCAACCTTTCGAGTACGCGAGAATCCAGCTTCACGGTGGGCTCGACAGAGGGCTCGAATTCGTCTTCCATGAACGATGAATTGCCGTTGTTGTCTCGCGCATCCGTGCCGTTGTTGTGCCAGTTCCCACCAATGCCACTGCCAACGATGAAGCCAGGGACCAAACGGGGTATCTCTTCCCCGCGCTGCTGACGAGCTACCTCGACAAAGCCATAGACTCCGTTCAAGACACCGTCAGCCTCTTTCAAGCACTTTGAGTATGAGTCTGGGGGCGGGAAATCGGATGCAGCAATGTGTGACGAGAGGACCAACTTGGAGAACCTGGACATTGTCTCCCGGAAATGGGGATACAGCGCCTTGTTAGTTGATATTATAGATGGGTTGCCAGAATGGTTGTCGGTAGTCCCCGAGCCAGCAGCGAGCAGCAGTCGCAGATGGTCAGAGATGTCTTCTGCTCTCTTGACAAACTCAGATCGATCGCTGTTGTTGATAGCCTGGCGGTACCGCTCGATTGCTCGGCGCATGTCTTCCACCATCCTGTTCCATGTCAGAGGCACTGGGTTTACATCGTCGTAGAACTTGCGTGACGCAGATGTGGAAACACCTCCCGTAGCGGTGCCCATTGGTGGTACGGAGGCGCTCGAGAAGCTTGACCCGTTCGCATCGTACGACCTGGGTGCCAGGCCTTGGTTCATGGATTCCATGGACGTGGCCGGTGAGACGCCATCCGAGAGACGCTTGCGTCCATACGAGCTCTTGTTACCAGGCCCTTCGAAGTCTGACGCCGATGTATCGTCGTCTGTGTCGTACATAGTCCCAGATGCAAGCAGCTCAGCTGGCGGGCGGGTAGACTCTGGTATGAAGACGTTGTTGCGGTCGCGCGGCCCCGTTTCGTTCGTAGCAGGGGACTCCAGGGGCAGCTCCATGGTGCTGACACCGGTCAGGGTGTTGAAGTAGAAGAGGCGCCCATCAGGCGTGGCCTGAGGGATCCAGAAGGCAGCCTCCTCTTCCTTGCTGCTGGCATTGTTGTGGTCGGCGTGGCGCTCGATGGGCAGGATGGTGTCGTTGGCGCTGATGGACTCTGTGTCCGAGTTGGTGTAGTCGGTGCCGCCCAGCGACTGCGTGTCGTGGTCGTCCGGCAGATCGACGCCGCTCCGATCGTCTTCGATGCCTTCGCTCGGCCGCTGCACAACGGTGCAGTAGTTGCTCGGGAACCAGCCGCGAACACCGTTGATCACCCCATCCCACCATCCGCTCTCCAGCTGCGTAATGACCTGGATGATGTCGCCCTGGCGGAAGCTCAAGCTCGTGCGGTCGTCGGCATCGTAATCGTAGAGCGCCTTCACATACATCCCCCCTGGCGTGATGGTGCCACTGTAGCCGTTCATGGCGGCGGCGGCGGTAGGCGCGACGCTTCACCCTTCAGTCTTGGATGGGAAGGCAGCAACAACGCTGTGACTCCAGCCAGCGCCTTCCCTCTGCGGCGGCGCGGTGCGGAGAGCGACAGCAGTAGCGAGCAGCAGGCGATCTGCTTTGGTGTCGCGGTGGCCTCCAGGTGTTGCAAAGGTGCCCCGTCTGTCGTCTTACGGCTCAGGGAGGGGACGCAATTGGGCTAGAGGCGGCATGCGAATTAGAGCCCTCACACTCGCGGCTAGCGGGAGCAATGCAGCGAATGAGCTGTCACAACGCGTGCTCGCTTGCAAAATGGTGCAGGATATGGAGGCAGAGACTGAGCGAACGAAAATGCTACACCAGAAGCCGGATCGCAGATCCGTCGCGATGCTGAGCGGTCAGGAGGTCACGTGTGAGCTGTGTCAAGCACAACAGGTGCGCCCATCCTCCACGTTTGCGTTGGCATAATATGATGGACCTTGCTTCAGCCTCGCCGTCTTATTCGTACGGCTATAAGCAAGCCCTTGCGCTCTCCACTGTGCGCAGCCTTAACAATATAGCCAAGCAGCCCGCAAGCTGTGCAGCACTCTGAAGTGCGGCGTTCATGTCGACGCCTCGAACAAGTTACGCTGTCATACATCGACTACGTTCAGTCAAGTCATGGGCTCTGTTCTGAATTGCATCTGGCGAACGACAGCAGCCAATATTATGGGTGCAACCCCACCATCTCCGCGAGCTCTCACAGAGAATGGCCGCTTGTGAAGCTGGCTGTTTGGCTGATGAATGAGAGCGGGGCACTGAGTAAAGACATTCGTCTAGAACGCTGCTTGACTCGCTCATCTGCATGGATGCTCGCTCTGAAACTGGAGCCAGGAAATACTTTCCGGAACTGCACGGCTGCCGGCGCCCAAAAGGACTGTGCCGTCCTACTACTGTTCGTGCTACCACACTTATCCTCGACGTCGGAGGTTCGAAGTGCGGACTGCGAAGATCGTAGGTGAGTCTGCTTGCAACATACGTCCAATTTGGCGTTCGAGACGAAACCAGAAGGGCGACCTGAGAGCTGCCAATGGGCCAGGATTCATGCAACGCCGTCATGGATATATGTGCTTCTACTCTGAGTGCCATCCGTCCGGCAAGACACGAGCGAACGTGTGTGTGGAACTGAGTTCCTTTCACTGTGCTGCACACAACCTCCCGACAAAGAAGGCCCGATGGAAGCCTAGAGGAAGTTGCCGTACAAGCGCCAGCCCGGTTGTCGCGTAGTTCGTCGCGTGGAAACGGCAGAGGTGCTCTGCGACACTGGTTTGAGGGTCAAACTAGCGTCCGAGTTGGTCAACACCAAAGAATCACTGACGTGCATGGCTTGTGTGAAGCAGAAATGACTGCGAAACTTTGGAGGAGGCAGCTTCTAGACGAGAAGCTGAATTGGCGGACGCCCGCAGGTCGCACGTGGCAGAGCGTTGTCACAGTGGACGAGCGCAAGTCATCGGACAACTTGAGACATCTTATCATGCAGCTACTCGTTGGTATGCTGTCCCAGCAATTTCGCGGCATTACCGAGCTCGCGGCAGCACGGCAGCGATCCGTACTTATTTCCACGGATTGCATCCACGAGGTTAACGCGGTCCTTTTCTTCTAGAGAGGTTCTAGCGCGGGGGTAATGGTGATAAGCAGCGCCCCTCATAGACCAAGCGTAAGGATGGAGGGGGATAGAGGGGCACAGTAAGTGTTTGGAGGGGCAGTGAGCGAGGGTCTTCGGCTTGTTGGAGATCGACCCTGAGCAGTCATGGAGTTACGGTGAACAGAGACGACTGGTCAGCCCTTGGCGATGCCATTTGGCGATTAGACTGCGGGTCACCCCTCCCAGGATTCTTACCATGTCCGATCTAACGGACACAAGGCGGGCTGGCGGGGCATTGCACGTTTGTGATGGAGGTCATCCACAATAATCACCGGCTTGAGATGCAGCGGATTCTCGTCGCACGATGCATCGAGGCGAAACAGCGCCATTGGCATATTGCTAGATACGAGCGCAAGTGGCAAGCTGATCAGACGGAGTTCCTCCAGGCCTCTGCCATCTGCCAGACTGCAGCTGGCGGACCGGTACTATCTCCACTTAGTGGATCCGGGGAGCGGCTTCCTAGCCCGATGGGATGGATAGACTTCCAGGAACGAGTCCGCATGCCGGCGATCGTCCTGGTTGTCCTGGCTGTCTCGAAATTACTCGTAGCCGCAACATGTGTTGGTGAGAGTTAGATGGCAGCCCTGGCGTCATTGTAGTCAGCATGGAGGGCAACCCCTTTTCTGCGTCGTCATCGAATGACACGAGCTGAAAGGAATTGACCCATGTGTATTATTGACCTGCTCTGTCAGTATTGATGCTCCAACAAGTGAGGCGGTGAGCGCGCCCACGCGTTTGACTGTTGGCAAGATGCAGACTACACCTGCAACAGGTAAAAAGCAGTTTGAGGTCTCTTACCGCTTTTTCCCATGCTGTGCAACCAGCGGGCGACGGGTAGGTACCGCAGTTGACAGGTTATGGTGAGGCGCAACCATGCTCGAATCAGGCCGGAAAGGCGTGATGATTGGAGCGTGGAGCGCCAGAAGGATGAGCTGTGAGGTGCGTCTGGGCCATGCTAGAGAACTTGACGGAGCTGGAGGAAACATTCGCGGCGAGGTGGATGGCTCTGGTAAAAGGGAGTACACGGGTGGTGTTCAGCAAGGGCACGTGGAAGTGAGTGTTCGGTATCTAGGTATGGAACACGCACAGCTAGTGGAAGTTTACACAGCTGGTCGCTGGAGGGGAAAGGCAACAACAGCTCATAGCACACCTGTCGTAACCTCTGATAGCCATGAGCGTCTAACATGATGTAAGACGGTATCAGTATTGATGGGGCTCGGTCCAGCTCGCGTAGCGCCTGTATCCGCGGCGTAATCTTTCCACAGTCATGGGATGGCTGGCCAGGACAAGCTCTAGAGGGGCGTAACTGGCGCGCACGGTTCCCACTGGCATGCTCCCCTCTGCTCTTGATCTCTCCTGGTTTCCCGCCATCGCGCAGCATCTCGAACACCCAACCCATCGTCCCCATATTCTTCCATTTCGCGCGCAGCCGTCCAGCGCTGTCGTCGCCGTGCATCCATCGTTCGCCGGCCATTACCGGTGCTGTATCGCCGTTCGTATGCACCTTTCGCGGAATGAGAGAGCGACACGCCAGCTTCACTTCAGCCATCAACACGCTTTAACGCCCACGCGCGCCCGGCATCCGAGCCATCTCCCCGTCTAGGGTTTTGAGAGCCTGCCTGCCGCTCACCACCGCCCACACATGCCTGCTGCCATGGCCTCCAACGCTGCGCCCGCCGCTGCACGCAAGACGGGCCAGCCCGAGAAGAAGTACAAGTGCCAGTTCTGCAACCGCGCCTTCAGCAGAAGCGAGCACCGCAGCCGCCACGAGCGTTCTCGTAAGTGTCCCCTTCCCTCCCAGTCGCGATGGCGCCTGATGGAGCTCTGTGTTTGGAGCGCGGGGTAGCTGTTTACTGATGCGGGACCTTTCGCGCGGTGGTCGCGCTGCGGGGAAGGCGCTCACGGTGTTGCTGTTGCTAACTGCCCCTCACTGCAGACACCAAAGAGCGCCCCTTCAAGTGCCTCAAGTGCCGCAGCACCTTTGTGCGCCGCGACCTGCTCCTGCGCCACGACCGCACCGTCCACGCAAAAGATGGCGGCGCCCCGCTGCCCAGTGAGCAGAAGCGCCGCTCCAGCAACAAGGCCCACGACGCCGCCACCCCGGGCCCTTCCAAGCCTGCCCTGCCCCTCGACGCCCCCGCCCTCGACCAGCTCGACGCCAGCGAGGACGGTATGGTCGACGTCGACATCGAGACCGCCGCCATGCTCATGACCGACTTCCACCACAAGGCTATGGCCAGCCAGGAGCCTGACATGGTCCTCGACCAGCACCCTGACCCCGTCATCTCGCCGACCGGGCCCCAGCACATGGAGCCCTCGGTACCCCAGGTGCCTTACACCGCTCCCGGCCAGAACATGCTGCCGCAGATGCCCTGGCGCGACTCGATGGTGCCCCAGCCCGAGCCCGAGCCCCAGCAGAAGACGCACCCGTCCTTCCACCCGCACAGCCACCTGGCCCCCATGATGGAGCGCACCATGTCCGGCAACACAGCCCTCGCGCCTACCTTCCCCTCGATGAGCGGGGAGAACCTCGGCACACCCAACCCTCTGTCGCCATACCCTTCAATGCTGGGCCCCGTTTCGCCCGTTGATTATCGCAAGTCCCCAGGCCCCAGCCAGGCCTTGACTATGACAAGCGCACCCCAGCTCGAGTCTGAAGAACAGTGTCGCAAGGTCTATGAGAACATCAAACACCACGACAGCGAGAATGCACTCTTGGACACTTTCCACCTGCCCAGCCTCAACACGCTGAACCGTCTGCTCAAGACGTACTTTGATTTGTTCCACCACCACCTGCCTTTTCTGCACCCGGCGACCTTTCACCCGACCGAAGTTGCCGCGCCCCTGCTGTTGGCCGTGCTCTCGATCGGTGCCTTGTACATCTTCGATCAGGATCAGGCGTACATGCTGCACATCGGCTCCAAGGTGCTCGTCAACCAATTTTTGCAGAACAAGGAAAACTTCAGCTCGCGCAAGTGCCCATTATGGACCATGCAAAGTACTTTGCTGAACATGCAATTCTCCAGCTGGAGTGGCGACCCAAAGGGTCTCGAATGGGCCTGCTCCATCAAGAGTCTACTTGCAAACATGGTTGCAGGAAATCGCTACGAGTTGAAGATTCGTTCAGAAGCCCGCGAGGGTGCCCAGCCTAGCCACCAGGAATGGATCGAAGACGAGCAGTGTCGCCGCACATACTACGCTGTGTACATCTTCTTCGGCCTTCTTACCCTGACCTACAACCATACACCCGCCATGGGATTCAACGAATTCGACACACTGGAGCTGCCGTCTTCAGAGTCTCTTTGGACCATGAGCGGCGAGGATGAGGAGGCGTGGCGAGAGGCTATCGCTTTATCAAAGATAATTACCTTCCGCCAGGCGCACGACAATCTGTTCCAGGGCGAGACTGCACGTTACAGCGCATTCGCGACTCGTGTCATGATCAATGCTCTGTTCCTTGAGGTGTGGTATCACAAGCGAAGCCCGGAAGCCCTGCAAGACGTTGTTACTGAATACAAGCTTCGCCTTGCGCTCGAGACCTGGGAGAAGTCACTTGATCTGTGCGAGCCAGAGACTGTTGTGGTCCGTCTGAGCGCGCCTCACAAAGGCCACCCCTTGATCTTCAACGCTATGGCGCTGTACCGTAACACACGAGCTCGACTTGTCGTTGACTTGAAGTCCATCCAGGAAGCTCTTCGCTATCACGATTCGTACGAAGTCGCAGCAGCTATGACCAACGCGCGGGACAAGGTTCAGCGCTCACAAGAGATGATCAAGGTCATCCAGGAGTGTTTTGATTGCATCGAGGTAGCGGCGGTGCAAGGCATCCGCTGGGTCGCTCGCACTTCTGCCACCAACTGGAGCATTGAGCATCCTCTTGCTGGCATGGACCTCGTCGTGATCCTCACGCTCTGGCTCTACCGTCTCGAGCACGACGAAGAGCCTGCAAATGAAGAGGAACTGGCCATGTACAACAAATTGCGCAATCTGTTTGATGACGACTCTGTCGACGTCTATGGCGCTAAGCTCAGCTCCACTGTTGCACGCTTGTGGGGCAGCATGATTGACGAAGTGGTGGTTTGGGGGTATGTTACTCCACGTCCTCCCTTTGCAGCCATCTACTAACAGATCGCAGCATTACCAAACTCATGGGCGAAGCGTTCAAGCTTCACTCGCAAGCCCTTGTTGGCTACGAAGACGCAATGTCCTCCCGGTCCGGATCCGCCTCGCCACTGGCGTCCGGTGCCGTTCAGGTCCTCGAGATGCAAATGGCCTATTAGGGCACTGTCACGACATCCCACTTTTCTGTTTTCATTTCTTCGCTAGATTGCAACAGTTATCTTTCCTCATCTCGTCATCTCTCAGCATTTGGGAGGCATGGCATGGAGTTTGGTGTCCTGACAATTTTTCCCTTCAGATCGAGATAACATGGCGCATTGGGGCGGTCCGGTCCAGAGATACACACTCGAGCTCAGGCTCTTTCGTACTGGCATCCCGCTAATATCTTTCCTCTCGCTCATACCCATTAGCTTTCTGGACTAGTTTGGAGGCTGGCCCCAAGTGCGTTTCGGTTCAACTCGGTCTGGCTGCCAGCCGACTTTGCTTCGTTCCGATAATATTTGTTTTTTATTGTTTGGTCTTTATTTGTTACAGCTGGCGTAGGATTTTTCTTCTGCATATACCATACGTACCTGTTTATTGTCTTCGCGGCGACGGAGGAGGAGGGTACTTAGGTAGTGGAGTGATGACGCAGGAGTGTTCTCATCTCAGAACATACGTGTATAAAAATGTGTTTCTTGAGAGATTTATTTCAATCATGCGATTCCACCTGTGATGTTCGTCGAGCGGAAACTGTACGTTTTGCTTGGCAGCGCTAGACCACTACAAGCTAGTGCAGACATTGGTTTTTGATTTTCGCAACCTGGGAAAAAGTTCATACTGAAGCTCTTCGCGCGAGACAAGCTCATAACCACACTGCCACTCGCTCCTTCTGCTTTTACGTACTACAAATCCGTCCATAAGAGTCTTAGACTTCGTCACAACCATCACAATGGCCAAGGAAATCGAAGAGAAGAAGCTGAAGAAGGAGAAGAAGGACAAGAAGGAAAAGAAGGAGAAGCGCGCGGAGACTGAGGGCGTCACCAAGCCCAAGAAGGAGAAAAAGGACAAGAAGAGCAAGGATGTCACAGACGCTCTCGAGGCCGCGATCGACGAGCCCGAGGTCTCCATGATGGAGATTGACAGCGGTGCTGTCGCTGAGGGTGACGAGCCCTCCGGCGCCCTTGTTCCCTTCGCCTTCCCTCTCGCAGACAACGACAAGGAAGTCAAGAAGATCCTGAAGACCGTCAAGAAGTGTAAGTCACGCAGTTTCTGCAATAACATACACTCGCTAACATCGAAACAGCTGCTAAGACCAAGACCCTCCGCCGTGGTGTCAAGGAAGTCGTCAAGGCTCTCCGCAAGTCGCAGGGCTCTGGCAACACCGCCGACATCAACGACCCATCCGCCATCGTCGTCATTGCCGCCGACATCTCGCCCATGGACGTCATTTCTCACATCCCCGTCCTCTGCGAGGACCACGGCATCCCTTACATCTACATCAAGTCGCGTGCACAGCTCGGTGAGGCCAGCGCAACAAAGAGGCCCACTTCCGTCGTCATGGTCGCCAAAGCCGGCGCTGGCAAGAAGGCCAAGGATGTCAAGGAGGACGACGCAAAGGAGTTCGAGGAGTCGTACGGCGAGCTGCAGAAGCTGGTCTCTAAGGCGGCGAAGACAGTGCGCAAGTAGAGCGCTGCAATGCTAAAAGGGAGCATATGTGATAACGTGTGGCATTTCCTGATGCGTGGATTGCATGTTGGGGGTTCTTACTACTGTGCAAAAACGGGAGAAGGCGTATGGCGTTACGACCTGCTGGGCTTCATCTACCCGGTGTTGTTTACTACTATATTTTGGAGGTGGGCGTGTGTGTTGTATTATGAACATACGACTCGGTCAATTCAATGAAACGTCCAAATTCAGCACAGCTATGGGTCCAACTTGATGTGATTGTGACTCAACCTGGGAATGATTGACGCATTAGAAAGATTTTGTCAGTATAGGTTCTTACCACCCGGCCTGAGAGGCTACTTAACATCATCTAAGTTTGAAACAAAGGCTTCCGAAGAGTGAACGGTAGCCAACAAGCTCTAAGACCGTCTTGAGCGCACTCTACACCCGAGATTCATCGACAAATGATAGCATTATCACTCATCAACGCTGATCTTCCTGCATCTTGCTAACTGGCCGCGCTGAGCCAATTGGAAGGGCGTAGCAGAAGACTGAAAGTAACCACCAGCGGCACGTGCAGCATCAGCTCCAAGCAGGCAGCCGCCCTCATTCGTCACACGTGAACCGCGAACCGCCCATTCCCCCTTCAATGTAGACTTAGCCCTTTGGTTTCGCACTGTACCCTCTGTCGCCTCTTCTTCTACTTGGGAACTACCTGTCAGCACACATTCCTCAACCGTCACAACGCTTTCCTCAACAACGAACAACCAAGCCATACAATGTCGATCTCTGCAGTGACTGATACAGGTCTCAACACCATCGAGGGCGTCGACGAACTCTCGATGAAGATCGTCGACATCAACACTGTCAATGCACTGGCTGAACAGGTCTTCGACCTCGGCGAGCAAGCAGCAAAAATCACAACTATTCATGTGGACATTTCCAGCTACTTGGACACACTACCGGGGCCTTCTCCTTTCAGTGGTATAGATTTTAAATCCCTCAGCACCGATAAGTACCCTCTCTGCGAGCCTCTCGTCGCCATCATCAACTTCATCAAGTCTCACAACGGTGGCCTTAAGTCTTTCACTTGGCCCGCTGGCTCTAACACGGACAAGAAGTTTGATCGCCCGCCGACTTTTTGGAAAGCTCTCTACACCCACACCAAGACACTTGAGACACTGCATGTTGGCTTCTTCTGCCATGAAGTACATAGCCTCAACCCGCTACCAACCGGTACCTGCTTCCCCGCTCTCAAGTCCCTATCGATTGATGTTAGGGAAGCACATGGCGACAAGGGAAGCACCATTGAAGCGCTGCTGCATGCCAGCCCTAACGTAGAGGTCCTACTATTCGTCTGGTCGTTTTGCGATCTCGATTCCTGCCAGATCCAGAACATCACTTGGACATGGACGTTTCCTAAACTCTGGCAGCTATACGTGTCTGGTAATAACTCCGCACCTGCAGCGTACATTGACTTCCTAGTACGTCATCCCGGCATCAAGAGCCTTGACGAGAACCTGGACGGTCCATATACCTCCGAGCATAACGGAAATTTCATGCCGGTCAAAGTGAAGCTACCCGTCAACGCTCTGCCTAACCTCCGGGAATTGTCAAAGAAGGAGCTATACACCCACTCGCTCCGCGATTACTTTAATTCTGCAGCTGACCGTCCCATCGATACCCTTGCACTGACCGAGACCATGATACATGGTGCACACCAGGTTTTGATCGACATTGCAAGCCTCTCGACCATACAAAACAACCTTCGCACGCTTGTACTGGCATACGACATCAAACAATGGCGAAGAAAATATTCTGGGGACGATAGCTGCGATGAATCCGAAGACAAGCTGGTTGAGCGAGCGACGTGGCACGAGCAATACATGCAGCATCGGTTCCACAATCTCGAGAAGCTTCTCACAAGTCTCCCAAACCTTCAACAGCTTACAATCGACTTCCATAGCAAGGATTACCTGCGACATCAGGCAGGCGCTTGGGTTCACTCTGAGCCGATGGGTATGTCCGAACTCGTCGCCACTCTCTCACACTTGCCAAAGTCAAACGCTAGCAAACTGAAGACTTTGCGGCTGAAGGATCCACGAGCTAAGGTGGACGCGATTGAAGGCCTAGAGGTATATCTGGAGGAGCAGAGACTGATTCATGGAGGACGTGAGCACGTCACTGGAAGTCTGGAGGTCTTGGAGTGGTGCGGAGAGGAGAAAATGAAGGTTTTCCGTTTTGAGTAGAGCTTGCGTATCCTCAGCGATTCTGAGCGAGAGTATGGGCCAATCTCTCAGCCTCCTTTCGTCATCAAGAGTAACAGAGCTGAGGGCTCGGGCGAGTACATCGTTGCAATTTCCTCTCTTTCAGACCGCGGCGGTCTGCTATGCGCCCTTTGTCTTTTTTTTTCCAAAATTATTGGTTTCTCCAGCGATACCTGTAGCGTTCAAATCTGCCAATGCAGACAAAACATTCTTCCCGTTCCGATCCAGACTCCCAAGCACATGCATAACATTCTTCGTTTTCAGCGTCGCGCCACCCATCAAATTCACAAAGGCCATAGCCGGTCTAAGCGCAGTGATCGTATTCTCCTCAGTCAGAAACAACTCCTGTCCATCCGGTAACGCAGAATCTACGTTCGATTCCTTCCCGTTCCCCGCAGTAATCCGCCCATTCTCTTCGCCCAGCTCCTCAACAAGCTGCTCGTGCCCAACCACCGCATACACGATCGCGACTTTGAACCCCATAGCCACTGCCTCTTTACACACTACTCCATCCGGCTGAGTTGTGAGGCTGGTCTTGAAGCTTAATCCATCATAGCCAAGGACGTAATTGGAGACGTTGTCGTTGTCGCTTTTCTCGGGCCGTACAGTGGTGGTTGAGTGTGGCCAGAGGATTTGCGACAGAAGAGAATGGTTGTGCAAGACGGAGAGAACGTATTCTTTGCTGAGACTGGAGGGAATGGCGAAGGGCTTTTTGTCGGCTGTTTTGGAGGTGTAAAAGACTTTGGTGTCGTTAGTTGGTGTGTGGACGTGCGGGTTGGCGAGCGCAAACGTCTGGCGTACAGGAGCTCATGGTCGTTGTATCACCTTTTTCTGGTTATCATGTAACGAGTGTCTGGTTTTGGAGGACATCGGTCGATGTGAACCACATCGGCCGTACCCTCCGAGTTTGACTACTTCGTTGGACGCCGTGTATTTGAAGGCCCGCAAGTGACGTCATTGTACTAAGTTCAGTGTGCAGAGAGGCTATCGTAATCCAAAGTTGACCAAGTGCATTGCATACAAATCGCAGACTCTAGCCAACATCAAATGTTCTCGCGACTTGATCCTGGAGCGGAGATACTCGGGATTCATGCTCAGCATATTCCATCTTGCTGATTTTGCACTACACCATCGACAGGGCACAGTTGTACAGACAGACTTGTAAACGAATCATGCTATAATTTCCGATTTCTAAAGTCTCCTGAAAGCTAATATGCCTGCCGCTGGCACTGGTACCCTTTCCTCGATCGACCGAAGGGTTTTTGCGATCTGTGTCTACAAAACTTAAAAGAAGACTGACACTAAGAGTAGCCCGGATATCCTAACTCAAGTTCCTCGGTTGCGTACACGGTTCAAGTTATCCTCGAATTAAGGTATGCGTCCTTGAACCAGCCTCGTTCTCCATTACACTTTCGTCCATGGCTCGCATCCCAGCCCGAAAAATTGCCCATTGAAAAGTAGCGGTGGGAAGAGCGGCCACCCCAGTAAGGCAAAGTATCCTGGGAGAAAGCTGAGAAACATTAGCCATGCTCTTAATCCCATTTCAGTCACCTCATTGATACGTCGTTCGATCTAGCTGCAGACAATACGCAGCAAAGTTTCCATGAAGACTACTGTATGAGGACCAAAAGATGCCACTTACAATGCAGTCGATCTCACTACTTTACGGAACATGACACGGTACTGTGGTGGGTATGTCTTCATGCTCACAGGCTTGGGTGCCGAGGGGTGATGGCGCGCTTCGGTGAGGTGCTGCGCGAAGGTGCGGAAAAAGGAGCGAGCTTGAGTTGGGGACGGCATTTGTACTGCAGGCTCAAATGTGGCTCTTTGTGTCGATGTACGTGTTTGAGATGTTCGAAAAGGTCAATTCGATAGTGTAATTGTCTGAATGGAATGTGTGAGATGTGTGTAGGTACAATTTACAACGAAACCTCTTCGTGGGCTTAATATACAAACTCCTCCGATTGAAGCTGATCGTTTAGCCAGAGCTTTGTCACCATCGGACCGCATCGATGCTTACGAACAAGATGCGATGCCGCCAACGGCTGCCGAAGTCTGGTCCAGCCCTCTATAATCCCACGTCCACCCTGCTGAACAAAATTTACTTCATCTCACCAGTACGTATCAAAGTAGTAATTGGCCGAACGAGACGACCGGGTATCGGCATGTTGCGTTGTAAGTGTGAAAGTGGGATGCCGAGCGACTCGGCGTGCCGACGGCATCTTGGGGGCATTGACCAAAGTCGGGTGAGGATGGAATTCATGCGCCTCGTGTTCGAAGAAATCCTCACTAATTAATTGATTCAGTCTTCTGCGTTCCAAAGTGACGGAAAGAGCAAGTTGCTTCAGCCCGATCGACCAAACTGATTAAACTGTCCGTCTCGCGACAAACTCTGATGATCATTGCGTTGTGGTAATTCATGCTTCCCTGTAAATAGTCCCCGCAATGGAACTTCCATCAGCATGTTTCCCATTTCAGTTCACTATTTGAGGTCATAGACCCAACAACGTGTTACGGTCAAAGTTTCTATCGTCAAGGGCAGTTCACATGCATGGTAGCTTAGGATGACGGGATGAAAAATCGCTTATTTAATGTGTACATGAGAAACGAAGAAGTGACTTGAACTTTTAATCAATGCCTTGGCATGAACATCGGCATACCCTTCAACTCCCTCTTCGCGACCGTTGCGCTCGGTAGGACACCGGTGCAATCGATGAGACCTTTTGTGCCATCACTTCCGAACCTGGTCATGCGTGCCATGGCAATGGCGAACTTGCCGTTCCACTTGCCAGCATTGCCAACGAAGCCCTTGAATTCCTTGCCCACGGTAGCGTGCGCTGCCAACTTGGCGTCAGACGGCAGCACGACGACACCTGCGGGCGGCGCGGTAGTCTCGGAATAGTACTTGACATCCCAAACACCGGGAGTACTATCTTGGGGCAGCCCTTTGTTGGCCTCGCTTGTGTCGAAGTTGAACTGGTTACTGGTGCTGTGGGCACCGAGAAGAGCAGCAAGGTCAGAGGCGTCAAAGCCCTTGTCCTGGAAGAGCTTGTAGAGAACGTCTGCAGAGGCGTTGACGTCAGGGAGGAGACCGTCTGGCGCTCCGATTTTAGAATCCTTGCGTCCGACATAGGTCTGGATACGTGGGCCGCCAGGGCAAGTGACGATTGCATGGGAGCCAGCAAAGACTGAGAGATGTTAATAATTGCAGTCACTGGAGAATATAAAGAGGAAGTACCAATCATATCTGCGACGCCGACGCCGTAGTTGGTGGCCGTGGTATTAAGGTAGTTGGCAATGACGTCCAAGCCTTTGTTCTCGTTGCGTGTGAGTTCATCGGAAAGGATCAGACTTCCATCGCATCCACCAGTTGCGCCCTGTGCGGTGTTCCACGCTGTTAAGCTTTAGCAAGCTGATCAAATTTCCTAGTGAGGATGACTTACCTCCACAGTCATGGAAAACAGCGCGAATAGCTGCGCGAGCAGTAGGGTTGCACTGCCCGTCGGTCAAGAATTTTGCCGTCAATTCCTTCGATATCTGACTCCAGACAGCCGGACACTTGTTGGTGTTTTGGCGAGCGAAGATCTGTGAGATATCTGGGAAGTTAGGAAGGGAGATGGCGGTAGCCGATGAGGCGAGCAGGAGAAGGTTGGCGAAATGCATGATGTGATGTATGAAGTAATGTGGTAGAAGCAGTAAAGATTGTATTGGTGCTTGCCCTGAAGGTTATGTGAAGTTGAAGCTGCTGTGATGCTTCCTTCATGGTGTGGCACTGGATTTATATCCTCGCTGCTTCAGAGCCATAAAGCCCCAGACCCAACAGAGTTGTCGGAACGTCCGAGCTGTTTTGTCATGATGGACCTCTGGACTGACAGCCTTTGGAGGTTGGCTTGCGGCTACTTCTCAGCTACAAGCAATTCACACAAGAAAAGGCGTAAAGCTTGAGCGATGTAAAGGCACCCAGCCCACGCAATGGACTCATCAGCGTGGAGTGGGCTGCTTGGCAGTGGAAGCTAAGACAGGTAAGTCAAGCCCACGCACAGAGTGGCTGCCCTGAAGAGCGGAACCGAATGCTGCCAAGAGATCAATTACGAATCGAGGTTGTCCGATTTGCTCGTTGAAGTCTGGTTCTAGTGCGTTCGAATACTATGCGCTGTAGATGCAATGTAGGCATAGTGTACATGCAGTGTACATGCAGCTGATATCCGTTGGTGAGCCAGGCCTTCAGTGTTCGCCGCAACATGGAGACATTGACAGTAGCAAGTCGTGTTGTACTGCAGAACAATCGAACGACCATGCTGTGCAAAGAGAAGACGGGCGTGGGTGCAGGAGTCCACCAACACAGTTGTGCTGAGCGATCCTGCTAGAACGCCTCCATCACAGGCAGACAATGAGCACGATTGTTTGTTCAGACTCATCCTGTGCCAGTCTAGGCCAACGTACACTGGAATCAGAAATACAGCGTCAGTGCGCTGGTGTTGAGTCTGGTAGATGGCTTTCCAACACGTGGTTTCCAAAGTCGGCCATGACCGGGACCCCAACCGCACTGTTTGTCCAGATGCGACTGAGTGAGATTACCGAGACCAATAGGAGCTTTCTATTGTCGGAGCAGAGATCGGTTTGCGGGAGCTTGTCTTTACACCATGTCCTAATTAGGACTCGCTGTACTATTAAGCGAGCGGTGGCAAGGCTGAACATGGCCAGGCCCAAACACCTAGAGTTGGGAGCCCAGAGCTGAACAATGCCGTCTGAGCGATTGGTCAGAACCAACTCAGATGCTGACAGACAAGAGATGAGTAGGCTCCGATCTAATCGAAAAGTTCGTGACAAGCAGTACTTAGGTAGGTACCGTCGCAGACAAGTTACGTTAGTGAATACCTCGGAACTATCATCAGGCCATACGAGCAAAGCAATGCAAGCTTCAAAATTTCGTTTGTAGATCATGACATGTTAGAGTGATGGAATACCAAGCCGTATGTGGTCATCCCAAGTAGCCGGCCTTCGACGCGCTTGTATACCGGTAGTGGTGCCGACAGGTAGCTAAAGCGTGTCCCGGCTTTAGATGGGCACGGATGGGGGAGATCGATGAAAGGTAGGAGACTTTGGTACTCCGCGGTACCCCACCTTTCTCCATTCAGGTAGTGGACTTCGTGCTCAGGAGCCAGAACTTTTGACTAGGTATCAACAGAAGACGGACTTGTCTTTACGGCTGACGAGCAACTAGCACTGCACTGAAGTGGAGCGCAATAGAGCATGATCGGAAAGCCACAGTCGTTCTTCTACTACAACTTCGATCTGTCCATCTCGATCTTCTGCAAGCCATCTTTTAGCCCTTCAGCCATGCCTGCCTTGCTCGGCTTTCTACTCTCGCGGTCGACGAAGACATGGACAAATTCACCCACGGCTTTTACTTCTTCTTGGCCGCGCTCGAAGACGCCTATCTCATACGTCACTGAGCTCTTTCCTAACTTGTTCACTCGTAACGCGAGATCTACAACGGCCGGAAACTCTGTTGGCGAAAAGTAGTCGCAATGTGAGTGCACGACTAGGCCGATCTGAGTAGATGTGGGAGGATGGAGAGAGCAATGCTTAATTAGATAGGTGTTAACGACCGAGTCGAAGAGGTAATAGTACACGCTGTTGTTGAGGTGATGGTACATGTCGTTGTCGCTCCTAGGCGGCGTCAGTCTGCGCTCAGATCTCGGGCTTAGTGAAGTCCAAGGACATACCATCGTGTGCGGTACTCAAGCTGGAACTTGTAGTCACTGCGACGACGCTCTTTGAGCGTAGTGTGGGACATTCTTTGCTTTCTCAAGCGTCCAGTAGGAAGTTGTATGACAAGGCAAGATCCAACGCGTCCATCTGCAGTACCGCGCGTTGTGCCTTATCGATAACATCAAACCTCGGCTCGGCTCTGTGTGGTTTTTCATCAGAATACTGCAGCCCATGATGGCAGCATAGCCCCGCATTCATCCGTCACGCTGCCTTCCCCACGCATCCTCGCCTACCTGAGGTCCAAGGGACGCTTGCCCGTTCCGAAAACCCCCTCTGGCGCGACGTCCATGGCTCTTGTGCCTTCGCCTGTGCGCGACAAGTACCCTCCCCTGCCCAACGACCCTTTCCCTTGGAAGGAGCCGCCCAAGGTGGCTATCACACCCTGCAATCCCTGGCCACCGCCATACTATCTTGAAGATGGATTACGAAAGGTGACGCCGTATCACTATACATATAACACCTTCTGCAAAGAGCGTTGGCGGGGCCGCGAGATCCTCGATATTTTCTCCAGCGAATTCCGCGACCGACCGACCGAGTACTATGAAAAGGCTATACAAGAGGGGCGCGTGGTACTGAATGGCAAGCGCGTACCGAGCACAAGCACTATAGTGAAGAACGGCGATATAATTTCGCACACTCTTCATCGCCATGAGCCACCATGCACGGCAAGCCCTATTGGCATAGTCCACGAAGATGACGATATAATAGTCATTGACAAGCCTGCTGGTATGCCAGTCCACCCAGCTGGCAGATACAATTTCAACTCGATCATTGAGGTCATGAGAGCAGACCGTGGCTACGGTTGGAACCCGCTGCCGTGCAACAGACTGGACCGTTTGACGAGTGGGATCATGTTCGTTGGGAAACACAAACAGGCGGCCGAGGATATGAGTGCACAAATAAGAGGGCGAACGGTCAAGAAAGAGTACGTCTGTCGCGTGGTGGGCGAGTTCCCCGAGGGCGAGATTGTGTGCGAGAAGCCCATCCTTCAAATCAGCCCCAAGCTTGGACTCAATGCTGTTCGCGCCAACGGCAGGGAATCAAGGACTGTTTTCAAACGTCTCGCGTATTACCCTCCCAAGGATGACGGACAGTCACAAGCAGAGGCAGCTGATAAGTCAGATCACGGAGGCCAGCCCTGGAAGAAACTCCGCGGCTACTCCATCGTGCGTTGCTTCCCAGTCACAGGGCGCACACACCAGCTCCGCGTTCATCTTCAATTCTTAGGCCATCCCATCTCGAACGACCCGATCTACGCCAACCAGCGCGTATTTGGCCCCTCTCTTGGACGCGGCTTGTCGGAAGACGCGAATGACGAGGATATCATGGCGCGTCTCGCACGCATGGGCAAAGAGGAAGTGGCCGATGCTGTCGCATATCACGACGAGATGGTCGACGCCTATAACAAAAGGAAGGCAGAGAAACAAACAGGCGAGACCTGCGATGTCTGCGACACGCCATTGTACAGCGATCCTGGTACCCACGAACTCGGAATCTATCTGCATGCGAAGCGATACAGGTGTGAAGAAGGGAAATGGGATTATCAGACAGAATTGCCAGACTGGGCTCTGCCGCCGCCAGGCTACGAAGGGCCTACCGAAAGCACTGAGGAAAGCGATCCCTTGACTGTGGATTTGGAGAAGCTGGGGATTGCAGACGAGCAGGTCGAAGAGAAAGCAACAGTTGCGGCGGTATAAGCTTCTGCACCGTGTCTGCGATGTTGTATATTCAGAAACTAGATACCCGAACTTGAATAAAACCAACCAACTCGGACTGATATAGATGCTGTTATATAACAGCATCTTCTTGATGTGCAGCCATAGTTCTCATTCATGTGCCGTGTCACAAAGTACCCTTGCCCCCCGCGGAGGACTGTTCGACATACCCAATGCGGTAATTTGGAGGGGCTAGGTAAACATGAATCTGCCCCACAATCGATGATGCAATCCGCAATTGTTCCCCCAGAAGTGTCTGCGACCGAATTAATTGCCTTTTAGCCGCCGTCTGATACATGCTTGTGTTGTTAGTGATCTCCATATAAGACTGTGTGTCTGTAAGAGCTACCTGAGCGCAAGATCCGTTCTACCTCTCCGTTCGCAACCAAGACTTGCATCCCAACAACATTTAGCACCACACCCGAACAAACAACAGACATACACTATGGCAACCGGTATCGCACTCGTAGGAAGCGGCATTTTTGTCAAGGAAGAACACCTGCCCGCCGTCCAGGCGACGCAGCTCCTCGCCTTGAAAGCCATCTACTCGCGCTCTCTGGCGTCCGCAAAATCTGTTTCCTCGCATCTCTCTGATGTAGATCTGTACAGCGAGGATTCTGAGGGGAAAACATATGATGACCTGCTAAAGCGCGATGACATCAAGGGCGTGATCATTGCGTGAGTGTATCTTCCAAAGCATCAAAGTCCAGACACTGACACATCTAGACTCCCTATCTTGGCACAGCCGGAGTACATCAAGAAGGCACTTGCAGCAGGCAAACACGTGCTTGCTGAAAAGCCTATCGCAAAGGACGTCGCCGCCGCCGAAGAATTGGTAGCTTGGACCTCTGACAGCGCAAACACTCACGCCACGTACTCTGTTGCCGAGAACTTCCGCTACCTGGACTCATTCGTGTATGCAGCTGAGCAGGTCAAGTCGCTTGGCCGCATTCTGACTTTCCGTGCTCGAGTCTCGATGTTCGTCGAGGGAGGCAGCAAGTACTACGAGACATCATGGCGAAAGGTGCCCGAGTATCAGGGCGGCTTTTTGCTCGACGGCGGAGTACACTTTGTCGCTGGTACCAGACTGTTGCTGGAAGGTGCAGGCGAGAAGGTGAAGCGCTTGAGTGCGTTCACCGCACAGCTGCAGCAGCATCTGCCTCCTGTTGATACCATGCACGCGTCTCTTCAGGTTGGCTCTGGAGCTTCGGGAACTCTGTCGGTCTCGTTTGGAACTACAGATAAGGGGAGCGAATATGTCATCGCTGCTGAAAAGGGAACAGTTGCTGTGCTGAGGGGTAAGGTGGTGGTCACCAAGGATGGGAAGAGCGAGGAGCAGGAGTTCCCAGACGAGGGAAGCGGTGTCAAGCAAGAGGTCAAGGCCTGGGCTGAGGGATTGGCACAGGGCAAGCCAAATGCGCGCCAGAGTCCAGAGGAGGCATTGGAAGATCTGAAGATCCTTGAAGCTGCCCTCAGGAGTGGCGAGCAGGGCGGTCAGCCGATTGAGATCTAGCTGGATCAACTAAACTAGAGACTCGGATCGCCATCGGCCATCAAAGCACATTTCGATGGCTTCTCAAGCATCTTTTCAAGTGATGCTTGAAGTAATGCTGCCTCTTGTTTGAACGCTTTCCTATGTCACCAGAGAAAGGCCTTATACTAATACAATGGAAGTTGATGTACACTGTTCTAGCACACTCGCAAAGGTAGCTGCACAACCACTGAGTACATCAGCCTCTAGAATTCGGAGTCTAACGAGTCGAACGCATCCTCAGGCACTGCAAGAGCCTCTTGCGAGATGATCATCAGCGCCTGCATCTGCTCGATGACACTTTGCTGAGCCTTCCACTTCTGCACACGCAATTCGACATCCGCACGTAACTTATCTGGCCAGGCGATGGGATTGACTGGAATCCTGTGTTTATCGAGATGTGCCTGTGGAGTGTCACAATACATGATGTCCTGTTGACCACCTCTCACCAATTGCGATTGGACGTCTTGAACAGACCGAGCGAGGCCATTCACTGATTTTACTACAAGCCTGTAGTCCTCGGCTAGCTGTTCGAGATATGCAATTTGTCGGGGATCCAGTGCGGCAGTGCGGCGCAGGAGCAGCAACACCCTTACAGCATCCCGCTCGACAGGGTCTAGCGTGGATGGATCACGGTGACCGCTGACTCCCCATAGGGGTCGCAGTAGCCGCAAAGACCACTTGATATGGCGGTCGATCTTGTTCTCTGGATCTAGGGCTGCGTGAAGCCGCTGCCGCCGGACGGCACGCAGACAGTCTTCGGCGTGGCTGAATGTGAATCGGGAGTGATTCTTGTTCTCCATGAGCAGACGAAGAGCGCGCTCCGTCTTCAAAAAGCGGAAGAGCATTGGTTTCCACTCAATACGTAGTACACCGCGCTCCACATCGATGGTCACGTCGAATGCCTCCCGTCCTGCCTCAAGTGGGAAGTCGAGGTCGAGCACGCACGTATCGAGCTGTATGGCCCAGGTCAAGGCGCCGTAAGCCTGGTCGTTCCGCGAGAGGTGCAAACGACTCTGTAAGACAGGCTGAGACGGGATGCCCTCGTTATTTTCGTGCAAGATATGAGTGTCCGCCCATTGCTGGCTGAATGTGAATACAGCATGGGAGTTACCCCACATTGCACGTTGTCGCTGTTGGTCAATGCCCCAACTTTCGTGCTCGACGCGGCGGTAGTCAGCATGCAGTAAGTGCAGCTGTTCATACGCTTCATCACTTAGCGTTGTCATATTGGCAGACGTTCTCGAACCGAGGTATCCGATCAATCGTGTGCGCTGCAGGAGCTGAAAGAGTATTCGTCCGTCAATAGCATCGCGGAAACCACGACATATCAAGCGCCAGTCAAGTAGATATTCAGGTGGGACATATTCGAGAACAAGAAGCAGTAGCTCAGCAGGTAGGACGGGCGATGTACAAGCTGTGGGACGTTGGCTGGCATCGATAGATGTGAGCAACGCGTCGACATCATCCGAGTTCCATTCGATTTTCAGATGATGCGCGAGCCACGATGGCAGCTCTGCGTCTTCGTTATTGCTTTTAGATGAATGGATGGATGTCATGATGCAGATGCGGAGACATTGGGGTTGAAGTTGAGATGGAACGACAGGAGCGAGAGGTTGGCGTAGAGGACCCCACTTGAGAAGCGCCAACTTGTCACCCGTGGAAGTCATCATGCCATCACCCAAAATCATGAAAAGTAAGTGACAAAGCATGCACATTAAGAAGCACAGCCTGAGTGAATACGCACAAAACTCGTGCTGCAAGTAATTTGTCAGGTCATCCGGCAGAGGGAGACTAAATCCACGCTCAACATTTGCAGAGCAGCTTGAGTTTTAGGGAGCAGCAACCCATGAGATGAAAATCCATAAGACTGATATACATTTTGATGTCTCCGATAGCTCTACAAGTTGTAGGTGTGTCATTTGGAGTCAGGCTCGAAATCATATCCATAAACGATCGCATCAATCTTCTTCCCGGGATAGCTCTTCAGCTTACCACACTTCTTAACCCGACCAATCCTCTCAAAACCCAGCGAATCCCAGATCTTGGTAGATGCTACATTCGTCTCATAAACCAGGTTGAAAACAGAATATGTGAATCCCTATACTAGTCAGACATCCCACACTTATGCACTCGAGCAAGAACACATACCAATTTCGGCGCCCACTGCAAGTACTGCTTGCCGAGCAACTTCCCCACACCCTTGTTCCGCGCTGCACTGGTTACCAAGAACCCGGCGTTGCAAACATGACTACTTCGCCCGGGGTAGTTCGGCTTGGTGTAGAAGCTGCCCAAGCACACTTTCTCCCAATCGGCATCTAGATTCTTGACGTCTGCAGAGCTCTTGTAGTCGCCTTCTAGCATCACGGCGCCGAAGACGCCGAACCAGTACGGTCCGAAGGCCTCCAGGGGTAGCGCGTCCAGCATGGGGTATGTGTCGCCTCCCTCGATTTCCGCGGAAAGTTGGGCATGCAGAAAGGCGACAAGCGGGGCTGGGACCTGATCGAGAGAAGTGAATGGTAAAATAGTTGCATGAGAGCCGTTCTTGAGAGTCACGTGTGCTGGTGTGAATTCATGTGCGGCTTTGTCGACTGTGTGCAGGATGGGAGGGGATGTTGGGTCATCGAGCATGGCTGGCATGGTGGCGGTGGTTGTGCGGTATCAGGTTGAAGGCGTGTGGGCTGAGAGCGGTAGATGGGGAAACAGATGTTGGTGATGTGCTTGGGGCTCAATTGCAGTTTTGAGGCTGATAGGGCGTGGGGTTGTACATTTGTATGGGGAAGCTACGGGTCGCGGTCCCGGTTGTTAGCGCGGGGCTCCGATCTCGCACTTCTGGTCTCTACTCGGTCAAGCAAACATGTCACGTTTGCTTTGTTCATCTCTATGCTGAGTAGAACTACGTACATCGGATTTCTCATCTGCTCGATATGAGACTTATATGGAAGGATTTGCAAGTCCATGATCTTCGTAGTCTATACTGCTTGAATGTAGAGCTTTCTCAGGATGGCTCAATAGTCCATTGACTGTACGCTTCTCTTTCATGGGACAATGTGCTCACAGGTCTCTGCTGATGTGATCATGCTTGATCATGTCGGTCAATCTACCGATCCTGCATGCTAGACAGTCATCAGCTGGGTATGTCGAAGAAGTCGCGAAATCGGCGAGCGAGCAAATTGATAGTCCAAGTGTCATCAAACCACACAGGATGGAGGAATATCACTCAACGGGGAACAGATGACCTATATTACAGCAAACCAGCCTGAGAGTACTCAACTGAGCACCTTCATTAGCTCAAACGCATGTGCAAACTCAGTATGATCCCACTCCTCCTCATCCGGCGCAAACCTCGACCCCGCGTACTCCTCCCTTGAGATACTCCCCGGCGGCTCCTCAAGCTCTAAATGCAAACAGTCGCGCACCATCTCATTCGACCACGGTGATCGCTCCAGCATCCACTCAGCCGCAAGCTCAACTCTGCGCTCCGCCGTCTTCCCACCCAATGCAAAAAATGCCGGCCTCCAGGCAGGCATAGATTCGAACCCAGACTTCATCGGTACAGAAAGACTCTCCACGTTGGGAAACTGCTCTAACAGCCTCTCGCTACTGTCTAGCACCCGCGGCCAGAACCGATGCTTCCAGCCGTGGCTTACGGCGTCAAGATCCTGTGACCCGAAGATGCGATGCGCCGCCTCTGTTGTGAATGCCACATGCCTGACAAGTAACCGGTATGCAGGGGCAAGATCCATTTTGCCCAGGAACCAGATGCGGAAGAAGTTATCGCCGTAGAAGACCGGAGCTGCTTCAGCGTGCAGCTGGCGACACGACTGGAGCAAGCCTGCCGACACCATCTTGGAGACTTTCTGCGGTTCGGCCGAGCCACGACCCTTGTACCGCACGATCTTGGCCCGCAGCATGCATTGAGGCTGGTAAGGGTTCTGTGTGTAGATGAAAATTGCGCCGGGGACGTGGAATGTGTGTATGTAGATTAAGTCGCGCAACTCGCGGGGAAGGTCTAGGAAGCTGATGCGACTGGTGTCTTCTTTTCGAGATTGGCTCCATGCTGTGGTCAGCTCTGCTTCTGTGGCCATCCGGGCAGCTCTTCAGGCATCAAGTTTGGCAAAAGATTTGGTTACGTGGTGTGTAAGATTGCTGGAAGCTGAAGGCGTAGGGGTGGCCTGAATGGTATGGGGTTGGTATTTGACTAACTACTTCTGGCTGCGCAGGGCGGGAGCGTAGTATGTATACACGACATCTCGGCTACTTGAACCCGATCCTGAACATGAACAATAGTACACTCAGGCAATTTTAGAGTTCTTCGTCTCTCTTCGTCATTGAAAAAGATGTGAAGCAAGCAAAAATTGCGCCAGTGATGGTCCACGAAGGTCCATCCGACAAAACCAGTCCCGCATTGTGCCATGCAGCTGATCTGTGCCGGTCGCGCGACTTCTGGTGCTCGCGGACCCTGATCAGGTAAGTTTTAGAGAAGGTAACAAGCGATGCTTGACGGGCAATTATATATTGATTGTTTGGCTAGGCAGATGGGTGCACGTGAGGGCACGTGAGCGTGATGCCTGCTTGACCACACGTGCGATATGCTGCCTGCTTTAAGCACCAAAAACTCGTCAAAGCAATGACCTAGACTGAGGGTGGAGTCGTAATCTCCCGCGAAGTCAACTTGTTATGCAGTCCTTGCTCTAGGTCATCTTATCCTCGTCAATCCAAATGCCGAGCCATGTTCAAGTCATCATTAAGCCGTCATCCAGAAGTCGCAACATCTTCCAATTTGCGTCCCATCATGTCAACGACGGCTTGATGGCTGCCTTGACATGGGTTGCAACGTGATCTACGCTTGTAAGAGCCACTCTGGCATCATCGTGAGACCAGCTAGTGGTCGCTCGATCAATGATAAGTCTCGTAGGAGACGTATGGAACGAGGTCTCCAGGCATCCGCATCGCGGAAGACCGTATTGCGTACATGGTCAGGCCGCCGAAAAACCGTCAAGCGTCGCGTCTAACGACGCTGTCGCAACCACTCGTCAGTCTCATTCCACATGCTCTTGTTTTGTTGTGAAATCTTTGTCCCAGAGGCTTTAACTCCAGCGTACACGGCATCCCACAAAGCGAATGCTGTACGGAGATCGCTTGGGAAGTCTATCGATTGTGGGAAGTAGCGAGAAGAGACGGTTTCGACAACGCGGCTCTTCGAGTCTGCGGAAGTTGGGTCTGCATCGTTTGTGAGTTCGTCAAGGTAAGACTTGACGCCAATGCCAAGTGCGCAGTTGTTGGGCAGGAGGAACGGTAGTCTGATCACGGATGTAAGTAAAGGCTCGATGTACAAAGAATTTAGCATACTTCATGATGAGATTCGACAGGTCGGTCTTCCTGTCGCAACACCCAGTCAAGAACATGTTTGTGCAAGTGGCTTCGACAAGATCTCGTAGTGTCTGGCGGACAAGGTTGACGACCGATCCATAGCCAAGGAGATGCTGGCTGAGAGGGCCCGTGAAGCCAATGGGCTTGTGTTGCAGCGTACCGAGCCCGGCAACACGTGAGATGAGCATGTTCGCGCGCTGGTCTTTTGCTGTAATACAGTTAGCAACTATTAAGACATGTACGCTGCTGGGCTTACCATCACCACGCATCGGTGCTCCATTGTATGGGAACATATCGATGTCGCCGTTCAAGTCCTCAAGACGTAGCAATTCCACCGCAAGCACAGCACTCTCTTCAAGTGCAGCGTTACCATCCAAAGATGCGATCGTCTGCGCCAATACGAAACCCCAGGGAGTCAAGTTGTGCTTCGCATCGACATACTCACGTACAGCAAGGAATCGCCATATCGAGTTGTACAGGATCTCATCAGGCGTCGAGAGCAACTGGCAGCAATTAGATTGGGTTCGCAGAATGTTATTGCCAGACCTACGTTGTTGGTGTCCTTCTTCGCCACGGTCTGAGCAACGAAATCGTCACTCGTCAGGGCCAAGATAGCAGAGCCAAGAGGCCCACTGCCCTCGTTGCTTGTTACAACTTCCTTGAACGTCGCCTCCTTTACGTTCCATGTTTCAGCAATCGACTGATACTCGGGTAAGTCCTTCATAGAAATCTCGCTCTTCCGCTGCTTCCCTGTTGCGACGTCTGGGAACCAACATGTGAGCTCCAAGCTCTTGAACCGGTACCAGTGCTGAAGAGGCGACGACAGCAGGCTTAGTGCTGCAGTTCGCAACGGCGTGAGCTTGGTCGTGACCAGATTTTGGTATTCCGCAGACATCCCACCATCGATCGGCGGCTGCTCGTTGATCTCGCAGGACGTACGCCATTGTAGTAAACGCGAGTTGAGAATGCCGTGGGTTTGCAGATAGTGGAGCTCGTCTGGTAGTCGCTGTCCTAAGAATTGGTTCGCGTCGGCCGACATCTGGCTTGCATTCAGAGGTTCGACCTTGCCATCGGTGGTAAGGATAGGATGGTTCTTCACTGCCAATCGGGCCTTGCAGTACCTGTCGACATAGTTGCCAAATCGCGGATCGTCTTTGTTGGTGATGACGACAGAGTAGCCCGTCCTGCCGCTGCTCATGATCATCTTGATCGCGCCGTGAGGTTTGAGGAGCTCAGTCCTGTTCGGCGAGCTCAAGTTGGGCAAGGTTGGTAGGAAGGGTGTACCGGCGAGTAAGAGTGCATCGACAAAGACGTCCTCAGTGACTCTGCCGCTACCGGCAAATCGCTCGAGGTCAGCGATACACTTCGCTCGCTTTGTCCAATTGAAGGTCTTCTCCTCGAGATTCCACGAAGTCACGAGCTTGTCGCACTCAAAAAGGAGCACTTCTGAGGCGCCAGATATCGCGTGAACGAGAGTCTCTTTCTCAAGGTATGCCAGCTGCATCCATTGTCAGTGCGTGTGTCGATCAAACTTTAAGAAGCCGTACCTGTGCCCAAGCGCTGTAAGGCGCAATCTGGAAGTGGACCTTGCGCTCGATCAAGATTGATTGCAGAAAGCGGAATAGATCCTCCGGTGTCATGTATGTGGACTCTCCAAACTTGGCGACAGATGCCTCGGCCTGATTGCTGTCGTACAAGTTCCAAGCCATGGTGTTCACTTGAGCTTCACGCTGCTTCTGCTGGAAAGGGTCGTCTGGTTTTGTAATGTCCAGACCGCTGAAAACGAACCATGGCTCGATTTGCAGGCTTGCGAATGTGTCCAAGTCCTCTTCGATGTACTGCTTCATGCCAAGCGGCAGACCGCCGAGAGCTGGCACGAGTGGTTCTCTCGCTCGAGGATGGCTAAGAATGCGGTGTTGAAGATAGTGCGCAGCTTCAATAGCCACGCGGCAGCCATTCAGCTCCTGCAGGTCGCTGAGCTCGCCTATGTTGGCGTTCCATGCTTCGAAGTCGCGGATCATTGTGGTCGGCGCGTGCGCTGTTTGTTTGGGGTCGAAAGATCGTGTGAGAGCGGCGGGAAGCGTTGTGTCGGCGGATTTGGTGAGAGAGCTTTCGAGCGGAGTGTCGAGCGTCAGATAGCGAGACTACTCAGGAATGGACCGCAAGAGAGCGATTGCGGGGTGATGATGGTCAGGGTGTTTTTGAGGTCCCAGCACAAGAGCTTCCGCCCGCTTGCTTGATGGACCCCTGTCGAAGCACTTGTCCGCTTCCGGCCTTAGCTCAGGAACACCGCAACTGGGGGCCCCGATAAGACAACCTCACTCTAGATCTCGGGTGCTCTACGGTCCAATTACTATTACTGAACCAAGGCGCTGGAAGCTGTGAGAGATCATCCGGCTACTAATTCCAGCAAAGCAGTCTGCTCAGACCCCAAACTGAGCACCGATACCAATTGGCATCACAAGCTTCTACTACTACCACCATGTCCCACCCTGACATTGAAGACACCAAGATACCCGTCATCGACATATCAAACCCGAATGATGATGTGGCTCATCAGGTCTT
Organism: Didymellaceae sp. YAFEF048; assembly: GCA_032595095.1. Classification (NCBI taxonomy): domain Eukaryota; kingdom Fungi; phylum Ascomycota; class Dothideomycetes; order Pleosporales; family Didymellaceae; species Didymellaceae sp. YAFEF048. The sequence goes on along the minus strand of JAVISA010000023.1, from coordinate 408,751 downwards.
GGATGCAGCTTCAACTCATGGCTTCCTTTTCATTAAGAACGATGGGGTCACAATTCCCACAGAAGACATAGATGAAATGTTCAAGCTCGTCAGTATGAACAATCAGTGATGGCTGTCTCTTGCTAACAGTACAAAGTCTGCGGAGTACTTCAACTCTCCAGAAGAGCAGAAAGCTGAGTACGCAATTCACTCAGACAAGGCCGGCGGCATCAACCGCGGCTGGGTCAAGATGGCGGGCGAGTCCCTCGATCCAGAAGGCCAAAAAGTAAAACTCCTTCACCAAACACTCCCACGTATATCCAGACTGACCTTCACCAGCAAGGTGACCCCAAAGAAGCATTCAACATTGGTCCGCCTCAACCCGACCTGCAACCACTTCCTCACCCCCTCTCACCATCCTCCCCACTAATTCTCCGCTTCCAAAAAGCCTGCCACACGCTCTGCACCTCCATACTATCTCTGCTGGGCACCGCGCTCGAAACACCCGACCCAGCCTACTTCTCATCACGCCACAACCAGTCCCTTGGCCCTTCCGGCACTATCTTCAGAATACTGTACTACCCCTCCAGCAACGCCTCATCCGCGACCCAGATCCGCGCAGGCGCACACTCCGACTACGGCTCTTTGACTTTACTATTTCGCCTCCCGGGACAACCGGGCTTGGAATTGTTCTCGCCAGAGTCGCGCACTTGGGTCCCCGTGCCGGTGAATCCTGCGCCGGGAAGGCTTGCACACGCGCCGATTTTGGTTAACATTGGCGACTTGCTGAGTTTCTGGACAGGAGGGTTGTTGAAGAGTACGGTGCATCGGGTAACGTTCAGTGGGGGCGGAGAGAGGTACAGTATGGCGTATTTTTGTCATCCGTTGGATGAGGCGCGGTTGGAGAGGGTGGAGAGTAGAATTCTGGCGGAGAAGGACGGGGAGGTGGGCAGAGAGGAGTTGCAGAGTCAGAGGAAGAGATTGGGATTGCAGGAGGAAGGGGAGGAGGTGTTGACGGCCAAGGAACATCTGGATCGCAGATTGAAAGTTACATATGGGCTCTGAAAGTTGAGTAGTTTGCTATTGCCTTGAGCGTGTGGTATACCCAAACGCCATTCTATATGCGGACAGCTCGAAAGCTTTACACGATGCTTGTTGCGCTTGAATCGCGATTCAGCATACATGTACACACTCTGAGCATCCAAAAATTTCCTGTTAGACTTCTCAGAAACCGGGTCTTCTCTTCCTTCCTGCTCTACTTGTCATCCCACTTTCACTTGGTCCATCCATAGCCCCACCGATGGCTTTGACGGGTACACTCTTCTCCTTCAGAGTGCCACCTAGCTTTTTAATCATCGCTTCTCTCGCTTTAGCCGCGCCTGGACTATCCCAGCCCAGCTCTTGACTCGGTTGATATTCATTGATTACAACCGTCTCATCGTCTTCATCATCACGGTCTAGGCCCAGGTTGCCGGAGCTGGCATCTCCTGTGGAACCTACCGAGCGTGTGGATGTTGCACGGCCTAATTGACGGCGTCGGCGACGCTTCTCGTCAGCTTGGTCTTCTGGCGTTGGCAGAGCTTTTCTATTGTTTCGTAATTTGGTGAGCAAATCAGAATAGTCTTTCTCTTCTTCAGGCTCCTTGCATAATGGCTCTGATTCTGCAGCAAGCGCTGGTATTGGAACTGCTGGTTCAGGTGCTGGTATTACAGAATCGGGTGATGGTTCGCGAGCTGACCTCGAGGTGCGTTGCGCGGGTACAGCTGTTATCAAGGACTCGGCTGATGAGCTTCTTTGCCTACCTGGCGAGTTTCTCTTTGCGGCCAAGCCTGTCGATGATGTCGACAGTCGTCTTTCCGGATTCACATCGATGTCATGAAACGGCATACTTGCACCGTCATCAAGCCTCGCAAAAGAATCATCATCGTCAAATGTCCGACTATTACGAATGCTATCTGTTGGTAGGGTGAGAAGATCGTTCGTGGATGCTGGCGTTACATCCGCGGAGTGAGCAAGATCAAGAGCTCGGGGTTTCAACGGCCCACGAGGGCGAGAGTGATGAGGCCTGGTCACCATTCTTGGTGCGTCGCGTTTCTGTTGCTGTTCTCGAGACCCCTCGAGCTCTTCTGTCAGGTTCGCACCTCCGTGGATCTCAGCTCTGTGTGGATTTGGCCTTGCCTTCTGAGGTTGGCGCGGCGCAAGGGTGTTGAGCAAATAATCATTGAAAGGCTGTAGAGCGCCAGTTCGTATACACTCCCACAGCCATTCTGTATGCACAGCTGGGATGCGTCTATCCGTGGCGAATTTTAGTTTTTGTGGGGCTGGTTTGCGGCTATTGCAGACGATGACCGAGGTTTTGGCGTGCAGCTGTTCGTCATAGGTTGCACCTGTCACATTTGTCAGTCATACCACATCAACCAGGTTTATGGGTTATTCCCGTACCCATCAATGTGACAGCTTTTGTCACATGCAGAAGCTCTATCCCAGAAAATCCCGTAGAGTTTACTGTCATGCCTGAGAAACCTGAAAATGTCAGTATTACTGAGCATGATTTGCACAAGGGCTAAAAGCCTACCATTGATGCTAAGCTTATCGAACGGCCGACTTAGTACGTCGGCTGTGGGGTCGACAAGAGTCTTCCCAAATAGACAGCGCTCAACCCACCAGTTGGTGACGAGGTTCCTCATGGATCCGGCGCGTTCCGGAAGCGTTCCAGACACAGCATTGACCTCAACATCATGTGGGATTACGAGATATCCACGCTTGAGCTGTTCTGAGGATATATTGTCAAGGTTGTTGACGTGGTATACCCGTGCGCCATTCTTTTCCAGATGCTCATGTAAGATTCCAGTCTAGGGGATATGTCAGCTTCGCACAGTGCACCGAGTCTGTCGCAACAAACCTTGTTTTGATCGAAGCCATGTGTAATGACGATGCAGCCCTGAAATATCCCTTCGCCATGTTCTAGTTCTGGAAAATCATGCGGATGTGCTTGAGCGGGCAAGGGTAATCTAGTGGCCTCGGTCTCAACCCCATGGGCGGCGTCGTTTTGGCCAAGGACAGCAGGCACGTCAACCTGTGGTGTGATATGTTTGAACAGATTACCCTCAGTCCAATCATCTTGCTCAGTTTGGCCCTGATCTAGACCCGGTGTGACGATTTCAGCCCATAGAGCATCGCCTTGGGACCCTAGCTTTGTACTGGCAGCACGGCGCAACTTTCTTCGATTGGGGTTCAATGGCTGTGACTGTTCAGCATCACGCATGCGCTTGCCGAGAGCTGGCGAAGGGTTTTCTAGGCGGATCCACGCATCCTTGCCGCGCTCCTCTAGTGGCAGTGTGGGGTTGTAGAGTGCCTCGTCGAGCACCATGCCACGTTCCAGACTTTGTTCAAACCACTCCAGTGAGACAATCTTCATTCGCCAGTTGAGCGCATGCTCATACTTCTTGCCGGCGGGTATGGCGGCGATGAGATGAGTGACGTTCTTGGTGAGGTCGCCATGATACTCGGCCCCGCTCTGATCAACCGTTTCTTGGATGTACTTGCGCTGTTCCGCTATACTCTGTCAGCATCTCGTCACATGGCCCGGACGCAGGAGTCTCATACGATTGTCAAAGCCAGTGAGGCAGATCTTCAGACCGTGGAAAGTAGGCAGGCGGTACTGCTGCTCGAGGCCTGCCACGTCCATGTCATCGTCACCCTCCATCCAAACGTCGCGCAGCGCCTCTAACCAGGCAGGTGAGAGCACCTTGACATCTTCTCGAAGTTTGGCGACATAGCGGTATTTGGCGCTGTCGGTGTTGCCGGCGACAAGGTGCGTCACGTCTGAAGTGAGGTCGAGCTTGATGGTTGCTCCCATCTGCGCGCCGATGGACGACAGCTGTGACTGTCACTGCCTGTCAGTCCAGGGTATTCCATTAAGGCAAGGTAAACCTACCCGCTGCTCGTGCGGTAAGGCGGTGCAGCACAGGATGGCGCCCGCGAGGGGCAGTTGGCCAGTCCCTAGATGATGTGGTGAGCCTATGCAGAGGTTTTCGGTGTAGAGCAAAGACTCACCATAGTGACCATCTGTCGCATCCATCTCGGTGTTGCCACACGCGCACCACTCGTTGTGTCGTGTGCTGCCAAAACCGCTGACGGGAAGTCGCGTCCGCAGGGCTTAGCGACCTCGACGCGTCGAACGCGGGGTATCACGTGGGCGGCTCTTTTCTCCGGTCTCCCGGCTTCGCAGTCACAGCCCTGCCCTGCCCAGCTACCAGATGCGGGCAGATCTCGTTGCTCTTCCGCCTGCGATCCGGAGGAGCGCCACGAAAAGTCTTCCCTGCCGGGTTATCCACTGTAGCGCGTGCCCCTCTTGATGACGACGCCCACCAAAGTGACCGACCGCGTGTGCTGATCACTATACTTTCTCCAGCATCTCCAGATCCAGAACCCCAACCGCCGATCTTTGCGTGTTTCGGTCATTTTCGATTTGCTATTCATCCCAAACTGGGCTGCAAATCTGCAAACTGCTGACGCCAGACCTGCCAACCACGAATGATGAAACATAGCCGCGCCTCACGAGGCACCCACGCTGCAGGTCACAAAGGAATCAAGAAAACTTGTACGCCTGCATGAAGTGTGCCAACAGCTCAGCCTTTGCGTTCGACTTGGCTGTTCTGGACCTCGATCATAGCTGCTCGTGTTAACTGACCGCTGGTTACACTTACGAGCTGCGATTATCTTTGACTGTCTTAGTAGTGGCTCAGCGTGCACACAGACTTTCCGAGGACATGCGTAGTGTCATCTGCAGTCTACCGACTTTTGCGCTTGGAAGCAGGTGGATCAGACGAGGCTTGAGGCCGTGAGCGTTTCTTTGCCGAGCAAGCCGTGATAGGACCGCTGAGTCGTAGACCAGGGGCCTGGCAACTGGAGCTCTGCGGCGCGTCAGTCTTGATTGAGTAGCTGATGTCATTGCCGTCCGAGCCCTCCGCAGTGACCAATTTGCCGTCCTTTGATTTTGTGTTTGAGAGATTGACATATTCCTGTCAGTGCCAGTCCGCGGCAGGGCATTAATGCCGAAATGCTTCCTTATTCCAGCCCAGTCTGCGTCAAGAGCACACATCTCTGACGAATATTTACTCGCCGACTCGCTGCGAGATCGTTCACCACAGAGTAACGCTCAGTGACCACCATCGAGTCTCCGCCGCTGCGACCCCGCCGCCTGTGCTCCAACAGGCCCGCGTCATCTGAGGGTACTACCCACGCCAGCCCAAACCGTTATTCCCTGCCCGGCGCAATACAGACGGCACGCCCAGCATCCGCGCCCTGGATTTGCAAAGCTGTTCTCCACGTCGACCGTCCAAAACCCCTGTGGTCCCTGGTATCTTCCGTCCTGACGTTTGTCCTGCCCGAGATCTTTCTGCCCATCTTGACGCGCCAGCGCATCTTGACAAAACAGGGAATACCCGACACATCCGCCGCATCGGCACTCTTACCGCTTCACAAGTCATTGCTGGCTGCATTCGCTGATCACCTCTGAACACCTGCCCTGCACCCAGGCGCACAGTAATAAAGTTTTTCGACGTGTAAGTTCGAATCCCTGTCTCATCTCCCCTTCACCGCGTCCGGGTTTGTTTCGCAAGCAATAAGCCTGTGTCGTCCCTTCCCAAAGCGTTGACATGGGGCCTGGTTATGTTACCTCGACCTGCACCAACCGGGTCTTCCTTTGTAGCACACGCTCTTGATTCCCCTGAGTTACACACACCCTTTCCGTGTCTTGATCCAGACCTTCGCTTCTACATAAGCTCCTGTGCACCCTGCATGTCCCTGCAAGACACTGCCATTACGTCCACTAGTGATTGGCGTCACTAACGCCGCCTTCGCCATGACAGAATACCGTCACGTTTACTCGGACCGTGGACGTCTGCGGTACATACCTGAACATCTAGCAGAGCCCTCACGTCTTCGGCGCGGTCTCTTTCAAGGACGCCCTCGTCGACCGCACCGCATCCACATCGCACACGTCGCACCTGACCCTACCCTATACCGTCGCCAAAAGCGGGAGACGACTAGCAAGTCGTTTTTCACAGAAAAGCTGGCGGGCCCTCGTGAAAACGCTAAACGCTACCTGCGAAATTTGCTCGATAAGCAATTCGCTTCACCATTAGAACCTGCAGACATCGTTCTGCCCGCGTCGTCTACGAACAGCAACCGCTCATCAATCACATCTATCCCGGAGAGCAGGCTCTCCACAGCTCCCAGCGAAATGCGTTCGACACCAAGAGCCTCAGGCGCAGTTGGCTCCTTCGGCCAAATATCAGCGCAGTCACATATCGATATGTCGAGACCTTCGTTATCAGATTCGCATCTCTCTTCTGGGAGGTCTTCAGCCAAAAGCGCAGTCAGCAGTATCACCAAACCACCCGAAGAGAAGCCAGTAGCATCAGGAGGCGGTGTCAGTGTCAACATCGCCCTCACAGAACCCGTCTTGTTTTTACAAGGCTTCGAGCAAACTGAGCATGCTGAGCGTAGCACAGCAATGCTCCGTGGCTCTCTGATCCTTAAAGTAACAAAACCTACCAAGCTGAAGGCTATCACATTGAAGTTCAGAGGCAAGGCCACCACAAAGTGGCCTGAAGGTATCCCACCTAAAAAGGTTGATTTTGAAGAAGTCGATGTTCTCATGAACCACACCTGGCCCTTCTTTAATGCCCAATTTCCGACCGCAGAGAGTGGGACCGGTGCCGATCGTGTTGAGCTGTACAAAAATGGTGGTGGAGGCCTCAGCTCTTCACCAAACGCATCGTCAACCAATTTGACATCAAAGGAGGCAAAGAGACTATCCCTACAGGTTAATCACTCACGCAGCTTTGGTAAGGGTGAGTCGCCGACAGGAGGACCCTCCATCGCACAAAAAGGATATAGGAGTTTCCAGGCTGGCGAGTATATGTACAACTTCGAGCTGCCGCTCGACAGTCATTTGCCCGAGACCATTGACGTAGACCTTGGCTCTGTCAAGTATGAGATGGAGGCTACAGTCGAGCGGGCAGGCGCCTTCCGCACAAATTTGCTCGGTACCAAGGAAGTTGTCTTGGTCCGCACACCCTCGGAAGGCTCTCTGGAGCAAGTCGAGCCCATTGCGATTAGCAGAAGTTGGGAAGATCAATTACACTACGACATCGTCATATCTGGGAAATCCTTTCCACTCGGTGCTCAGGTTCCTATCGCTTTTAAGCTCACGCCACTCGCAAAGGTTCAATGCCATCGGATTAAAGTCTTTGTAACAGAAAACGTAGAGTACTTCTGTAATCAGAAGCGTGTACACCGCATGGAGCCGGTACGCAAAGTGCAATTGTTCGAGAAGCGCGCGGACGGACCACCCACGAGCACATTTCCGGGCAGTACGATGCGCATAATATCTGGCGGCGGTGTTCCATACGACCAAAGAGCCGCGGCTGCACGGGGCGAAGAAGTGCACGTACAAGATCCGGGGAATCTTCTTGGTGATCTGAACGGGGAAGGTAACATCGGACCCACAGAGATGGAATTTAATGTACAACTGCCAAGCTGTCACAACATGCGGGAGAAGGACAAAACGTCCCGTCTCCATTTCGATACCACGTACCAAAACATTCAGGTGCACCACTGGATAAAGTTGGTCATGCGTCTCTCGAAGCCCGACAAAACGGATCCGACCAAGAGGCGACACTTCGAGATCTCGATCGATTCGCCCTTCCACATTCTGTCTTGTCAGGCTACACAAGCAAACACAGCACTGCCAGCGTACTCGTCACCTGAGCCGTACGTCGGAAACGCGCAGGTACCAGAGTGCGGGTGTCCGAACGCTCCCGCTCGCCGCACATCTCCAACCGGTCGAGTCCCTACATTGAGCTCAATTGGCCGCGCGAGAGGCAACTCGGAAGCAACCATATCGACTCCCATGCCGACCCTTGCGAGACCCCAAGCAGCACACATTGGCGGCCCAGCCGATAACACTGTACAACGGCCCATCCATCTGCTCCGCGTGCCGTCTTTCGCACCACCCGAGTTCTCAGAGGAAGAGCCACCACCCCCTCTAGAGACTCCACCTCCACTATACGAATCAATCGCGTCGCCTACAAGTGGCCTGGCAGATTACTTTGCGCGTTTGTCCGACGCGTATGATGAAGACAGCGAAGGCGAACGTGCGGATCACCGACGAGTTGAGATACCCTTGACTCCCGGTGGACGCACAGCCCGAAGTCTCGACGAAAGACGAATGTGGCTTCCCGTTGGTCATTGAAATCGTCCAAACGCAAAGACCAACAACAACAGCACGACCTACGCATGATTACAATGACGACATGAACTATGGGCTCGCAACGCATTCACCGGCTAATTCTTAGGCGTTTTCAGGAGCGGAACGGAGGATACTGCAAGCGGTATTTCATATGTTGAATCTCCTTTGTCACATTCTACTTTTAGTTAGCACCATATATGCATCCCGGGTCTCAGAGGCAGGCGGCATTGCTTTACTGTTCTAAGCTATGGTGTATATGGGGACAAGGATAGGGGAACCGCAAGGCGCATGGCAGACCACATAGCTACATGCACGCCATACGATACCAATGTACATACGAATTTCTGCAATCATCTTCCGCACAATCTCACGCAGCATAACCTCGCTCAGCACAATCTCCCCCATGACTCGCACCCATCGTCCAGATGTTGCTTTTCCCGCAGGGATAAGCCTCACTCGCACACCGCCACACCAGCACACCCCTGCCTATCAACTCGACAAACTTCCTCAGCGCCGTTGCGCCGCCGATGGCCCGTCACGATGGCCCGTTGCGTCGCAAGGCAGCAAAGTTGAAACTTACAGATTAGCCTTCGGTACGCGCTTCGCTGCGTCCGAGCCACCGCCGATCTTAGGCGGTGATCAACTGTACACTGCCGATTGCTTCTTGATACCCAAGCTAAGGGCCGGTGAACTCGTTAAGGGTGCGGTAGTTCAGCCTCATTATGTTTTGTTCTGGACCGGTATGAAAGTGGATGCGGTACGCTGTTGTGCTTTTTTGCGGTCTGGAGATGGCGGTCTTACGTGTGGTAAGAGCCGTTACAGGTCGGTGTGGAGGGAGGGCCAGCTCCATGTTTGTCGAATCTGGATCCCTGTGTAGACTCGGCGAACGGGCTGATTGTTGGGTATTTACTCGTGCTAACGGCGAGGCAAGCAGCTTCATTGAGGTGGATTGCTGCTAAGAACATGCTAGGTCAGGACTTAGTCATTCTGTATGCTACTTTCCTGGCAATATCTAACTTCTTCGTAAAAGTCTTGCACATCCTATGTGGGTGTGTCACGAAAACGATTGAAAACTATGTCCATTCATGTGTCTTGAAGAAAGGCATGGCACTCTAGTACATGTAGCCCTTTGGTAAGTGTGCTCTTCGGCGGTATCGGGCTGGGGCTGGATTAGACATGATGACAGATGCGACAGTCTCGTCATACACGTGCATGATAGGTTGTGCATATAGTGTATCTTGATTACCTTGTGATCGATTGTTCCTCAAGATCGGTCGTTTCCGATAATGATGACGGCTACGGAAAGCCGTATTTCTAGTAATCCACGATTGCTCGAAATCGCATCTACGGGTGCGAATAACGTCTGTGAATATATGCGTGCTCCATCATGTCGTAGTCGTGGTGGGCACGGTGTACTTGTGCTGAACAGAAGGCCGAGTGTGGTTTTGCCTCTATACAATGGAGACACCACCAGCGCCTTATCTTCGTGCCTGGAAAGCCCGTGCCGTTCATGTAGATTAGAAGTAAGACAGACGCCGGTATCAACCTTGGCCATGAGCAACGGGATCTGATGCTCCCTATGTAAACACTATGTATCATTGGGGATATGCATGTTTTGGTGTTGGAACGCACGGTTTGCGCGATTCATTGCGGACCCAATCGGCATCGACTAATTTCCGCTTGTTTTGTTTCTGTACGGCATAGGAAACAAAAGCTCTCCATCTCATCCGCGTCGTCACTCGAGCGACGTAAAGCTGGTGGGTTTGGTTTCCATCCTGGTTCCGCGGACAGTAGTGAGTGCGGTGAATGCACTGAACGTTAAAGAAAGACCGTGGCCAATTTAGGCCGACTTGCGGGTAAAACGGGATCGTGCCATTGCGTCACAACGCTATCTTGGCGCCAAAGCCAAGGGCTTGGGGACGATAATCCTGCAGAAGAGATTAACGACCAGAGAGAACAGTCCCTCTCGTTTTTCGTTTCTGGTCGGACGGTAGTGGCTGTTTCGCAGAATCACAGCAAGGTGAAGCGCAGTATCATCGGACCAGAAATCAGGGTGTTGTGGAGTGAAGAACCAAACTTGGTTCAGTCTTGCGGTTCAGTTCCGACTAGCGACCATCGACATCTGCTCGAGTTGCCTCTCGGCTCCAAGCCTAAGCATCGACGAATCTTGCGCCCAGCTGAGCTTTGCGTGTTAGTAAGCCTTTCAAGTCTTCCGTCACATTCTTGGATTCTCTTGACTTTTCCTCCTCAGCATCACTGATCCGTCACCGCAGGCCTTCCCCACAACCCCACGCGTCCCTTTCAACGAGACGTCCAAACGTCACTGCCACTCGGGCAATCTGGGAGCGGCGACTGGGCGCACCCACATATACATGCATTCGACCCCGATCCTCGCATTGTCTGACCTTCAGCTGCCTGCAGCAGTACGGCCCTAGCCCACCGCATACCACACCCTAAGCGCCGACGTGCTACATTATCTCGAGTAACTCAGCTGCGCCGCACTTCCAAGCTTCTGTACAAGCTCGACGAGCTTCTGGGCAAACCCCACCACGAGCCCACTCACAAGCCGGCTAAGCGGCACCTTCGAGGCAATCCTACAAACAACATGGCGTGGGACCATCTCTCCATTAACAAGCCGCACTTGGTGTATATCATCTTGGGCGGCTTCACCACACTGTTCATGTTGTGCTCTTCGGTTATCAAAGAGCGACTGTATATTGGTGAAGCCACAGTGGCCACGCTCTGTGGTATCATCTTCGGCCCTCACGCTGCGGATCTGATAAATCCAAACACATGGGGCAATGTCGATTTCATTACCTTGGAATTCTCGCGCATTGTCCTTGTCGTACAATGTTTCGCCGTTGGCGTCGAGTTGCCCAAGGCGTACATGGAGAAGCACTGGAGATCTGTCACTCTGCTCCTTATTCCTGTCATGACTTTCGGTTGGCTGATAACAAGTCTGTTCATCTGGGGCCTTTTCCACTCTCACCTAAACTGGCTTGACAGTCTTTGTGTTGCTGCTTGTGTCACAGCTACCGATCCTGTCCTGGCTTCGTCAGTCGTTGGAAAGGGCAAATTCGCAAAGAGAGTCCCAAAGCATTTGCGGGATCTGCTCTCTGCCGAATCCGGATGCAACGACGGCATGGCATTCCCATTCGTATACCTGGCTCTCTACATCCTCCAATACCGTAACGAGCCTAGCCACGTCGCCCTTCACTGGTTCTGCTACACAATTCTCTATGAGTGTGTCTTTGGCGCCTTATACGGTGTCATCATTGGCTACATTGCCCGCCGTGCGATTCGCTATGCCCACGAGAAGGACTTGATCGACCGAGAAAGTTTCCTCGTATTCTACTTTGTCCTAGCCCTCTGGTGCGCTGGCTCCGGTGCACTACTGGGTCTTGACGACCTGCTCGTTGGTTTCGCCTGTGGAGTAGGGTTCTCAAACGATGGATGGTTCCTAGAGAAGACAGAGGAGTCGCACGTATCCAACGTCATCGATTTACTCATTAATCTGGCCTTCTTCGTGTATTTTGGCACTATCATTCCCTGGGATCAGTTTAACTCACCAGAGATCATCGGACTGAGCCCGTGGCGTTTAGTCGTTCTGGGTTTGCTGGTACTTTTCTTCCGCCGCATCCCGATCATGCTAATGCTCAAACCTTTCATCCCCGACATCAAGACATGGCGTGAAGCTTCCTTCGCAGGCCATTTCGGACCCATCGGTGTTGGAGGCCTCTTTGTTGCCATCCTCGCCAGGGCAGAGCTCGAGACACACAGCACCACACCTCTCGCTTACACGAATGAAGAACCATTAGATCAGTCCATTCCGCATATCAACATTATAGAAGCCATCTGGCCTATCACTTGTTTCCTTGTCATAGTCAGCATCCTTGTCCATGGAAGTTCGATCGCTGTTTTCACCCTCGGAAAGCGCATCAACACACTTACCATATCGATGTCGTACACGCAAGCCAATGAGGATGGACCAAGCTGGATGGAGCGCCTTCCCCGCATTCAATCTCGATCCAAGTCGCAGATGTCTGGTCGCCGATTTTCAGAGTCCTCTATGGATGAGAAGACTGGCGGCTCTGGCGAGACAGGTCCAGGCCTGTTGCCGCCTCCAGGATACGCTGGCAACTTCTTACGTCGACAAAAAGAGGAGGATAACCCAAGCCGAGCAGGATCTCGCCCAACATCAAGGTCTCGCAAATCGAAATGGGAGGCTGGTCTCGGTCCAGGCGGTCCTATCTCACAGTCTGCAATCCATCCTACCAGGCGCGATGAGGAGAAGGCGGAAGCGATATCTCCGGAAGACGATACTGATACGTATGATGACAAGCTGGCTATTTCTAGTGACAGCTCATCAAACGATAAGAGCAGGATACAAGACATCCAACCCGAGGAGGAGATTTATCAAGAAGGCGAGCACACTATCATTGAAGACAAGGAAGGAAATGTGCTGGGTGTCAGAGACAGCCACGGTGAGCATGGTCTCCAAAGAAGGGAATCCGATATCAGGGAAGCCCGGCGACTTATGAAAGAACAACGTGTCGAGCACGGCATTGCCCAAAAGGAGCACGAGAGTGCCGCGGAACAAGCACCAGGGAAGGCAATGGAAGCTATCGAACATCCTCACAAGACTTGGCGAGAGCGTATGCAGAGCTTCACAGGACATCATCATGACGAGGACGGGAACGTAATCGAGAAGCCAAAGACTAAGAAGCCCGAGCACAAGCGCGGTCCGGCTCTCGCATACCAATTCGGCAACACCATCATTGTTGAGGATGAAGACGGAGAGGTCTTGAAGAAGTACGACATACCAGCCAAGCCAAAGGAGCCAAAACAGCAGCGACCTAACGCAGCCCGAGGCTCTTCAATGGTCGAGACCTCTGGGCGTGCTATGCAGAGCTTGAAGCGCATGGGTACACACATGGGTATACCGTCTCATTCTGATGTAGACCCATCTGACGCTCAGGGCGTTGCGGACGGCAAGAAAAAGAAGAAACAGAAGGAGTCAGACGAAGATGACGATAACCTTCGCTTCACACTTACGGCTGGTGGTCGAAGGATGAGCAAGACAGAATTCATCCAGCAGATGAGTCAACTGAACCCGAAAGACCGTGCCAAAATGCTGCAAAACAGCAATGTCCCGGAGTCGGTCAAACGTGAGGCACACCAGGACGCAAAGGATCACCGTCGTCGCACAGAGGCTGCTGCTGAGGCTAACATCCCCCCGGTGATTGGAGAAGAGGGCGAGGCCGAGCTGCACAAGATTGAATCTCCAGCAGCACAGAAGGAGGATAAGCTCCGCGGTCCTGAAGGCTTGACCTTGGTCGACAGCAATGAGGAACATGTACCGTTCCATTCTGTTCGTCAGACCCTGGATGACCGCTCACAAGGAAATGATAAGGAGACTGCTGCACAACGCCGAAGGCGCCTTGCTGCGGAGCAGTCCACAGCCAACCCACAAGACGCACGCCGTGGAAACAACGAGGAGGATGATCAAGACGAAACCCCTGCCGAACGTCGCCGTCGACTTGGTGCGCTGAAGGGATCTACGTCTCCAGCCGATCAAGCTCGAGCGCCCAGTCAGCAGCAATCGGCAGCCAAAGATAACTTCGAGGGCGAAACAGCAGCGGAGCGGAAGCGTCGTCTCGGTGCCCTGAGAGTTGCTGGTGAGGACTCACCTGAGTCCGATTCCGAAGGCGAGCCCGAAACCGGAGATCCGATGGAAACTGGACGTGGCACGCACTCGCAAGCATCGAAGCAGAAGCTTGCTCCTCCACGAGCTCCAGGCATTAGATTCGCTGAGCAGCCTCGCGTTCCCACCAAGGATGAGCGTGCTGCCGAAGACGCAAGAGAAAAAGAGGGAACTGAGTCTAGTAAGAAGGGCAAGCTTAGTGGCTTCCCTTGGCAGAAGAAGTAACAGCGGGGCTACTAAAGCCTCTGTTCATTGCAGGACATCTAGCTGGCTTTTGCTTGAGGTTCCGCTAGTCAATAGGCATAGCGTGCAGGCGTTGTTGGAATAGCTTCACTTTCTGTGGATATGTTGTTTGCATTTCAGCGTGCATAGCTGTCAACGTTATTACGCTGCATAGTCTCGATCTTACTATATTTATACAGTCGGCTTGTTTGAACAGAGCCTCCAAATTTAATAGACCTTTTGAGAACTCGAAATTCGTCAATGTGACCAAGATGCACATGTCTGAGCCGAAAGCAAATGCTCGACAGTTAGTGACATCACCAGCGCAAGCCATCCCGTTTGATCCACTCTTTCTCGTATCGCCAGCACGACACCCTCGGTTACACGACTTGAACAGGCAGTTACCTTTATACTGCGACTTGGCGCCCAGCCCTCAGCAGTGAAGAATTTTATCAATCTGATAAGATGATCAGATTAATCTGAGCCGGCAAACCAATAGAATCGAGCGCCGTCCACTACCAGACGTGGGGTGAATCACGTGGGTGCGTGCGAAAGGGTTCGTTTATGTACGCTGTGCATGAGCTAGCCCTTGGCCAACCGATGACGGCCGGAGGGGTAAGTTGTTATATGTATGTGTAGTCCCGCACAGCAGGTCTCTGAATCACCATTGCGCTGTAAGCTTTCCGTACATTTCTATCATCATGGGTTCAATCGCACAGCAATCTCCAGAGACACTGCTCAGTGTAGCAGCTAAGATCACCGAGTACGCACAACAGCTTACGAACGAGTTGGAAGCGGGAAAAGTCCCGCCGGTCACATTAGAGGCAGACAGTCCTATCAAGTATGAATCGCTACCAGGAAACAGCTTCTTCATTAGACAGCAGCTGGAAGACGCACTGAAAGATATGTACATCTTGAGTCAGGGACCAAGCGAGAGTACATTTAATTACTGCCATACAGTATGTGGTGATCTTATACCTGCTCGTCTTATATTGAACATTCGCAGGCTGTACCAGACATTGCAACTCTGAACGTACTAAATCAATTCGACTTTTGGAATGCTGTACCCGTAGATGGCACAGCAACCCATGAGCAAGTTGCAGAATACACCAACCTTCCCATCGAAGTTGTGCAGCGCACACTCGATCATGCAGTCACAATGCGGTATTTTGCTCGCCCTGAACCGATGTCTACATCTGTAAAGCACACATCGCGCTCTGCGGCCCTCGCAAAAGACTCCGGCCTCAAGGCATTGGTACAGATGGTCCTCGATGAGACATCGCCACCCATGATGCTGTTGCCTGAGGCTTTACGACAGTTTGCAGCTGGCAAGAAAGAAATCAGCAAGAGTCAAAAGGAGACCGCTTTCCGCCTCTGCCATTCTGGAGGGATCTGGGGTGACTACAGCAGCACATGGGATTTCCTTGAGAATGATGGCGAGGGAGAAAAGAAGGGCTGGCGACAGAGAAACTTCATCAAGTTCATGGCGTACATCAAGGATTTGTTCAAAACCGAATCTATCGTACTGGATGCTATCGACTGGAAAGCGGCAGGTGAAGCCACAGTCGTCGATGTGAGTACCTCTACACACATACTACCAGAAAGACCTATTAACCCGTCACAGCTCGGTGGCTCAGCAGGCCACGACGACATCGTCCTCGCCAAAGCCTATCCTAACCTGAAAATCGTCGTCCAGGATCTCCCCCAAGTTGCCCCCGTCTTCGAGAAAGAATTCCCCGCAGACCTCAAATCCCGCGTCTCCTTCCTAACCCACAACCTCTTCGACCCGCAGCCCGTCCAAGCCGACATCTACATCCTCAAATGGATCCTGCACGACTGGCCCGACGTCGAGTCCGTCGCCATTCTCAAGGCCCTGGTTCCTGCGCTCAAGCCGGGTGCTCGCGTCGTGTTTATTGACTATGTTGGCAAGAACGATCCCAGTGAGGATGCTGCGTTGCCGCATTCGATGAGGGCGTTTGGTACGGCTACGGATATGCGCATGATGGCGTTGTTCAACGCGAAGGAGAGACCGGTTAGTGCGTGGAAGGATATCTTCAGGCAGGCGGATGAGAGGTACGAGGTTAGCAATGTTAAGGCTGATCCGTTGACGTTCATGTGTGTGTTGGAGGCGACTTGGAGGGGCTGAAGCCTTTAGCAAGGCCGCATAATATGCAGAATGGATACGTTTGAATACAAATAATTTTCCCTGCATTTTGTACATCGATGCTACCAGTACTGCTCGGTCCATTGTGGAGTTGTGAGCGCGAACCATAGCCTCAACTCTCGGGAGTATATACTACTCGCCCCAAAGTAGTAGCCCTGTGAACGATATCCTTTAATGGAGCCTCAGAAGATCCTTGATCTGCTCGAGTACGTCTCTCCATCTTCTTACCACATCACAGGGGCGTCATCAAAGGAAGTTAACTTCCCACTTCGTACATGCTATTGTCTCGCTACATGTTGCTTGTCTCTTAATCTAGGTGGTTCGCAATGCGTTGGTAAGCTTGGTTGGTTTCTAGCCCCTTCGCAAGGTTGTCAATGAAGAACTCAAAGGAGGAAGTTCATCGTTGTTGGTCTTGTTTCGAACTATCAGTATGAATGTATGGTGGAATGAGCAGTTACAAACTTGCAAATTGCAGCGGTTGACCTTGTGCTTTACTGAGCTCGGCCACTATATGCCATAGTCTAAGCCCAATTCTCGCATAAGGGCCATCTCCATTGGCCTTTCAGCATTGTTCATAGTGTCACCAGGTCGCATCTTTGAGAGAATGCTGAATAAAGAGCATATATGGGAGGTCGGCAACAATCAACGATATATACAGTCCGTTCGATAGTGACGTCTACAAATTTGAAGATTTGCAATGGGGACATCTTTTCAGGCAGTGCCTTGATGAACCTCACGGCGGCACTAGTCGGGCAGTGAGAGCTTACATACCGATTATCATTATCTCATGGGTCTATATAAGCAGAGGATGAATACAGACTGCGGCAACATCTGAGCTGAACAAGCAAATCTCCAAATCTTTCAACGCGATGCGAAGTCAAACTGCCACCGCTCAGCGAGTATCCGTGGTGTGTACAAATGTGGTATCGAGGACAAGAATGAGGCACCGATGAGACCTCGAGCCAACCGCAACGTTGAGTATAGCCAGTTATAAATACGTCTGCGCCAATGCAGAACGTTGTAGAAGTAAAAGAAGTAGACACACTCTTGTGCCCGGGGCGTCTGCACAAGTATAGAAGCATCCTGCCAGTCTACGCTACCTACAAGACGAGTGCAGCGCCGGCGATGGTCAGTAGTGCTCCAAGGATGGCTCCATACGCAAGAGAAGACGCAGTGGCGCTACCCTCCGCTGCAGGAGGCGCGGCGCCACTGGCAGTGGGCGAGGAGCTCCCGGATGCAGTTCTAGTCGCAGAGCCAGACGCAGATCCGCTCCCTGACTCGGTCGCAGAGGGAGTTGATGGCGACGAAGAACCGGTACGTGTCGCGGTGCTGTTGCTAAGACTGGACGCATCAGAAGACAGGGACGTTGCTGAAGATGATCGAGCAGAAACCGGTACGTTGGTAGAAATGAGACTGAGCGTCGAGCTGGTCGAAGGTGCAAGGGAGCTGGACGACGAAGGCTCATCGAGTAGGTCGACAACGATCCTGATCTCTGTGCATTGCTCGCCAATCGATTCGTCATACAGGTTGCCGAATGCGCCGCTCATGCATCGCCACCACCTGGTAGTGCCACCGATAGCCAGAGAGTTGTTCTTGCATATTGAGAAGCCACCGGTATAGATTGCGCCGGCTTGTGGAGGACCATCGAACTGGAATTGACGGTTGGCTACAACAGAGCCGGTACGACTGTACTGGTCGCGAAGGACACCGTCCTCGAGTGTGCAAAGAAGCGCTCCATCGGCAGCCTTGGTATCGCAGTTAGCTCGCGTTGCTCAGATGTTCGAGATGCCTCATACCTGTTGCGCGGTCTCGCGTTTACTCCTCGGCGCGAAGAAGTTCTCTACGCCGATAGTGAAGTTGCCTTTCACACTCGTTTCGCATCCAGCAGGCGCAGACGACGCTGGTTCAATGCCTTCCTCGACAGCTTGGGCCAAGGAGTAGGCGGCTAAGAAAAGCGGAGCAAAGAAGCTTGAAGTGCGCATCGTAAGATCTGACGTCCAAGCGCGACCTAAACAAACCGACTTCGTGTGTGGTGTTCAGGAATGTTCGCGATAAGATAGACGACAGTTACGGTTTTCAGTGAAGTACTGACTTAACTCTGCCGGCGGGATAACGATGCTAATAACCAGTGGAGGCAGAGGAGAGAAAGGCTGGAAGAAACAAGAAGAGGTTGGCATGCGCGTCCCGGCGGTTTTGTTGTGCAACAGCGCCGGGGCTGAAGCAAGGCACGTACCCTGCCGCCGATAGCCTGTGTACCTGCCGATCCAACGCTGCGTCTGGGCAGCTGTGCAGCTAACCGAGTACCATCAAGCCCTGCCCTAGCTACCAAGATTGCGAGTCAACATCATTGCATCCGGGGAGAAGTACCGGGGGATCATGGGCCTCGACCGGGTAGTCTCGTGTCCATAGATTCATGAATATGTCAGGTCAGACTTCTCAACACGTTGCTTTGTTGAACTTCCTTATTTTGTGGCGGCTTTTGACTTCACCAAGGACGGGAGGGTACACGCGTCGGGAAGCTAGCCCCCGCCACTTGTACCTGCCGCTAAGGCTCGTTAAGCGACGTTTATCTAGCCCAGACATCACTACATATGCATCCAAGCAAGTCATTCATATTGTTGAAACTCAGCGAAACAGAACAATAGTGCATGGTAAACGTGGTGTCTGGAATGCTTGGGCCAAGAAATCTATGACCAACTCAGCCACCCTAAAAGCGTCCGACGAGACTTCATGGTAGCACCAACATCCCACATTGCCTCGGCGACCATACAGCCTCTAGACATCTGTGTCAACTAGCATTGTAGCTTTGATCTCAGTGCAGACTCGATCGATAGCTGTGGCTTGTATTTCGGCGGCCATGGCCTGGAGCGCAGGTGCCTCTGCCTTGTCTCGCTTACTAAGGTCGGGATGATGGAGAATACCTGGCTTGTACGATTCGGAGCATAGAGCCGGCAACAGTTTATTGATGTTGTCGGGGCCGTGCATCATTTCAAGGAAGAAGAATTTGTACCACCCCGGGCGGTTCAACGCCGGTATGTATACTGGTGAGGTGGATGCGTGTGCAGGAACGGCAGAAAGCTTCATTTCATGGGCGTGCGAGTGCTGGTTGAAGTTCCAGGTTGGCGCCAGCGATGGTTGGCAAGGTACCATTACGTGTGGAATGCCCTGTAGAGTCCAAAGCTTGGCAAAGGCAATGTACGAGTTGTACGAGAATAGCTCTGCGTGAGATCAATACTGAAGACGGTGCCTTGCTAGGCTTATGGAACTCACGTATAGCGTCTTCTGTCAGGTCTATCCAGCTCCTCAAGATTTTGCTGGCTTCCAGCATTCCTGTGTTCTGTGGTTCACATTTCCTGTCCAGCGCATCGAAGAGCAAGTCGGCGATAACATAGAATTCACGAGTAGGAAGCTCGGTCAGAGGATCCGCGAAACGCCAAGGATCAGCGTAAGGCGCACTGCTTATACTCACAGCTCGACGGGCAATGGTAAAGCCAGGAGACGATGGCCCAGTCTGTGTGTTTGGTGACTGATAGGCTTGGTATTGAGGGGTCTGCCCTGAGGTCAGTGCTGGAGCTTTGTTGGTTGGCTTTGTGTTTGATAGGCTCAGACTGTCCAAATCAGCCGGTAGCTCGGCGATGAAGTGTGACTGCGGTGCAGGCGTCGCGCTTTGAGACTGTTGCGGTGAGACGCTAGGCACTATCGTTGTATGACTTTGCATTGGCGGTGGAGGAGGGCTGACTGAAGCAGGTGGGAAAGGGCTCTGAATGCGTTCGGAGGCTGTAGGTGATAGATGGTCCCACTGTTGATTGTTGACTTGGGTCTCAGCATGCGCACTGGGAAAGTACGACTGTGTATGAGAACCGGACGCTGACGGCGGCGGCTGCTGATATGTCGAAGCGGGAGACTGCTCCGAGCCAGCATGAGAACTTTGCCATTGTACTTGGTGTGGAGCTGGAGATTGCGGCGATGCGATATGCATCTGTGGCGACTGTGGATTCGACCCCTGATGAAGCTGTGGAGATGCTCCTACGACGCCCAGCTGTTGACCGGTGTGTTGCGCTTGCAGGGGCTGCTGTGTATGCTGAAACTGGCTCTGCCCCTGGTTGTAGCTCTGGTTGTAGCTCTGGTTGTAGCCCTGAAGGTTCTGCTGCTGATGTCCATGCTGCGTATGACCCTGTTGCCCCTTGACTGCATTCATCCCCTGACTCAATTGAGTGGTAAGATTGTGACCCACGTGCTGGACTTGCGGCGGCGGAGTGGCTTGCGTATGAGGCGGCGGAGGTATCGGCGCGGTCTGTTGTGCGAAGTAATTCCCTTGCCCCGATCCGACATTCGATTGCTCATGTGGTGACTGCTGTGTAGCATAGGGGCTCTGTGCTTGCGGCTGTTGCTGCGACTGCTGTGGGGCATAAGAGCTCGGCACATGTTGCTGTTGCTGCGCCTGCTGTGCATGAGGGTTAAAAGTATGGCTCTGAGGTGGTGTGTGGCTCTGCGTCTGTTGGCTATGATGCTGTTGGTAGTTTTGAAAGCTTTGTAGGTGCTGTGGGGTCCCTGTCGAGGTCGGTTTATTCCCCAGCTTTGAGCTTATCGTCTTGCTCAGCTTGTTCAACATAGGCTTGCTTGTCGTGACAGCCTGATTCATCATCTGTCCAAATGTTCCTCCATTACCCTTGTGCGACTGGCTGGGCGGGTGGTAGCCTTGCGCCGGCGGCTGATACGCTGTCCCAGCTTGCAACGGTTGGTAACTCTGCTGCTGATGTGGTCCACCATAGCTTTGTGATGTGGGAGTGCTCTGGTTCTGGCTCGGTGGTACATAGGCTCCTGGCGGAGGCATGCTATTGTATTGCGACATAATGTGGAAGCCGACTGGAGCACTACCTCGAGGACAAACGGGTTCTCAGTGCATATGGACAAACATAGGAGACGAGGCTGCCCGCCCGCACGAGCTCAGCCGCAGCGGACACGGAGCGCTTGGCATGGTAGCGAAGAGACTCGAGTCAGCTCCAGATGATCACCAAAGCTACTCTCATCAAGTCCAGTTCTGGCACCTTGCGCTGTACTCACGACCATGTTCGTTCAGCGTTGATGAGTGCAGGCGTCGTGAGAATGCCCAGCAACGATCGGAGGAAGCTGAACCCTGATCTCTGTTCCTGGCCCAATCAGTCTGCGGGGGCCCGCCGTAGCACTAGTCAAGCTTTAGTGACGCGCCGCATATCCGTGTCAACCCTTCATAAATCAGCATCAGCACTGCAGAGAACTTGTCAGGTAGACAATGCGTATCGCATGTATCGTGGCTGTCAGTCAGTAGTTCGTAGTGAACACTGTTCTGGAGCAGGACTGTCTCTGACGCAATAACTACAACCTTTCGTATGCCTCACGTCACATGAGGGGGGGACTAGTGCTTCTGGCTCCCAGGCACCTCAGAGGTAGCGTAGGTCAGACTGCTGGAGTGATGCTGTGTGAAATCTCGATGCGTGTTCTAGCACTTCTTCTCAGAAGATCGAAGCAGAAAGTTCGATACTGCGAAAGAGGCATGATCTCAGATCGGCGGTGGTTCAGACGCGTCCAGAGACGCGTAGCAGCGCCCAAACAGCCGAGGAGCCCTCCGAAAGCATGCGATGGGCCCTCAGGTGGGGCTTCAATACACTGATCTGACAAAGATCAATCTTATCAGATCCGAGGTTTGCGCGGATTTGACAGGTGGTGCACAATGCGGCCAATGGTGCGGCCAAAGGAACCAGAATTGCGCATTTCCAAGCCTTGAATCAGCCGCCAAAGGCCGATCTAACGGAAGGCGGAACAGAACGTGCACAGGATGACCAGTGTTGTGGTGGGCCGTGGAGGAACGCGTAACCGTGTCTCGACCGTGCGCCTACGCGCTCTGATGGCTGGGGTGTCGCGACTGCACAATTGTATCTTGAGAATTGCGACGATGAACCAGGACTCAAGCATGCAAGATGGGTGTCATTAGAACGCCCGCAGCCTGTTGTATGTGCCTGAGGTCTCCTCGTTAAAGCAGCGTGCAAACGGCATGGCAAGGCAGCTACGATGACTTTTGCTCTTCCTTGTCGTCATTAGCGTCTTTTGGCTGAAAGGCGCGACGCCCCACTGCTGTTCCTCGCCATTACCAAACACGCACTCACGTGCAAGAACGAGTCCCTCTCCTTCTTTAAGAGACGCGCTCCTCGACACAGATACTTGACATCAACAGCTTCTACGCCTCGCCTTCCTACTACCACCTCTATTCTAAACAGCTAGGCTATCTCGCTGCATACATCACAACGTCAGACTCTCATCAATTTTTCCAACCATGTCGGCCCTCCAGTCTACACCATCTAAGCAGGTACGCGTAGAATGTACACATTTACAGACGCGTGGTTACTAACGCGTATTCAGGCTGCATCTGCAATTGACACACTCAAGATGTCTGATTCTCCAGTAAAGAAGATCGACTTCTCGTCGGCAGACAAGGAGAACACATACAAGCCCATCGTCGGCATTCCCGACCTTGAGGAGGAGACAGTAGATGAGGTCGAGAAGAAGTTCCATTCCGTTGCAGCAACCATCAAGCCTGAGGAGGCAGATGAGCCTATCCTCCAAGAGAACCCCAACCGCTTCGTTCTCTTCCCCATCAAGTACCATGATGTAAGTCACGACGCGTTCGACGCGTTCATACCCGCGTCAAAATTCCATCCAGTGCGACACGGGCTAATATGATCCTTCTCAGGTCTGGCAAATGTACAAGAAGGCCGAGGCCTCCTTCTGGACCGCCGAGGAGATCGATCTCTCCAAGGACCTTCACGACTGGAACAAGCGTCTCAACGATGACGAACGCTTCTTCATCTCCCACGTCCTCGCTTTCTTCGCTGCCTCCGACGGCATTGTCAACGAGAATCTTGTCGAGCGCTTCTCGGGCGAGGTACAGATTCCTGAGGCCCGCTGCTTCTATGGCTTCCAGATCATGATGGAGAATGTTCACGCCGAAACATACTCTCTTCTCATCGACACATACATCAGCGAGCCCAAGCAGCGCACATACCTCTTCAATGCTATTGACAACAGTAAGTGGATGCAACTTGTAGTATGCCTTGAGGTCCTTGTCTAACGTACTCTAGTTCCCTGCATCCGCAAGAAGGCCGACTGGGCCCTACGATGGATCTCCGACAAGAACTCCACATTCGCCAACCGTCTCGTTGCCTTCGCTGCTGTCGAGGGAATCTTCTTCAGTGGTTCCTTCGCCTCTATCTTCTGGCTCAAGAAGCGTGGTCTCATGCCCGGTCTCACATTCTCCAACGAGCTTATCTCTCGTGACGAGGGCATGCACACCGACTTTGCTTGCCTCCTCTTCTCTCTGTTGAAGAACCGGCCAAGCAAGGAGGCTGTCGAGGCTATCATCACGGAGGCTGTCACAATCGAGCAGGAGTTCCTGTCGGACGCCCTGCCCTGCGCGCTGCTCGGCATGAACGCCACTCTTATGTGCCAGTACATTGAGTTCGTCGCTGATCGTCTGCTTTTGGCCCTTGGTAACCCCAAGTGTTACAACGCCACCAACCCCTTCGACTTCATGGAGAACATTTCGCTTGCCGGAAAGACCAACTTCTTTGAGAAGCGTGTTGGTGACTACCAGAAGGCCGGTGTCATGGCTAGCACAAAGAAGCAGGAGCAAAAGGAGGGCTCATCGCCACCTGTCGAGGCACAGGGCTTATCCGGAGACTTCAACTTCGAAGAGGACTTTTAGGCGTGTCGCTTGGCTATACTCTCCTTCTCTTCACCATCTCGTTACCATCTCGCGCTGTATACCTTTTGGCTTCTGGGTACGGGGTACAGGGCTACCCCCGGTTGCATCTTCATTTATCCCTGCATCGTCGGAGTAAGACTGCGTGCATCTCTACTCTGGGCGGCTTCGCACTCCTCTTGATACCTCTTTTCTGCACTTTGGAGTATTGGTGTTCGGTGTCTACAAGCGACGTTTTTGGACGCCTCATTCTCGGGACGATGGTCTATGGCTTTAGGATAATGATCAATACATACATTCAGTTCAACTTGCTTGCTTCTTTCGCAAACTCCTTCCGATACGATGCTGCTGAATACCATGGTGCTTGGCTCTGCCACTAGATGCTAGGCGTTGCATACAAGTTTACAAAAGCCGCGAGTAGGTCCGAGGCCAGTGATGCCTCTTGGAACGACAGTGATATGATGGACATGCGGGCATCTGCCGTATACTTGGTAGTGTCTCTCTGGAAGACTCAGTCATTGCATCGCGGGTTATGGTACTGACGTCACCATGGAAAGCGCGGAAGCCCGAGGCTGCCGCCTCAGAAAGAACGATGGAACGAGCGAACAGCACTAGACCAAGGGGCTTGCTTACACCACCTTCGTGCGACTGTCCCCACTCCCAATCCGCAATTGATGTGGATCAGGGCCTCGTCTGCGACCCCGGATTGTTATCCTGTCTTCCTGAGGCGCGCGCGTTGCGATAGTCATGCGAGATTTATCGACAGCCTTGTTTACCCTGTTACCCGGCCATTCCGCGAGCAACGAAATTCTTGTGCAACCAGAAATAAGGCACTCCAATCTTGGCTACCTGCAGCACGAGACCCCTGCCACGCTCACTTGATTACAATCTTCTGCCGCGCGCACATTCGGAGTGGAGTCGGCAGCATAGTAGGATGGACGAGAGAACATGGCAGATCTATTGCCCAATCTCGAAATGACAGACCCACACGCTCGCGCTGGCAGTCCACAAGACAGACGCGACAACAGCAAGCATACTAATAACAGTGAGGGTAAGCCTCACATACATTCTTTGCCTGGAGTCAGTATCGATGCTTATATTTCTGTCCATAGATGCGAACGGCAAGCTAGTCACAAGCCCTCTCGGTCCCACCACACCCAAGGCGCACTCGAATGGTGCGCCCATAAGCCGTGGCAGCGATGGGAGAATCTCTACCGAAGCGGCCATCGACCCACTTTCACAGGTACGTACAGTCAGAGCCTTCGGCAGCTACAGGCGGGGGCTAATTGTATATCCTTTATAAAGCAAATACTCAAAAGGACGAATACGTCTCCCGGATTACAGAAGCTGCGAGCTCAGGGCACAGACCCATATATGTCGCAGTCGCTGCTCGAAGCAACGCCAGACAAGAAACACAGTGGTGAATCACCACGCGACCTCACTGCGAGTTTAAAGTCAGATAAGAAGTGAGTTGACCCCTACGAGGTTTATTGATCTGGTGTAAGTAGGGGTTGATAAGTCCAACTGGTCTTAGTCCTCTTCGTATACCACCGTATCTCGTATTGCGCATTGTCCTTGTTCACCGGCACGATTTTGATGCCAAGGCTCGGTACGAATGTAACTGACAACTCTGTAGGAAGGGCGTTTCATTTTTAAGCCGCTTCATTGGAACCAAAAAGAAGGTTGCCCTCGATGGCTCAACTGACAACAGCTCTGAACTTGGTGACCATCGACCAGAGGGCATGGATGCACAGCTCTACATCGATAACTTCGGCTTCAGTCCCAGACATCCACAACCTCCAGCATACATCAAAGTCCGCACTAAATTCAAAACGAATAAAGAGTTTGACCGACTGTTCCTAGCACAAGAACTCCGCTCAGGCGCAAGCAAAGATAGTGTTTCTTCGATTACCGGATCGAACCCAGCCCCCCAATCCGGCTCAGCTGCTACCAAAAATCCTATTTGGGCTACAGAGTTTAGCAAAGATGGGAAGTATCTTGCTGCTGGTGGTCAGGACCAAGTAGTCCGAATATGGGCTGTCTTATCGAGTGCTGAGGAACGAAGAGCGCATGAGAAGGATGACAATGATTTGGCGGGAGAGGCAAGGCATCTCAGCGCTCCGGTATTCCAGCAGAAACCTTACAGGGAATACAACGGCCACACATCGACTATCTTAGATCTGAGTTGGAGTAAGGTGTGTGCTCACTGCCTTCATTTTTCTTTGAAAGACGTCAACTCTAATGCAGCTAGAACAACTTCCTGTTATCCTCTTCGATGGACAAAACTGTACGCTTGTGGCACGTCAGTCGTGAAGAGAATTTGTGCACCTTCAAACATTCGGACTTCGTTCCATCTGTTCGGTTCCATCCTATGGACGATCGCTTCTTCCTTGCTGGTTCGCTGGACTCCAAGCTGCGGTTGTGGAGTATTCCGGATAAAAGTGTTGCATATACTGCTTCGGTCCCTGATATGATCACCACCGTTGCGTTTAGCCCTGACGGTAAGACGTGTATCGCAGGGACATTAAACGGTCTCTGCAATTTTTACGACACTGAAGGCCTAAAATGGCAAGCGCAATTGCATGTCAAATCAACGAGAGGCCAAAATGCCAAGGGCAGCAAGATCACGGGGCTTCAAGCAACATACTGGCCTCCAAGCAGTGGGTCCGGGGATGTGAAACTCTTGGTTTCCAGTAACGACTCTCGACTACGTGTCTACAATTTGAAAGACAAGACTTTGGAGATGAAGTTCAAGGGTCACGAGAATAACTGCAGTCAGATACGCGCAATGTTTATCGACGACTCTGGACATATCATCTGCGGAAGCGAAGATCGTAAGGCATACATCTGGTCGACATCGTCCATAGAGGGCGACAAGAAGAACCACAGACCCGTGGAAATGTTCGAAGCTCATGACTCCATCACTACATGTACAGTATTTGCACCTTTGCAGACTCGGCAGCTTCTTAGTGCTTCGGAGGACCCTATCTACGACATATGTAACCCGCCACCGATCACGCTTGTATCGAGAGCTGATTCTGCACCATCCTCCCGAGCAGCCACAGAATTTGGCGCACCCCACTCTACGCCAACGCCACATCAGAATCTTTTTCCGAGAGTGAGCGAAAGTCCAGCCTATTTGGCCAATTGTGAGCACAAGGGTGGCAATATCATTGTCACAACCGATTACAAAGGATCTCTCAAAGTCTTTAGACAAGATTGTGCGTATGAGAAACGCATGAGACTAAGGGAAACTTGGGAGGCTTCGTTCAAGGTTGGGCGTCCAAGCAGTATCCTCTCCAGAACCAGTCGTTCTCGACGAGACAGTGTATCGACGCAACCTCCAAACGATCGAATAATGAAATGGCAACAGAGTATATCACATGGTAGCTTCGACTCAACGGGATCTGTCCGACGTAGGAGCGGTCGCAGCGCCTCTCCTCGAAAATCGACGGCGGCATTCAGCTCCAACTCGATGCAAGTATACGACTCACCAGCTCTGATACCAACGAAGTCCCACGACACAACAAACTCTGGACCAACAGGGACCCCGAAGACATCCCTGTCTGCAGAGCGCACATCCGCGCAAAGCGCGTCTCATTCAGAGGTCTCCACGCCACCGCAAGTGGAGGTCTCTGAACCGTCTGGAAAATCCGAAGAGGCATCTGAACAACTAGATCTGAAAAAGCACCCTTCTGTTACCAATCCGCTGGCGATAATGAATGGTCAGAGCTGGTTCTTCTGGGCCAGCAAGGGAGATCGCAATAAGAGTCAAAGACCAGCACTGGATCCACGCGCAAGCCAGGTAAGCCAGCTCACTCAGGTTAGTCGCCTGACTAGTGAAATGAGCGAAGGGAGAAGCGAGAACGACGAGGAGCTTGCAAAGAGCATATATGACGCATGTGCTCGGTGCGGAAGTCAAGAGTTTGAGGTTGCGACAAGAAATGTCGAAAATGATGAGAACCGAGACAAGGTTATGGAGAGAGTCACAGTGTGTAAGAAGTGTAGGGCCGTAATCGAGTAGACTCTTAAGGATCAGCCCTCGAGTCAAGTTCAATTTTGCAGGTCGGGTCGAGCTTTGCTACCGTATACCGATGGTGGCTAGGATGCCGATTGGCTATTGGCATGAAGGTGGTGCGCATCCGTCCTTCGGCTTCGCGTTGCACATGTAATTCACTACAAATTCAATTTTGGTCTCATAATAACGACGATTTATTCTTCATAAATACTTAGAATGGTGCCTTTAGGTCTACATTGGTACGAACAATGACGTACAGACAAAGCGGGTACAGTGTCGGTGCTCATTAGTGGAGACAAAGGACTTCTCTACCAAGTATACAGCAATCTATACATACACCCCGCTTAATGCAAAATGCCTTGGTGTTCTACATTCCCCAATTTTCTAGCCAAAGATGCTTGCCAGAAGTGGCAAAGGACAGAATCCGAGCATCCACAGACACCAGATCTTGTACATCTTGCGATCAAGCTTGTTGTCATTCTTAGTATAGGCCTGCGCAGCGGATGCCAACAGCGCACTACCCAGAGTTACAGGTACAGTAGCGGTTATCCAGCCGCCGCGGAAGAAGCCCAGTGGAACGAACACGGACCAGAAAGCCACAGTTCCAATGACCGACCAGAGGGCAGCCTTTCGACCAAGCTCGGTGACCAGCGTGCGACGTCCACGAGCCTTATCACCGGCCTCATCGCGGAACTCCTGGGTCTGTATGGTTGTGACCAGGATACCAAGCGCAATCACGGCTGTCCACTTCCATCCCGCAGCGCTCATGGCAACGTCTCGGCCGATGGCGATGCTCATAGCGCCCGAGAAGTAGCATGAGAAGCCTGCACCGCAGAACAGGTTGCGTACAATGCCGGACTTGTTGCCACCTCCATAGTCGTTGTACGCCGTGATAAGACATACATAGACGAGGAAGATTGGCAGGACGTTGAGGTGGTAGCTCAGAGCCGCAGCCAGGACGTGAGTGACCATCAGGAGCTTGTCTGCTTGTGCTGAGGTCATTCGGCCAGATGGAATGGGCCGCCATGGCTTGTTGATCGAGTCCTCGGCGACTGAATCAGAACTACGCTGATTCTGCACACAGAACTGGAGGATAACTAGCCAGAGCCATAGCGATGTGTGTGGAACCCGTGATAGAATAGCGAGGGGCTCTTGAATAGGGAGATCGAGGGTAGGACCTGACAGCGCAGCGAGCACACCGAAGGCTGTTCCAGGGATCACCGTATCGAGGATCTGATCGCCAGTGAATAGAAGCAGTGACTTGGCATGGAAGCGCAAATCTCCCCCTGGATTGCTGAGGGATGTCTGGTTATACAACAAAGCTTTGGACCAGCGCAGCGCCAGGCTGTGCTGGTTCGATGGCTCTGTGGCCGTGTCGACTTCGTTCATGGTTCGAATGTCAATGGAGGCAGTGTCGTCCTGCTGGTCTGTGTACTCTGACGGCACTGTATTGTTGATGTGCTCAAAAGGGTTCAGTCGGAGTTTCGTGCTAGACAAAGGATCTACAATGGACAATGCTCTCCCCGGTTCTGGTTGAACGGTGTATAGTTTTTTCTGAGAACGGAAGAAATTCGCTAGATCCTTTTGTGTGGACAAGGGCTGCCCCTTTGTTACTGCACACTGTACGAAGACCGGGCTTTCACTAGTGCTCGAGCATAACAACCCTGGCACCTGCTGGGTAGTGAGACCCCAGTAACATGGTGAGAAGCTAATGGGTAAGTACGGCGTACAGACTGTGTGCTTAGACTATGCATCTTTCAAAGATATTTGTTGATCCAAACCGTGATACTGTAAGGATGAAGGACAGCGAGCTATAAAATCCCCGAGTGGGATCTGTGTATCGATTCATGCCCCGTGGAAAGCTTCTCTATGGTCTGGTAGGTGGACATGTCAAATAGACTAACCGAAACACCAATGCCCATCGATGTCAATCCTGTGTGGCGATCACAGTCGGAAGATCAGTTCATGTGTTGTGGAAAGAAATCAGAAATAGCTGTGCAT
Source organism: Didymellaceae sp. YAFEF048 (assembly GCA_032595095.1). Classification (NCBI taxonomy): domain Eukaryota; kingdom Fungi; phylum Ascomycota; class Dothideomycetes; order Pleosporales; family Didymellaceae; species Didymellaceae sp. YAFEF048. The sequence continues at coordinate 378,668 of JAVISA010000023.1, read as the reverse complement.
TGAAACTTATCGGTCATACTCCATTCTTTCCAGCATGACGAATGGCTGCAATCGTGGGAAGCCGCCAACGCATTTCCAATTTTCTAGGCGCGGCACGTAACGAGGCGTTGGACCATGGATCGAACGATGGGATGACCTCCACCTATAGCTCGTGTGGTCGACGGTCATCTGGTCCCGTGAAAGGGGCTTCTTTTCTAGCAAGCATGTTCATCTTGGGTTCGGGTCACGTCTAGCAGTGGGCCATCGAGCAATCTTGGTAAGCTTATGGGAATCTCTGTATGAGATCGGGATACTAGCTCGTATCGCAGTCCAAGATTCATTGGTATTGCAAGACGTACTCGAAGTTCCGGACCAAGCCCCAGGCAGATGCTGCACGGGGTGCGCGTGTGTGACGACACTTGACCGCAAGGGACGCGGCTGCTCCTGCAGTACACCAGTAGATGCTGCTGGTACATACACCGAGAACCCAATGACTTCGTTTTCTATCCCTCGTTCTCGGTTCGCGGACCCGGGCCCGTTAGTATAAGTCAGGTCCCTGCATTCCATAATGCAGACTCTTGCGGCAGCAGCGCTTGCTTGACAGCTAAACGATGACTATTTGTCAAGTTCGGGATGTGCTGCACCTTATTATGGTCGGTGAAGATCTGGCCTTTGGTAACGCCCAATTGTGCGGCATAGGAAGACATCATGCCGCTAGGTTTAAAGCTGCATCGTAGCGAGCAAGGAGATTCTCATTCGAGTTGAATACAGAGCTTGATTACGTTTGGGTGTTGTTCTGGTTGTTTATTGGCTGTGAACGATCCTATGATTCTCGATCAGAGACGTGTATCCCTTGCTGGCGTTCTCGAGGCGGCCGCGCCAGGAGCAAAAGGTAGGTCGCAGGACAGAAGCTCGTTTTGATAGATTGATATGTTATTCTTTATTCCACTCTTCATTCTAGAGCACCAAAGCTGTTGTCTGAGTCCTTTACCGTACATCTAGGTAGTTATCGTGCTCGTTATGTCGCTTCCAAGATCGGGGCTGAATAACCGCTCGCACTCCGGGAAGTAGACTTATTGTATCACCATGGAAATCATTCAACCCAGAGGCAGGCAGACGCATCTCGAAATGGAAAGATGGCATTGGTTGAATACAGAGGTCATATCGATTCTGAAGAGAGTGTCATCAAGCTTGCATGAAGCAATACAGGCGGGTGACCTATGTAATTGGGGACGCCGTGCGGCACAAAGTGGGGCCGGATGACCCAAATGGCGCGGTGCCGCGAGTGGCAAACCTCGTCAAGCAACCTTAATCCATCCATCGCATATTGATCGGATACTGAAGCTGATCGTAGAGCTTGCTGATCCTTCGCTCGAGTTCCAATCACATCGCAACTGACATAATGAGATCGCATGATCTGATCTGCCACACATCAACGGACCTGTTGAGCATCTCAAGTAGAAGTTCCTCACAAAAAGCATGTTTCCATCAACCCGGTTTGGGTTCCTTCACCTACGGTCCAAGCTAAATCCCTATCCAAAATAATCACTGGCCACTGCTGAGCAGCTGGGCTGTACCAATTCGTCGGCTTGCCGGCCTACACGACGGGATGATCCCATTCACATTCGAATGACTCGTGCTTGTGCCAACCAAAGCCTTGTCTTATTTGATCGGCGCGTCTTCGATGTCCATTATGAGAGATGGCTCTCGCAGACCCGAAGCAGCAGTGTCGGCTAGAAAGATCTCAATTTTCTTCACGCGCCTATTGCCCAGCTCAGGCTTGTGTTGGACTGGTAGTATCAGCATTGCAAGAATTCTTGATCAATTGAGCCGACTTACCAAGCAAGAAACCAATCCCGATTCCGTTGGGTGAACCTGGACTACCGTCAGTTCCATGCCTCTTACACACCAGCCGCTTTCTTACCAAGAACAAGAGAACCGGGCCGAGTATCCGTTTGAAAGCCGATCCAAGGATAAGGCTTCAATACCTTATCCACATCGGGCGAATCCTGGAATGGCATACTTTCGAGTGCAGCAGCTATCAATCGCTGTGATGCGCCATTACTGACCGTCCAGATCACGACGTGCTTAAGGATGAAGCCCTTTTCATGATAAGGTTTCCAGGCTAACCAGGCGATATCTGATGATGACCGTAATCCGGGGAACTCTTGTGGATCTACTGGGGGGCGACGATACTTTGCCTGATGCGCAGGGCTGTACCGCTTGGTAACGATCAAGACTGCCAATACTTCAGGATACATCTTTTCTTAGCCAGTAACCACTTACCCCCATCTTTGGCGTTGATGCCGAAGTGGAACAAGGCGCCAGTGACCTAGGCAGGTTAGTTTTCACAGCTTATGGGTAGAATTTGGGGTTCGTATTACCCTCAGAGTCGTTCCAGTATCTGGATGACTGTACGTCTGGCTGTCGATGTCGACCGTCTTGTGCTCAGGATCCCCATGGGTGATCCGGACGCAGTCCCAATCTTTCTTATCCGCCGACAGACCTCGAGCATTGAGAAGAGCCTGGAGGCCGTACATGTCTTTGTCGTTGCCCATATCGCATTTGGGATCTTTCTTAGGCGTCTTGGTGACATAAGCCCACTTGGTAAGATCTGTCTGCTGGTTAGTCACTGGTCAGCGATATCGGGGATTTCATACCATCAAGCTGCAGATGGTCGCTATGGGCCAAAGCTCTTGGCGGAGTGAATAGCTCTCCAGCCTTTGTGTCATCCATATGCATCATGGACCACAGGGTGCATCCTTTGTTTTTGGCTTTAGCATATTCTTGGCCCATTGCCGGAGAACCATCCCAGCGTTTCGACAACGCAGACACGTTATTCAAGCCGAGGGTGCTCACATCCGCGCTCGAAACACTAGAGCCGATCATATCAGAGCCGCCCAAGTAGCTTGTCAATGGCGAGGGAGAGACCGTGGAAAAGGCCACAACCAGCCCAAGGACGGTGCGTATGATCATTTTGAGACGCGCTCGGAATCCAATTGCTGTAGCGATTCGAGAGGTTGATCGTAAGAGAAAGTAGAGCGGGCGAAATATGTTCACTTGACCTGCTAATAGAATGCGCAGACTAAACAAGATCTCGGCCTACAAACAGGTGAAAGTGAAAGTCTGATCCCATCGTTCCATGTGGATTTGACGTAGCTACGTATAATGATAGCACATGACGGCTCCTTTCAGATGAGGTTTCAAGCAGCCTTCAGTGTGGGCTATTACAGCATACATACATCTGCGCTGTCCCTTGGAAAGGCGTCACGTCAACACAGCCACGTATTCTAACAGACAATGATTTGTAAGCGGAGGAGTCATTCTGACCATAATACTCAGAGTTCACTTCAGTACCACATTCGCTATATTGCACTGAAGCCGGGCACCCATGCAGCAGCTACCGACATGGTGCGCACATAGCTACACCTACTCTTTCGACTCCTCCTTGCGTTTGGTCTCCTCGACATCAATCTTGAAGCGGTCCTGTTTCTCGTCCGCCCAGTGAGGTCTTTCATCAAACTCAAAGCGCAGAATTTCAGGTCGTTGATAGTGGCCAGCAGCATCAATCCAAACTTTGACAGCTCCCATGTCTGCGAAGTCAATCTCTCCCGATACGAGCTTCTCCTCGCCGCCTACATGGGGTCCCGCGATGTAATTGCAAAATGGAGCTATGATCGATGACCAGCCGCCTCCGGCCTTGACGAAGTCTTGGGGTCCCATGTTCTCTTCCATCCAGTCGAGGCATGTATCGTCAACATAGTTGGAAGCAGTAATAACGAAGACTTGTGCAGTTAAGGCATGCGCTTTCATCAGAGCTTCGATTTGGGCATCTGCGACCTGTTCGAAGCCAGCCATTGTCGAGAGTGCAGGCCACGCTCCAGCGTGTATGTGCTGGTTCTGCATGAGCAGGGCTTGACGTGCACCATTCATGGTGTGCTCCCAACAAGCGAGACCACCGAGGTTATATCCAAGCGACAACGGCCAGTTGCGCAAAGAACTGCCATTGCCTTGAGCCCAGATATAGCGTTCGACATACGTAGGCTGGAGCTTGCGATGGACGCCCAGAATTGTTCCGTCGTTATCGATGATGATTTGCGAATTGAACAAGGTATGTCCGTTTGCGACACGTTCAGAAACGCCGAGGTTGATAGCAATACCAGTACGACGGCACGCGTCTTGGATCGCACCAATATCCTCTCCATTGGGTTCGACCACAACGCTCTCGTCTGCGTATTTAGCCAATGCGTTAACCTGTTTCAGAGGCGCATAGCATTCGGCCCAATACTACGGGTCTGGTCAGCACACGTCAATTCCGGCAAATTCAGCCGCCATGAGCGAACAACCGTTCACTTACAGGATATCCTGGGATGAAAGTTTCTGGAAACACAAGCAACTTGATGTTGTCTTCTGCGGCCTTCTCGATCAGAGCAACGGTTTTCCTGATCGTAGCAATCTTGTTCATGAATACCGGTGCCGCGTGAGCAGCGGCCACTCTGAACTTGGTCTGTTTCGCCGCCATTTTGTCGACTTACCAATGAATGGTAAGACACTCACGCGGTGGGAATGAGGGAGGTGTCACGTAAAGAGGAAAAAGCAACCAAGGTACAAGCGAGTGAGGGGCCAGCAATACCTATGTCGCTACCCAGGGTACCCACTTTTTCCCGTTACACTGCGAGCCGATCCCCTGCAAGACTGCGTAGCCGCATCCTTTGTCCGTTAGCCTATACCGCATCCGTCCTACTTAAGGTCTCGACTGTCACCCCAATGACCCCATGTCGTGTCGTCTGTGCTGTTCCGAAGCGGCCAGTCTCTGCAGGCACAGTTGTGCAAGGTTACGCGAACGCGGGCTGTTGAGCATCAGCACCAATGCCAGTGAACCTGCTTTCCGACCCTCGATTATTGTGGAATCACCCTTGCGTGGCTATGTACGATCGAACCTCGACACGCGCTCCTCCTCCCGCACATTCGCCCAACTTCACTCGCACCTTTTGATGTCTTGCGTACCGCCGCGATGGCTACTGACTATTTTGCAAATCCACCACCAGGACTAGACTTGAACGAGTCACGGACTGCTACCAATAATGCTGTGGGAATTGTCCTGTTTGCTCTGTCGACAGTCTTCGTTGGACTGCGATTACTCACAAGACTGAAGCTGAAGCGAGAAAGACTAGGCGCTGATGACTATCTTATGTTCTTGGGTTTGGCGCTTAATGCTGGTAATTTAGCTTGTTGTATCGCTGGTCAGTTCATCTTGGCATATACTGACTATACTCTGATGGCTAATCATGCTGCAGGGGGTTTCTATGGCCTAGGAAAGCACATCTGGTCACTTGGTCCATACCAGATGCGCCAGATCACCATTGTATGAGTCCTCCGCGGAGGCCACGATGCCCTTCTGACACCTGCATAGATCACTTTTGCATATGTCTTTATTTACGCCTGGAGTGTGTGCATCATCAAGTTCTCCATCTTAGCTCTCTATCGTCGCATATTCGGCCTGTCATGGATGGGCTGGTTCTGTGTTGCGCTGACAGCCGGATATCTAATCACCAACCACGTTGTACTTCCATTGTACACAAAGCCTATTGACTACTACTGGAATCAATGGTATGGTGCTGAAGGTGTCGTGCAAGTGGACGAAGCGAAAGTAGGTGCTCAAGTTGCAATCATTTTTTATCTGCTAACCAGATCGAAGTTTTACCTGGGCGTCGGTGTGATCAATCTCTTTGGGGACATCTGCATCCTTACTGTCCCAGTCTCGAACGTCATGAAATTACGCCTTGCGAGGAATCAAAAGATCGCAATCTCACTGATATTCCTATTAGGTAGTTTGTAAGTAGACATTTCCAATGCCCAGTCGGCCCTAATGTGGGGATGAATTCTACAGAGATCTACAGCGCTTACCAGTCCGTCTAGTGTGTGCTTTGCTTCTATGTACCGTATCATCACCATCACGCGTCTGGTCAAGTCTAGAGACATTAGCTGGGCCAAGAGCGATGTCTTCATATGGTCCTCGGTTGAGCCTTCTATCGGCATTATATCCGGCTGCCTACCTACCCTGCGTCCATTGATGCTACACATACTGCAATCGTGGTTCAACTTCGTACCATCTGAGCGATCTTCGAGCGGCAAAGGATCAAACTCAATTAGCCTGAACCCTATTGAAACAATCGGGAAGAAGCGCACACGCAAGGTTTCAAAGCATGATACACTTGGCGGATCACAGTTCACCGAGTTGGGTGATGCCGCCGAAGGAAGCGAAGAAAATCAAGAGCAGCATTCGAGAGATTGGAGGCCAGATGAGGACGATATGTGTTTGGCGACAACAACGGTGCACGCTCAAACCGATAGCAGGCCTGCAACCGAGCGAAGTGCGTCAGATACAAGGGAAGGTGGCGGTATCAATGTGACAAAAGAGTTCGAATGGGACGAGGCGACCCGCAGATGATGGTTATGATGTAGTAAGCGAAAGCCCGTCTTTGTTGATCGAGACTGACGTTTATGATCTAGACAAGCAATGTCATACGATCTGGAAAAAATTCCGGTTTTGGCCACATAAATTTTAATTTTGACACAATATATTGTTTGCTGTCTTGACACAGTGAAAGTTGACTCAATTCACTACACATCGAACATGGCACATGACGTTTGGGGTGCAAGTGAAGTTGTTGATGCTGTGGTTGATGTGCGAGTTGCTTCACTCCACTGCAGACGAGTCCATTTGCTTCACTACGGACGAGTCAATCTCATTCACTACAGACCTAAGCATACTTTATTTCACTCCACCCCGAGCACGGTATTGCCTACATCAATCATCAGACAACGACCTTCCTCCGCCACAACCAAACAACTTCACCCTTTTCAACCACACTCTAATCTAGTCCTCTCCAATCACAATCAACATGAACCCTCTGCGAGAATACCTCGAGCGCACATACAAGGGGGATGAACAACCAGCTCCCAAACACGACTCGACCCATCGCATTCAGAAGAAGCGATCTGAGCGGAGAACCACACACTTGTTCAGACTCAAGAGTTCGAACGACAGTTCACAAGCCACCAGGGGTCAGAATGCGGGTGCGCGCGCGACCAGTGTCGGATCGGACGATGCTGCCGAGGACTTTGCTCCTGAGGATGCATTCAAGATCGCGCTTGACAGTTTCCCCGGAGAGTCATTCAAGACTGCTCCCGGGAGTACCCCGGAGCCTACTCCCAAGATCACTCCCAACGACAACGCCAGTGATACCGAAGAAGAGGACATGAGCGCGATGGAAGAGTTCTATCTCAAGAAGATGAACGAGCGCGATATTGTCAACGATACCTTCAAGGTAGACAACACGGCGATGGAGACGTACTATCTGCGCAAATTGGAGGAGAAGATCCGCGCAGGTAAAGGGATGTCGAAGGGTAGGAGGGTCTGGGAGTCGTTTAGTGGTGCCGGGTTTGCAAGGCGTGAACGCAAGGCACGCAATCAGCAAACATCCAGCCGACGTCAACGCAAGACTGTCGAATCAAACGACGTTCATTCACTGGATGATATGCAGAGCAAGAACTCTGCAGCAGACACTCAAGGCCACCTCACCAGTACCACACCAACTACCTCCACCGCCACATCTCCTCCTCTCTCCTCGGCACCTCAAGTACCCAACACACTTCTAGTTGGAGTTCAAGAGTACCGCAATCGCAACCCCGCCAACGGCTCCACGATCTTCCATCATCGCTCCGCCGTCCTCAACCCTCTGGGCGCACTCGCCCGTCCCTTCCCACATCCTCATCTCCAGCCGGCCCAACCCTCATCACCCACCCCTCGACGAGTCACGTCTGGCTCCTTTGGCACCTTCGAAGCACCTAGTAGTCGCTTTGACCAGCGCACATATCGATTGCCTCCCCATGGAACGCATGAGTCGGGTAGACAACCCGAGACGAAGCCGAAAGATGACAAGGCGCCACACGCCTGGTTGCACAAGTGAATGTGCTGGGCTGAGAGTCGGGGTACCGGTATTGCGTACATCGTTGCGTGGACCCGGTGCAGTGCAGTCCTGTGTATCATATGGTACCTTGTGGTATACTGCAGCGCAGAGACATCAAAGCCAAGCAAGACGTAGTCGATTGCATATGCAGGGCTTGATAAGCTGCGACCCTTACGCGGCGTGCGCTGTACCATGTCGTGCTACGATTGCGGTTTTCGGATCGGTGACATGGGTTGTACAATGGATCTGAGCAGGCGCGGAGGTATGGTGGTATGGCATTGGTCAGCATGTAGTGGTGAGGTGGTGGACGCGTTGAGGATACTTGCTGCATGTCGGTTTCTTTTCGTTATCTTTGGGGGGGAGGGGGGCAGCTTGTACATGGCAGAGAACGGAGATGGTCGCTGGGCTAGGTAGCCGTCTCGAAGGACTCACCATGTGGGAAGATATTGTCGGCTCACTCGAGCATCAGATCGCAGCCAGGTCCATGGTATGGTATGACATACTGCAATAGGAGCGGAGAACCAACCAGATATCAAACGAAACAAAACAAATATGAAGCAAAAATCAACAAAATGCGCATTCTTTTATGAGCCTGATATGCAACGCCGCCCAATGCAACAACCTTCCCACTCCTTCACAAGAAATCTCTACTCATCATCCTTCCCGGCCTTCTCTTCCCTCCACTGCTCCTCCAACGCCTTGACCCTCTCCACGCCCTTCGCATTCCCATTGCTGCTCTCCCACTCAGCCCACTTCTTGAAGACAGAACTGATCCGCTTTGCCTTGCCACCAACCTTCGCCGCGCGCTCGAACAAAGCCCTCACGGCCTCATCTGTGCCGTGGCTGCGCTCGAGATCGATGTAGACGTCCCACACGTCGCCCTTCTTGGGGTATGTGCTGACAAGGCCCTCGAAGATAGTGCGGCCGCGTTCGGCATCACCGTTGGGGCTCTTGAACTCCAGCGCGGCGAACTTCTGCGTCAGATAGCGGTGCTGTGCTGAGGGAACAGATTGTGTAGCGCGTTGCAGGAGGGCACGGGCGCGGGTGGGCGAGGGAGGTGAGAGGACATCCATGAGGAAGGTTGCATAGCCGAGCCAGAAGGCGGGATCGGCGGTGAAAGACTTCTTCTTGGTCATGGCCTGGTAGAGGTTGTCTGCTTTCTGCGGGGTTGTTAGCATACTTGCAAGAAAAAAGGCGACGGGGTAACACTTACGTCGAGCTTGCCAGATGAGATGTAGATCTTAATCATACGCTCGTGCATCTCACGATCGTCTTGCTGCTGGCATGCTTCCTTGAACGTCGATTCGGTAGTCTCTTCGCTGGTGTGCTCGTTCTCCAAGTGCAATAGAGCAGTCCAGACGTTCAACTTCTCTTGATCCTCACGTGCGTTGATGGTGGCGAGGGCTCGGCGGGCAATCTGACGGGCCTTCTCGATCTCATTCAGCTCACGCTGGAACACCATGTAACGGACCCAGAGCTCAGAGCTGTTGGGCTGGCCGAGAAGCAGTCGCTCATAATCAGCAACAGATTGAGGGCCGTAGGCGTCGAGGTCACCAGTACGGTCCTCCTTGATCGTAGCCTTCTTGCTCTTCTTCTTCTTTTTGCTAGGCTCGTCATCAGAATCAGAATCAGATGCGGCCTTCCTCTCATCGAGATCGAGGTTCGCGCCTGTCCAGTCGAAGCCGGAAGTGTTCAAACCAGGACCTGAAGCTTTGGCTGGCTCGGCATCGGAGTCGTTCTCAGAGTCATCCTGCGCAGCATCGTCTTCGTCTTCACTGTCTGCGCTCTTGACGCTCCTCATATCGATATCGTCGCCGAGCTCGATGCCTCCGTCTTCCATCTCAGAGTCATCATCAGCCTCGACATCAGATGCGTCGCCCATCTCTTCATCATTATCGCTGTCATCGCTCTCGCCCTTGATCTCGGAGTACTTCAATGTGAAGCCAATCTTCCTCTTCTTGGGGTCGACAGTCAAGACCTTGGCCTTGACGGCATCGTCCTTCTTGTACATCTCCTTCACCTTCTCCTTGTCGACCTGTGTGTCGGCAAGCTGAGAGATGTGACAAAGACCGCTGACGTTGTTCGAGTTGTCGATAAGCAGGAAGACACCATACTCCTCGACGTGGCGCACCTTAGCAGTCACGATCTGGCCAACTTCGAGATCAGCCCAGCCCAAACGCTCAGTGTACTTGCCAGTGATGACTGATGTCTTCAAGCTCAACTGAGGGTTGCGCATGTTCTCTTTGTTAGAGATGACCTTTCCGGTCACGAGCTGATCGACTTGGAATGCCGCCTTCCAGTCCTTGATGTAGGCGTCTGAGAGCTCACTGACACGGACGTATGCATCAACCTTGGGGCCGAGGCGCACGTAGAGACCATTGTCAGCGACCTGTTTGACGAAACCACGAACCACTTGGTCGACATCCAGATCGGTCCTGTCCTTGATCACGGGATCCTTGACAGGCAGGGAGGAGCTGAGAACCTTGGAGGGCCTAGCTGACAGGCCGAGCTTCTTGTTGGGAACATCGATATCAACAACGCAAACGCGGATGACATCGCCGATCTTGAACTCTGAGGGCTTAGCCTTGTCGTAATCATCGGCAAGCTGCTCGAGATAGATGGGTGCGGCGATGCTCTCGTTGACGTGAACCACAATAGAGGTATCGTGAGTCTTAGTGACACGCGCAGGAAGGACGTATCCAACCTTCAGATCCTTGAGGGTGAGCTGGTTGCCGGCGACCGAAGATGTTGCAGTCAAATCCAGGCGTCCGGCAGCGACATCAATGGACTTTACGCGGACTTTGAGAGCAGAACCGACAGGGAAATTAGTCTCAATGGCAGACAGCTTCTCGAGGTCATCGGTGAGATCAAGGAAGTCAATACGGCCGCGAACATTAGCTGAGATATTGACCCAAACAAAGCGGTCAGCGATGTTGTTGACGAAGGCTACCAATGTGTCGTTCGACTTGATCTTCTCAAGGCTGAGGACGTCAGCCTCAGAGCTGAGCTTCTCCTTCTTAGCAGTCAATTCGTATGTTGGGGTCTTGTTGCTCGATCGGTGAGTGATGGGAAGGAATCGGTGGTTGCGTGCATCATGTCGTCCGAGAACCTTTGCCTTGATGGTGTCGTTCATCTTGAACTGTGCAAGAGGGTTCTTCTTGTCTTTGATGTCATCCCAAGACTCGAAGATTTCAGCAACAGATATACGTCCTTGCACGTTCTCGCCAAGCGCGACGTTCAACTGTGTGTTCTTGATAGACCTGATGCGAACGTTTGTGGTGATACCGAACTTGATGTCTGTGGTCGACGTGATCTTAGGGTCGACGGGATCCACCAAAGCTTCACCAACTGGCTCTGGGGCCTTCGAGGCACTAGCCTTGTCAAGATCGGCATCTGTCTTCATCGACAACCAGAAGAGCTCCTTGGACTCGTCCACGTGTGTGACCTTCGCAGTGATAGTCTGGTCCTTACGTAGCCCAAAGTTTGGCGATCGAAGCATCTCGTCAGTGAGCTGGGACTTGAAGACAGCACCGCTGATGTTGTTACCAAGCTCGATAAAAACCTTCTCGGGAAGAATGCCTCGCACGAAACCGTAGACAGTCTCGCCAGCCTTGATGTCTGCAAAGCTGGTGATGAGCTTACCCGACTGCGCAGCCTTGCGGAGACTGGGCTTGTTCGAGACTGTAACGTTCTTAGACTTGTACTGCTTGTTGAGAATGACAAGATCCTCCAAGACGCCGCCAACACGAATCTTCTTCATGGTAGAGATGTCCTTCTTTTCAGAACCATCAGTTAGGTGTCCAATGCGAAGCAGTGCTTTCACACCGTTGCCAATGTCAAGCGTCGCCAATTCGTCAGTCTTATCGACCACGGTTCCCTTTGTAATATCTCCAGGGTTCAACGCGTTGAAAGCGGCCTCCTTGTTGGTGTCGACAGCGGCAGGGTCCTTGCAAGACACAAGCAGCTGGCGCTCCACAGGGTCAACTGAGAGCACTCGTACGTTGACAACCTGACCCTTGTTGAAGTGTCGTCCAGCATCCTCGATGTATGCTTCGCTCATCTCAGCAACAGGAAGCCAGGCCTTGACGTCGCCGTAGAAACGGACTGTAGCACCATGGCGGCGAACATCGACAAGGATACCAGGCCCGGTAGAGCCTTCCTTGATCTTCGAGTAGTCTGTCCATGGCTCGACATCAGAGTTGACAAGCGACTTCTTGAGAGTAAGCTGGATCTGGTGTCTTGCAGGATCAGTGTAAAGAACACGTGCAGTGACCGGGACACCCTCTCGGAACTTGCGCTCCGGGTGCTGCAGCTTAACATCTGCCAGATGGAGCTCAGAAACAAGGCCAGTGATGCCTTCGGAGAGATGAACAAGCACAGCTGCTGCGCCCTTCTTGTCGGCGATCAGCTTGTGGACCTTGCCCTTGACAACCTGACCAGCCTTGATATCCTCGATACGGAGGAAAGCCTGCTCCAGAACCTTGTTCTCGAGCGACAATTGGAATAGTCCATCGAGTGCGTTGTATCCAATCACGCGAGCGCGGTGCTTTGTGTCGAGCTTGTATGCACCTGCATCGTCGGACAGTACGTCCACACGATCATCTGAGAGACGGGACACGTGGGCGAAACCAATAACGTCGCGAACGCCCAGCTCAAAGAAAGCACCAAGACCTGGCGCAACCTTGATAACCTTTGCTTCATCGACGATGGTGGAAATTGGCATGTACTCGAGGGGTGTCTTGCGCTCCTTTGGCTTTCCTGACATGCGTGGGGAGAGAGACACAACGTGCTCAAGCAGTGAGATGCCAACCTTCGCGGGCTCGGCATCAGGGCAAGTGAACAGGATTCTGGCCTTGACCTTTGTGCCGATCTTATGTTTCTGAGATACATCTGCCCCCTTCTCGGTGGCTCCAGAGTGGTAGGCGTCAGCGGTCGCGTCAACCAATCCAAGGATCTTGCCAACGAGCGTGCTAGATGTAGTATCTGCAACCAAGACGTCGACGGCAGTACCAGGAAGGAAGACGTCGATTGTTGGGGCGTCAGTCAGTGTGTTGCCCTTGGACAAATTTCCGGTCTTTGTTTGGTCGGCAGAGAGCTTGACAATCTTTCCGTCTGAGTTGAGACCAGTGACCAGGCACATGAAGACAGCACCCTCTTGTACCTTGGAGTGCTGCACCTTTGCGCCAAGTTCGCCCTTGGGCAAGAATCCCTTAATCTTTGTGTCCTCTAGTCCAAGGTCCATGACCAGACCGTGGTCTTCGTTGCTTAACACGGACGCTTGCACCATCAGGTTGGTTGGGATCTTGCGCTTCGGTACGCCTTTGTTGACGACCTTAGGGTCGATGGAAAGCTCCAACCTCTTCCTCGCTCGCGCCGTGTCGTCAGTTGTCGATGTGACGCAAGCTCTCAGGTACTGTCCGACATAGAACATGTCCCTCAGCTCCACGTCCTCGAAGTCCTCGTCGTCTTCGCCCTTCTCCTCCTCTTCCTCCTTCAGCAGATTCTCAAGCCTCTCATTGAGCTTGTCAGATACGGCGGTGAGGGGCACGTAACCAACAAGGTTATTCGGGAGGGCGAGGACGATATCCTGGTGGGTGATATCGGTGACCTGACCAAGAATGATTGTGCCGGCCGACAGCTTCTTGTAGTTGAGACCCTCGGCCTTCACAACAGGCTCCTTGTCCTCATCGTCGTGCGACTTCTTGCCCTTCTTTGCGGGCCTCTTCTTTTCCGCCTTGGCAGTCTTGCCCTCGTCCTCTGAGCCCATGTCGCCGTACTCATCGTCGGCACCTCCAGTGCGTTTAGTGCCGGTCTGTTCGAAAAGCACGTCCTGGTTGGCCTTGATCTGAATCTGCTTGTGTTCAAGCGGTGTCAAGACGCTGGCACCACCACGAGGGAAGGAGGTCTCCTCGTCCTTGAAGACACTGGCCTTCGGTGGTGCCTTCTCGGTCTTCTCAGGCTTTGATTTTGCGGGCGACTCTGCTGCGCCATCGGATTTGCGTGGGCGCTTCGCGGATCGGTCGCTCGGTGCGCCCTTGTCCTTCTTCGCAGGCGCGCTCGAGGCGTCTGCCTTTCGTTTTGTGGCTCCCATTTTGTCGTGCGGAGCTTGGGCGAAGCTTGCAGCAGCAGCAACAAGCAATCTGCTCGCGCCTGCCAAAAGTTCGAAAAGTTAAAGTGGGGGCCGCTAACCTGTATCGTCGTAAGGGTATTTCCGTTCCCCAATCCCGGTGCGTGCAACGCCACAGTCGACATGGGATATGCTCGAGGACATTGTGAACACACAATGACCAAGATTAGACGCAGAATTTCGATAGTAGATGCTGAATTTAAAAAATCATCATTAGGAAAGTTGGCGCATCATGTCAGGGCACAGCTGCTGTGATGTTCCTGCACGCGGTCGAACCACTTTACGCGCGAAACGCGAACGACGTGACGCGCTGGTGGGTTAGCCGAGCCAGCCTCTCCGCCCTCAGACTGCTATATCTTGATCTTCCTTCCATCCCATGTCGTGTGCTCGAGTCTGGTCTTTCGTGCTGCTTGTCGGCGGATAGCACTCTAATCAGTCCCGAGTTCTTCTGTATATACATGTACAACAGCTAATTGACCCGGAGCCCGCCATGTCTTCCTCGCCTTGCGCCCCCAGAGTCGCGTTCCAACAGCCCACGCCTGAGCTCTTCTCCTCGTCGCCGCCCGCGCCCGTAGCAACACGCAAGCAGAAGAGACCGCCGCCAATCACTCCCAAACGCTTCACACGCTTCTTCACACCACGTAACTCGAGCCATGGGTCGTCACGCACTTCGCTCTCCCGCTCTGGGCGGCAACTGCAGGACATTACTCGCGCCGCCATCAACCGCAATGCCTCAACGCGTACCACCCCACGTAAGACGGTCAACTTCGTCGACATCGATAACACCCAGACACGGACACCGTCTTCGAGAGAATGCAAGAGGAAGAACCCATACCTCTCCCCAGAGAGCTCACCAGCACAATTTCACTCATCGCCATCGAAACGCTCGCGTTATGCTTCTCCAGAGCCCGTGGACGTGTTTGAAGATGAGCCTGAGATCGAAGAGACGCCTGATTTTGCTACACCGATTCGCCGGTTAGGTACATTGGGGGGCACATCGCGGCGACTGCAGCGGTCGTTTGGTGGGATACTGAGTGTTGGGCGAGGCTTCAGACGGGACCATTGCACAGCGTGGCAGGACCAGACGGCAGACTTCTACAGCAGCTCAGACGATGTGCACACCCTGTCACAAGATGCGCCGCCTTTCTGCACAGCCAGCTGCAATACCAACTCCCTCATGGCCATTGGCGATGAGGATGGATACGTGCACCTGGTAGACTCAGAAGGCGACTTCTCCAAAGCGCACATCTCGTGGCAGGCACATTCGAATGCTGTCATGGATGTTCAGTTTTCCTCTGACGACTCATATCTCGCTGCCGGCTCTGGTGATCAAACAGCACAGATCATCGACGTACGAACACAGCAGACATTGAGCGTGCTCGCCAAGCATAAGTCGTCGGTCAAGCAGGTCCGCTTCCAGCCTGGTGATGACAAGATCGTAGCCACCTCGAGCCGCGATGGCGCGGTCCAGATCTGGGATCTGCGATGCAAGGGTGGCGATTTGACAATACACTCGGCATGGGGGTCGGATGCTCCATACGCCAGCGTCGTTCGAACACTCTCTGCAGCACACTCTGACGTCGGCTTGCCATCCAACACAGCTACACGCATTACTCCAGGCGGCAAAGCAGAGACGATCAGCAGACGCAACGACGTCTCTGTCACAGCGCTCTCGTTTTTGCCGGAAGGCCGCCAGCACCTCCTCCTGACAGCTTCTGATGCCTCAACATGCGTCAAGCTCTGGGACATCCGCGGTCGTTACTCGCTCCGTGGGCCCGCCATCCCAATCGCTACCACCAGACACCCCGAATCTCACAACAGACACCGCCACTTCGCCATCAATTCGCTTACCCTCAACGGCGACGCCTCTCGCCTCTACGCGCTCAGCAAAGACAACACCGTCTACGCTTACTCCACAAACCACCTCATCCTCGGCACCGCCCCTGAACTCTCCATCTCCTCCTCTTCGAAACAGAAATTCTGTCAGGTCGGCCAGGAAGGCTTAGGACCCATCTACGGCTTCCGCCACAGCAAGTTCCACGCTGGATCCTTCTACGTCAAAGCTTCGTTGCGCAAGGCCTTCGATGATAAGCCTGAGATGCTCGCCGTCGGCAGCACAGACGGCTGTCCCGTGTTGTTCCCTACAGATGAGACGTTCCTTAAGCGCGAGCAGCGCCGCGTCGACGACGATGCAGATGAGCTTCCCGACATCACAACACACTCTATCCTGCGGCCGTCGTTGTCGTCTCGTGCCTCGCACAACCGTTCGCAAGACACCATTCCCATCTACGAGCACGGCACGCCGCTGATACGTGGGCATGATGCTGAAGTCACCAGCGTCTCGTGGGCGAAGAATGGCAGTCTAATTAGCGTCAGCGACGATCACCGTGTGCGGCGATGGGTGGAGGGCTCGACGGCACGGGAGCTGCGCACGGGCGGAGAGAGCGAGGGAAAGAGGTGGCAGTGTGGGTGGGCGGATGTGAGTGCAGGATACGATGATGAGGAGTAGAAGTTGGACGGCGCTATTATACCCATTTCACTGTTTGATTACGAAGCGTGATGAATTCAAGACAATTATTCCTTGCTCAACCGACTCATCTTTCATTTCCACACGTGCTCCTTTGTGATCTCGCTTCTATTCATCAATGATTCATCCTGACTTCCATCAGCTGTCACACATACCACTCTATAGCGACTACGCGTAATGCTTTGTTACCATTAGACCCTGCACTCAGCAATCTCTCATCCAACCCATACCAACAAGACAAGCAAGAGTCATACCAATATTCTTGCATCATCACATACATACTTGCGAACACTTGATTCACATCACAAAGTGACCTATCTGCACTATCCCCGCAGGTATCTGTCTATCCTCTACCTATCGTAACAGAGTAGACACGCAGATGAAACTCCATAGCGGCTTGCGAGCTCAGCAACCGGATGGTTCTGGTGATTGAGACGACAGCTGTTTGTGGAACTGTTTGGAGGACGAGCATCTTGGTACCACAGCTTCATATTGTACTTGCATTCCGAGCATTGATGTCATCCCCACTGATAAGTTTTACGAGATCTCATCGTCTAGAAAAGGTAGGAAGTAAAGCGACAAATTATTGCGTATCGCTAATTTGATCACCTGATCAGAGCGATGTACATTCAGATACTCGAGTGCGTGCACAGGACGATCGCATCCGCGCTCTCGGTATGATGCGAACCTTTTTACCGTCTGGCCTCACTTTTAATTGCACTCCATTACTATGAACATGCCGCCAAAGAAGAAGCAGGTTTGACAGCTGCCGCGGGCTCAGGGAGGTGCCTCTTGAGTGTACAAGTTTGCATGTCCTTGAGCAGCATTGCTTCTTGATAAAAAGTTGCCAGATACTGGCTCAAATGACAGGTCCGCCGCAACCAGAACGTGGAAATCTGTGTCAAAACGAATGAACAGTGATCGGTTTGCTTCCCAGATAGGACCGGGGACCCGCAATGTCTGCAGTACGCAAAGCGATTGGGAACCAAGGTATTAAAAAATTGCTGATACCAAACGTACTCAAATGTCACAAACTACGAGAAAGCTCGTTCTTTTAGCCGATCAGCGCGACAGCGGAGAACAAGTTATTCTTTCACTCTCGTGTTAGGTCGAAATAACCAGTTCTACTTTCTGCGCTGTTGTAATCTGCAAAGTCGGGTAGCTGTGTTGCTCGTGATCAGCCAGAAGAAACGAGGTCCTCCATACATTGATTGCAACCCAAAAGCCCCCCCCCCTGGAATATACCATGTCGCTCGATTGCGCAGTCCGGAAATGCTCGAGCAAGAGAGCAATGCCGCAACACAAGGTCTCGACGTAGAAGCAACAGAAGCCTCCTGCCCAATTCGTATCAAGGATCTACGATGTTCTGCCTCGCTCATAACAATGAGGACATCCCGCCGGACCTTCCCACACTACAGAGGTTGTGCGATTGTAGCGCGAGTGCCACCGCCGGACCAGGGGTCGAACCTAAGCGAGACCTCCGCCCACACATGTTGAGGGTACCACAACGCGCCAGCACAACTAGGTTGGCACCGATTTCAGTGATATATACGATTTTAAATACCAGCCTTTCATCAAATCAGTAACACAACTGGCCTAATGGCCCAATGGCAAGGCGCTTGACTACGATTCAATCCGAAATCAAGAGATTCCAGGTTCGACCCCTGGTTAGGTCACTTTTTGCTCCATCGCACCTACTTTCCGCTTCAAAACACTTTCACATTGTGTCGGGTGGAAAGTGTTTTTTTTTCTCTTGGCTGGGTGTGCGAGGAAGGAAGGCGCGTGTGAGTGGTCTTTCCTGATTTAACTCGCGACGGGACGGATGTTGATTTTGGTGCGTTGATGGGAGGATATTTTTTTCGGCATATAATAGGGTGTGAGGTCGGAGCTGGTGGGGTTCAGGGTAGAGGAGTAGCTATGAATGCATGTTGGGAATGTGTCACGGTGGCTACAGAATGAATTTGGCGATTCTCTGTTCTCTTTATGCTCTGTTGTCGTGATGCCAGTTGCAAATCATACAATGATTATCGAAGCTGTTGAGCTTCAGTGGCTGTCTTCACATCTCCCTAGATATCTGTATCGAAGGAATGCACTGTGAGCTAGGCTTTAGTCAACCCACGAGATACAATTCCTCCACACCGTTGACACCGTTGACACCCTCCACACGCACCTTCTCTACCATCGTCGTGTCGGACAAGTACAGGAATGCCCATCGACAACGCCCATGTACAACCGACTTACCGGGAACGATCCCGAAACCCCTTCCCCCCTCTTATGTACTTATCTCTCCCATACGTCTATGTCTCCGGTTCCAGTATATATCCAGATCATTCTAGATATCCATCTAGTCATCCCTACCACAGCGCTGCACCAGACAGCATCCCTTCAAGCAGTCACGTCGAGTCCAGATCTTGCACCCGGAGTAGATGCGTAACTGAGACAGGTAGGGTATGCATGAGCAGCATGTAGCATGATGCACAATTGACACTTTGTCTGGTCCACGTCGAAGTGCTTCACTGTCAGTGCCTATATCAGACCACACTTGAACATCACTTCAAAATGTAAGGAACCTTGAACTTTTGATAATAATTGTATCCGATGTTTTTGACTTAGTACTATAAGCTATGACTACCGTAGATAGAATGCTGATGCAGGTTGTGATGGGGGTATATATGCCATGCGGTGCTATGCGGTCGAAATGAATAATGAAGAGCCTCAAACAGAGGCTGGATACTGGTAGTCTGCTGGAAAAAAGCGGAAGGAAGGAAAGAAAATGAGGAGGGTCAGCGCTTGACCCGCCCGTATGCAACGCTTGCTCGCTGTGGTCGCGTGGAAAAAACTTCGTAACTCATCTGTCTCTCTCTCTCGGTGACTGTCTGTCTCAGGTCTCACTGCGTCTGGCCCGACTCCTATCGTGACACATCTTGCTCTCTTCATCCAAGACGTGTATCCACAACAAGCCTACTACTCCATCTCCAGCCGCGTAGAACCGCTCCCGGGTTCCGCTCCGCGAACACGTCGCTGGCACTTCATCTCCTCGCCCCATACGCGCAACAGCGATGTGTCTTTCGCATCGAGTAAATCTCGAGTAACAAGAACTGGTTTGCCCCCACCGCGGCACCGGCGGAAACCGGCCGACGAGGCGAGACCTGCGTGCCCGGCGGGAGAACACGCGTGGAAGACTTGCATGCGCATGCACTACCGCGGCGCGTCGCCTGTAGCTAGTCGGCGCGGACTTGTGTCGGGGAGTGAGCATGTTTTTTTCTGCAGGTACAATTTGCGGCACTCCACAGACCGCTGGGGTTTTTCTGACGCAGAGCGAGTTGTGGCCGCGCCGTTGGGGCTGGTGAGAAAATTTTGCCACCGAGGCGCCTCCGAGGCTGGTGGGTACCGCGGTGAAGCGGTGCAGGTGTGCCGGGGCCTTGGTTGTCCTCGAAGAAGGATTGCAGATGCCAACATGTCATCTGCATCCTTGCCGGCAGGTGCTGCGTATGCCCAGCGGTGGGTATTGTGTACGAAATCCTGCTCGCGTGCTTGGTGCGCCTCTTTCTACACATTCCCAGTTCTGCGGTCGCAGACGCACCAATGCCCGCATGCAGTAATTCATCGAGTACGCGGTGTCCACTTTATCGCACCGCTAGCACCGCACGAGGTCGTGCGATCCGAGGAAATGTCCAATGCGAGATCGTCGCTAGGATATAGCGCCATCGACGTCAAACGGTTTTGCGCCGTGGTCGCAATTGCGAATGCGGAATCGTGAACGTTGCGAGGGTCTTTGCTGCGTGTCTGCCCGAGCGCAAATTGCGTTCTGCGAAATGCTGTTTTGCCGGGTGAAATTTGTCCATCTCTTAGTGCATTTACAAGCGCTTCAGACTGGCGTACCAATCCATCTATCCGGCACACCGCTTGCGCTCTGAAAGGCAGGTGATTTGCCAGAGCCCAATCTCCTTGGCGGGAGCCAGATACGCGCCTTGCCGACGGCCTTTGCGTCGAGCTTGCCAACGCGGCGCATGTTCATCTCGAGTACAATGACACGCAGGAAGTCGCTGTTCTCTCGGGGTTCGCGTTGACGGACAGTCGGGGTTGGGGACTGTGAACGTCCGGCTTCGGAATACGGATCACTAGTCTTGCGTCGGTTCCTTGATGACCGGCCACGTCGGTCGTAGGTCTGCATCTGGATCATCGGCGCATGGGTGTCGGCATCGGCGTCGATCATGAGCGCATCGTGAAGCTGCATGGACAGCTCAGTGGGGGAGATAGGAGCAGGCTGAGGATTCAGGTAACGGCGCAGGGCCGGCGATGGAAGCTCCTCCAAATGCTTTGGGCGCATTTCGCTGGTGAACTTGGGTGATAGAATAGATCGAGTAAGAAGATCCTCTGGCGGCACGCTTGGTGCGGTGAAGTTGGAAAACGACTTCGCTGCTTCCTTCAGAGCCTGGAACGATGCCGTGAGGTTGGATTTGAATGACTTGAATCGTTCGTTTGATGGTGACATTCGAATGACATCAGGGGTGTTTGCCTCTGTAAGTTCCTCAGCGTCCTCCACGTTGAAGTGAAGAAGCGGGTGGTCAAGGACACAGTCCTCTTTCGGTGGTGACGAGTACATCTTCTCTCTGCGCTCGCTGAGTGACTTGCGGCTAACAGACTCTGGTGTGCTGATGTTGTCCCAGTGCGAGGCATAGGAGGGGGAGTCATAGTCGAGTGAAGGCGGTAGTGTAGACAAAGAATCGCTGGATATAGACCGGGAGGTACCGAAACGGCTCTTCTCTTGCTCCAAGCTCGGCAGGCTGCTGCCATAGTCGGACTCGGACTCGTCAACACGTCCCAGCAGCACGTCCATGGGGGATCCGGAGAATGACAGGGGAATCTCGATGTCGTCTTGCTTCCACTCCTGGATCAGTTCGTCCATGGAGATATTCCTCTCGGATGCGGGGCGCTTGCGACGGCGCTGTGGCAGCCGTGAGGGGATAGCTGTGATAGCCAGCAGGGCAGCAACGGCTGGTGGGAGGGCATCTGGGTTGTGGCTCTTTGCGGACCGGGCGGGTCTGCCGCCGTTCTGTCCCTTCATACGGACAGTCTGTGTTGATGACGGCCGTGTTGGCGTACGGGGAGGTATGACGACAGGGCTAGAGTGTTTGAGCATGTCGGCGGCGGGCTCAGTAGAGGCTACTGGAGTGCATGCGAGGTTGGTGGTGCGTGGTGCGAGCGGATTCCTTTGAGTTCGCGTGCCCATCTTCTCAGTTGGTCGACTGCGCGGTGAGGGCGGAGAGTGCTGGAGATATGGAAACGACCTTGGCGAGATCATGGTAGTCAAGAGTCCCTGTGAGCGTTTTCCCGTGACTAACGATAGCTCCGAGTCCCAGCACGGCTAGAGGTCTGTGACGTTGACCGGGCACGCGTCGGGATGGAATCCTTTACGTTATTGCTGCGGCGGGATTGGATGGCTGGCAAGGGGAGCATCAGACGTGCAGGGTCAAGGCCGGCCGAAGGTCCCCGGACACGCGACAGCAACCGTAGCAGTGGTAGGAGGAATAATGCAGGCGAAAGGCGCGCTGAAGGTGCTGTGATGAGGTTGAGAAAAGGACGAGAGCAAGCGTGCAGATAGATCAGAGACAGCAGGAAGGCATGCAGCGATAAGGCAAGGCAGCACCTTCACGGGTTGCACCGGGAAACACCACATGCCAGGGTTATCGGTGCTCGATACATCTGAGTAATAAAGGCCAGTCGCGTGGGCGAACCTTCCTATCAAGCACAAGAGGCACACCGGATCAGCGCTGCATGCTACCGTGTCACGGCGCACAGAGAGGCACGCATGGCTGCCAGGCACCGCCGCGCGTCGACACATGCTGCCGCTGAGCCTCCTGCCCAGCTGCCAGCGCCTCGCAGAGCTCCACGTCGCTACATCCACCTGCTTGAAACCTGCGAAGCGCGCTGTGCGTTGACAGGGTGCTCGGCCAGTGCCGTCGGCGCGCCCTTGAAGGCTGCTTGCTGCAGTTGGGCCGAGGACGATCAGCTCCGCGGCATCCCTGTCCGCTGCCTGTGCGTTTACCTGGCCTCTCCGCGATTTGCGACGCACAGAGTCAGCCCTGCCCCACGCACATTCCTTCTAGAAAACCGCCTCCGCTCTGGGGCGGTGTAGACAGGGCACGCAGAAGTCCCCTCCAGCGCCAACAACCTCATATCCAACGTGCCTTTCCTTGCAGCATCAGGCTCACATGGCTGCGTGCGCTGTACGCTGTTATCATCCTCCTAGCTGCCGATAAGCCCTTTGGGAGCTCTGCGTCGCAATGACAGCATAACACACCGGAGAGGCGCCCGTAGTGCAGGCTAGCATCTGGGGATGCGGCCTGTCAGATGGCGATTCCTTATCTCGACGCTGCATTTCTGTCTCGCATGCGCTAGCAGCTACCTACCAAAATCGGTATCCTTACCCCAGCCGCTGTGGGGTGCATGCACGCGATGCTGAAAGGGTCAGTATGATCGCGACATGTGGCTCATGACCTGGAAACTGGTTTCTCTGGGACATGCGTGCAGCTGTGGCTTGATTGCCGTTGTATACATCTCGGTACATGGTCTTGGTATGAGGCTCAATAGCATCAGAACTGAACGCTTTCAGAATTTGCAACAAAGACTTCGATTCCAAGATTGCTGCTCTGTCCTCACTGCACTTACCTTCCGCTTTAGTCCAAGATCTCCTGGAGCCCAGAAACAGAAGGTCGGGCGGTGTAAGGCCTCAATAGGAAGGACCACACCACGTCTCATCTGATGTATCTCCAACAAGCGGGCACAGACGTTGCACAGTTTCGCATGATGGTAAAGATTTTCACATTCCATCCTGCGGCCCTCGGCCCTGTGGTAATAGTACACGTTTCATCCTCCTCGTGAGGATTACCAGATGCAACCTGCAGCTTCGCTACACAATCAGAATGTAGGAAAAAAGCAATATCAGCACAGTGCCCAAGACGCCAGTCCCAGAACGCCATCCGCTCGCAAATTTCTGCGAGGACCCCAAAAGCCAATAACATCGACAACCATGAAGAAGTGGAACAGAAGACAACTGCCTCTGCCGAGCGGCAAGGGCATCTTTGTGGGTACATGCATGCGTGACATGCAACATACCCGGTCGACATCGTACGTGGCGACTATCACCGCCAGTAGCGTCTTGCGTACAGAGATGAGTCGAAGTGAAAATTTTCAGACATCCAAGCGGTAGAATTCACAGCGAATGAAGTAAGGCTGGTTCGGACCGTCAAATAACAGGCGTCGCAGCCAGCACGCAGTGCGCAGCTGACTGCACAGAAGGATTGTCGCACGACAGCTGGTCCAGGTGTGTAAATATTCTGACCTGGACCAAGAGGACTTGCCTCAGTACACGCTGCCGTCGTCAGTCCAGCCAGCTTCGCTGCCGCGGACCATACGGCCGTCCTGGTCAAGCATCATGTTGCCGTTGTCGACACTGCGTATCCCTCTGATTTTCTTGCCTTGGATTACACGCGGTGTTGAGGCAAAGTCAGGGGACGCACGCTTGATCTGACTACGGCGGTAGTTTTGAAGATCAACATCATCCTCAGCTGCATCGTCAGACTGCTCGCTAAAGGTTTCCCAGTTCTCCGAACCTGCCTGCGCAGACCCTGTGGAAGATGCTTGCGACAGATGACGGCTACTGTTCGACGAGAGTGACTGATTCGGTGGCTGCGCGTACGATGCAGCGTAGCTAGCTCGCATCGTCTTGCCGAAACGATCGTCGTATGGATCTTCCGGCTGAATACTGCGCACTATACTTTCGCTGCGCTCACCGCGGTTGAACTCGAATCGATTCCGGGGCGTTTCGGCTGGATCTGGAGGGATGAACAAGTCCTTCATGCGCGGCGGCGGCGCCAAAGGAGGGCCCATCCGTCGCATTGTTGATGATTGCGAGTCTGCCCTCGAATGCAGAGATGCTAGGGAGAGTAACGAGTCCCCACGCGAGTGAGAGGAGTGTGTAGAGTTGGCCCGAGATAATGCGGAGTCGGCTCGACTGAGCGTAGCGGGCCGTCGCTCAGGTGAACCCATCACCTTTGGTGCTGCACGAGTGGGTAGTTTCGAAGGACTCTTCGAGCCCGACGCTGCAGAAACGGACTGGGCGAAAGGATTGCCACGCAGCGTGCTCGCACCGAAGTTGGTCGACATTGGTGTCTTAGCCCGGGTAGGTGGTTCATTGATGGTCTGACGGTGATTTGTCTGTCCTTGGCTGGTCTGGGTACCAGCACGAGCGCGAACAGTAGAGTTGGTTCTAGTCAGTGTACCTTGTCGTGGTGGCATGTTCATGTTAGACGGCGTCTTTGCTCGCGGCGGAGGTCCCTTCTGCGCAGCAGCATACAGCTCATCTAGGTAGCGTTCTCCATGGACAAGGAACGGTCTGCCCCACTCACTCTCGTAGGCCTCAAGCGTGGCCTGGAGGTCCGCTTCGACTTTAGGCAGCTCCTTTGCAATACGTTTTCGCATCTTCTCTTCACGGAGTAGCTTTCCAGGGTCACGCTTCTCGCCCTTCTGCCCTCGACCCATCAATCGCGAGGCGTCTTGGCTTGACTGTTGCAGTTCGGTTCGCTCCTTGATTAGCTCGCGGTGACGATCAATCTTTGATAGGATAGGCAATCGTTGCTCCTTGAGTGACTCGAGACGGGAGATCTCAGCCTCATGCGCGGAGAGGAGTGCGTCGCTACAGACATCGGAGAAGGCAGGTGTGAACTCCAGCATTTCTTCTTCCGAGAAGTATAGGGCATCCCAAAGTTCTTGCAACTTGATACGTGCCTCTTCGACGAAGACGTGCAGGTTCTGGCGCTTGAGTTCGTTCAGGCGCGAGAGCTCATCCTCGAACTCGTTGATAGTACGTAGCCCACAGCCACGGTTGCTGGCCAGGAAGTGCTTTTGCTCGCTGGGGTCTACACTGAGACGCTCCCACAAGTCTTCAATGGTTGCTCGAAGCTGAGCGATGCGGCGTTCGCGGCCGCGCTTTTCCTCGATCAAGCGCTCTTTCCTGGCCTTCAGTTCAGCCAGGTCCTCGGCATGCAGACCCAGCTGCTCGGGCGCGTCACGGTGGTGTTTGACGATGGCTGCATCTGTCTGTGCCTGAGGGGTGCCCAATTCGGCCCAGAGCTGGATGATCTCCTGACAGAGCACCTGCACTTGGCCCAGGCGCTTAGTGTATTCCTCGTAAACGCGCGTGAACTCGTTGTCCAGCTTGGTCACGTAAGATGATGATACATCAAACGTGGGCGAAACGTTCGCATCCTGTTCGGTGGACGGGAGCTTGATCTTGACGAAGTCGGGCTCGAGGTGCGACGCGTAGGATTCGAGCGCCTCAGCAAGTTCTGGATGTATCAGCGCGGGCCTAATTCCATGGATTTCAGAGGTGGGACGACTTACTCCGCACTTGCTCGAATCGCTCCTGGTGCTGCCTGGCGACAGCGTTGTACTTGTCCTTTAGTGTCTTGAGACAGCGTGTTAGTGGGTAGGTGATCTGCGGCTCGTCGTCCCTGTACTTGGGGCTTGTTTTGCTGTCGCTCATAGACGCCTCCATCTGCTGAATCGTCTTGATCAGGCGCTGCGCCTCCTCGGTCAGCTCATGCTTCTCGTTGGTCACGGAGCGCAGCTGGCCGTGGAGAGTATCCGACAGCGCGGAGAACAGCTGCAGAACAGTCAGCTACATCGAGCAGACGCGTGCACAGGCGCAGACGCGTACCTCTGCCTCGCGCGAGTCGCGCTCATGGCTGGGAACACCAATCTCATCGAAGAGGTCGTGCAGCTGGCCGATAATGGTGGTGACCTGCTGCGCGAGATAGCTGGTGTCCATGTTGGCTGCAGACCTGCCAGCGGCGTCAACGGTCGCGTATGCACTGTGACTGCGCAGCGCAGTGGGGCAGTTCGGCGGTGATCTCGAGCCTGCGCGCAGTGCCGTCTGAATCGGCCGAGAGTGCGACTCGATGCCCAAGTGGGGGAGAAGGGTGAGAGTTGCGAGGAACGCCCGTCGTCGCAAGAACTGCAGTTAACGAGAGAAATCGCGCCCAACACGCTCGCAGCACTTGCACGCTATGGATGAGTGGTCGTGTCAAGAAGGCCTTGTTTGCGAACCAGAGGTGATGCAATCTTGAACATGGGGCGCGGCCGGCATATGATCAAACTGTGGCTCCTGCGTTTTATTTTGGGAAGCTGTTGATCATGGTTGCCTCGGTGATGGCCGCACATCTACGCCCAAGTACCGTTTCATCCACAGCACCTCCGCACCACTCCCTGAGCACACAGCGTTCAACAGATAGAAACTTGGTTGTACCGCAGGGATCTACTCTTGTAGTGCGCGAAGGCTCAGCTGAAGGAATATGATCCTCGAGGGTGCAATTGCCGTTTACCGTAAACATGCTGGTGGCCATCAAGAATGCCCATCTCTGTGCGAAACTACACACATATATCTAGTTCACAATTGTCAACCCCACTCGCTTTCGCAAAGACGTCGTTTTCGCGTGTAGAGTTCGCATCGGCATGATCTCCCGATCCTGCTTCGTCTGTGCCTCTCCAGCCGTCCCGCTATCCTCGCACAAACCACCTGGCTGATAACTGCCCCACCATATTCTCGCCTACTCCTCATGTTCGCAGTACCAAAGTGGAGAGTGCGGCTGCGTTTCCCAGCAACCATCGTGACCTTGCTTCCGTTGACTTTGAGAGAATCTGGATAGCCCGTACGTCTGCATGCTTAGACTGCAGGTGGCTTGGCCCGATCTCACGTGCCATCTTTGCAAAGTGGACTGACGAGGTGTATCCGAGGTCCGTTAGAGCATTGACACGTTCTCAGTCGTCAGATGCCCGTTGTGGATGAATGGCCTTCTCAGATTGCCTATCATGAGCAAAACACTGACCACCGATGATATATCGCCCAAGACTCCAAGAAGATCCAGGAACTGGATTGCGCCATTGGAGCAAGTCGGACTTGTCTCAACCCAGGTGGTCTGTCATTGGGCCACTTGTAAGAACCTCTGTCAGTCATCGCCATGTCGGCACATACACTCAGCTCGCGGCACGTCAGAACGCCGAATCCGCCTCCCACAGACGCCTGAAGCTTGGTGAGTTCTATAACGAAGTCGGTTGACGCAAGTAGCATCTTCTAGCTCTGACCACAGCTTTGCAGCAGTGATGCGCGACCATCCAGAACCACAGTAGGCTTTGCCAGTGACGATCAGTTCCGTGATGAATTACCAGCTCGTCATGGACATCCCCTTCGAACTGGATATCGCCAGTCGCTGAGCTGGTTCTCTCTACTAGGAGAGTGTACATGGCCAGTCACGGCACTCCGCAGCCGCCCGCATCCCAGCTAAAGAAATACCGGAACCGCATGAGGAGATGCCAAGGTTCCGTGGAGTGAAAATATCGTAATGTACATGGCATTTTGCAAATGGTCAGTCGACACAGCTCTGAATGAGACCACTAAGTCAAGCCTCGAGGCAAATGTGAGCGGAAGAGGCTGAGTTTTGTGTAGAAGGCTTCGAGATCGACACGTGCCATGGGCCTAGTCTTTCCCCGCGGTGCGGTCCAGACAAGATAAGCGAAGTCCCCGCAAAAGCAGCGACATCCCTACAACCCAGAACATCGCGCACTTTTGCGTTGGGCGTTACTGGTTCTCGGCGTCCTTACCAACAGCACTGCGCGTACTGCCCCTCCCTTGTCAGCGTCGCTTCTAAGATCGCCACCGGCTTCTCCACGGAATAGCTCGGTACCAGGTATGCACAGAGAGCCAGGTCGAGCAGCTGTGGCTCTAGAACAGCCCCGCGATACTTGCTTCGCCTCACCATACTTTGGTTGGCACCTTATTGAGCGGATAGCTGAGGAAGCTTGCTCAGCTTTGCTTACTCTGTCTCGCCGCGGAATCAGATAAGGTTGTGAAGCATAAGCTTGGCCGTCCAGGCATCCCCGAAGCCGAGCATCTCAGAATAGTCCGACACGCAGCTGCTGGCCCTGTCCTGCAAGCCAAGCACGTTACACCACGCATACTGCGTGATTGAGTAGTGCACCGAGTACATTCTGACCTATTTTGTTCAAAAGACGTTATAGAAAAACGGTTTTGCTGCTGCTCTTTGACTTACTGCTGCTAGGCCAAGCTAGCGAGATGCCAACGGGACAAAGAAGGCCAGCCCTTTGGGTTGGTACCCGGCTTTCAGGACGGTCTTTCCACGCTCTCGGCACATTTGGTAAATCCGGGGTGGACCGATAGAGTACGAGGTCTCTTGGCGGACTTCAGCTCCTACAGCGGACACTCCATTCTCGTCCCATGCCAAGGTTTCGAGACTAGCCTTCGGACGAGAATGCGGGTGCTTAACCTTGCCTGCACGAAGCTTGACTTTGTAGAGCGGCAAGAGCAAGCTCGCGTGCTGACCCATTACTGGCATCGGCTTTACCGCCTAGGGTCTGGCTACCCCAGCATGCTGGCCTTTCTGGGTATCTTGAGCCCTTCGAGCCTCGTCAAAAGTCTTGGAAGTATTGATGGCGGATCTTGATCAGGCGCTGGTGAAGCGAAGACTGGGAAGAACGCTCGCTTGACATCTGGTGTCTAGACAGATGGAGTTACTCTACCCGTCAAGCCCTGAACGGCAGGCGTCTGGACGGCCACGAGGCGAAAAGGCTCAGCTGGAGCATCAAACGACTTCGTGGATGCCTTCAATGGTAGGGACCAGAACGTGAGCAGTTGGGAAGATAGAGCTGTGCATTGAGGTATAAGAATCCCATTGTCCGCCCTCCATCAAGTCCATCATCACACAACTCTCACTGCAATTTCAAGATGTCTCGTCTTGCACAGTTGACTTCTCTCGTCTCGCTGGCCTCGATTGGCTTTGCTCAGAACATCCCCAACATCAAACCGTTCCAAGTTACAGGATCTATCGATGCGTAAGCCTTACCTCGTCGTCTGTACATACACCGAGCTAACAAACATAACAGCTGCTCGGCTGGTTCGGAGTTCAATTCAGGTGGCTCTATCTCGATCAACGGCTTCCAGGTCACCGTGCCGAAGAATTTGATCGTAGCATTCCCTACAACCTATGGTGGATTTCCGAAGCTTTGCGCTACAGGTGCGATGGCTGGAAAATACGAGACAACCGTAGTTGGCAACATTGTCGGCGACCAGCCCATTGCAGGTCAGATCCAGGTAGCAGCCAGATATGGCCTCGAGGGCAGTCAAGGATATATTGCCAGCATCACGGACGGCGTCATTCAGATTGCTGGAGGTCCCAAGGTCAGGATCAACGACCCGGATGGCGCATATGCACCTGCCGTCAAATCTGAGCCACAGTTCATCATCGACACGGAGAACCCCACTGTCTCGTCCTTCTCGGGTTTTCCCATGTGTATCCCTCACTCCGGCAACAGCGCGACTTGCAGCGACTCAAACCGTCTTGCTGGGCAGTCGAACTTCAACGCACCGGATCCACTTGCCATGGTCCCGCTCAAGGTTGGCGATTACATCGAATACTCTGGACTTCTCAAGGGCGACGAAATCTTGGCCCACAGTGTGGTTTGCGTCAATGTTCAGGTCACCACACAAGCCTCGGACACTGTACCCAACTACATTCGCGTTGAGGAAATGCTTGTTGGCGTTGCAGACACCGCTGGTAACATCGAGGTTGCCCCCATGCGCACCGTCGGTTATCTCTCAAGCTGTGCGGGAGCTACTGTCACCCTCAGTGCCATCGACGTCGACCCATGCACTGGCGTCGAGACCCTGCGCCGCATCGATTCCACCACACCAAAGCAGGAGACTCGTTGCAAGTGGGAGATTCGTACAGCGACCAAGTCTCCATTCACTCGCGACTACATGGTCACCACCAACTTCCCAACTCAAGATACTAAGAACGGCATCAAGGCTGGCCAGTATGTCACTGCTGTCGGCGAATGGATCTTCCCTGAGGTCAACGTGCCCGGAACCTTCCCGCCGCCACTCAAGTTCACCGACATCCAGTCCCTTGTCGAGGGTGATGTCTTCGACGACCAGCAATTCGGACAGTTGGACCCATTCCCAGGAACCAAGCCCTCCGCCCCCAAGAAGCAATGCAGCCCGGCCGATCTTGCTGTCAACCAGCCAACACCTACCCCAACCCCCTCTGCTGCTGCCGTCGACCCAACAGTCAACGATCCTGCTGCTACTGGCGCTCCTCCTTCTTCCAACGTCCCAGCGCAGGACTTGCCTGTAGCAGCCGCTGTGCAATTCACTGCTGCCCAGCGTGCCGGCGGCACTCTTTCACTGACGGGCTCCAACACACAGACGAAGTACACCAACGACCAGCTCAACTTCGCCTGGACCCAGACCAGCCCCTCCTCACCTGCCATCAGCATCACCAATCCCACTCAAGCGACCGCCACCTTCACTGCCCCCAAGATCACAGCTGAGCAAGTCTTCAACTTCACTCTTACTGTCAGCCTCAAGTCCGATGCCAACGCTAAGAGCACGATCGTTGTTCCCGTCACCATCAACCCCAACGCCCCCGACATCGTCACCATGGATACATACACTTGGGCTTCCAAGGGATCAGGCACCATTGGGGTGACCTGCAGTTCCAACTTGCGCAACGGCGACAGCAAGGGGATGAAAGTGAATCTCCTCGCTGCCAATGGCAACACTGTTGTTGGCACTCCTCTCACCATGGGTCTCAGCGGCGGCGCCGGCAGATGGGCTGTCAACCGAGACAAGACCAACCGTCCTGCCAACTTGCAGTGCGTGTCTGATTTCGGTGGTAAGAGCGCAGTGAGGGCTGGTACTGCGACGACCAGCAGGCGCAGGAAGAGGTACGAGTCGCGTGTGCTTTAGATAATCATGGGTAAAAGGTACAAGGCGTTTGGTGTTTACGGTATATCCTGGGTGTGTAGGTGGCCTTTAGTGCCATGACTGTCTTTACATGCGAGATCATGATAGACCATGAATTTACGATCTTCACTACAGTACTGCTTGTTCACTAGCTTGTGTTGTGATTACGATGATATCTTTTCCGTTAAAGTGCTGTTCGACATGAGTGCTTCGCCGATGCTTGTTCGATCCATAATCACATCACCACGGGCTTGCCACTGCCCGCAGCCATCACGACGCAGTGGCCCTTGATGGCACATACCGAAAGCTAGCGGGCCAATTTGGAATCGTATGTCTTATTTAGAATGGGCTTGTAGCGATGCATCTAGAAGCCGACATGCAAGATCTGAGCATGTGCGCGATCAATGTTCGGTTGAGCTAAGAGTCAAAGGGTGCTGTTTCTTGGTAACCACAACAGGGTGTACAGAGGTGTACATTTAATCTTCCCAAAGGATGTCGATAGCATTACTGCACTAAAGTATAATGTTCGTTGAAAAGCGTGGCTTACTGTTGAAACCGAGTCCCCAAGTGCACTCCAGCTTTTGGTGTTCAGAAGCGCCTACCCAAAGCAGCACTAGCGCGTTGCGTTGGAGAAAGAGCGACTCGCTTAGCCCGCACCCGAAGATCGGCCGGCAGCAATATTGAATCTCATACCTGCAACCTCAACACCGTGAACGCCTCAGCCAACGCACGCCCGCTAACCCGTCTCCGACAGCCAAATTTTGTCAGTAACACCCGCGCAAAACTTCTGTGTGCACCGAATCACAGGAACTGACTTTGTCTCCCTCTTGCAGCGTCACCGAAAACCCCCAATCAACCACACATCATGTCTCACGAGTCGGTCTGGTACTCCCGCCCTAGGACTTACGGCAAGGGCTCCCGCGAGTGGTACGTTTGCGATTACACAGTTTTGCGAGGGGGTTGAAGGGGAAATACTGGCATTGCATCAAACACGGTGCGATGTGCAGTCAAGGACGGGAATAGTTTGGGAGGGCGATAGGGAAAGAATTTCAGGGCGAACCGGAGGCTGACATGATACTTCACAGCCGCGTCTGCACCCACCCCGCTGGTCTGATCCGCCAGTACGGCCTCAACATCTGCCGTCAGTGCTTCCGCGAGAAGTCCGCCGACATTGGTTTCGTCAAGGTACGACTCACCCGCTCGCTTCTGGCCGCAAAGCGCACACAATGCCTGCAGCGCCTTTGCCTATCAGCAACACGTGCAAGCAACGCTTTCTGCCTTTGCGACTAAGAAGCAGACCTACCCGCCGTCCGCAACCTGTCAGCAGCGTTGAACTAACACCTTTCCCACAGCACCGCTAAATGTACCCACGAAATTCCACGACCGGAGTAGAGGAGGCGCAACGGTGACGCACGCGATGATTCCCTGACGACAACGATCTCGACTCCATTTCTTCGTCCAACGAGCATGAACAATTGGCAGGGCGGAGGAAGACAGGATAGGATGGTCAGGATGGGATGGGTTCTGCATGGCTTTTCTTAGGGAACTCGGTTGAACCGGTCGGTGTCGTGGCCTGGCTGCAAATAAAACGTAAATTCCATCCTGGTACCAATTCTGCTTGGATGTCGTGTACGAGTGAGTGAGTGATGTTGATAACATGTGGTCCTCTGCGGTGTGTAGGGGTATACTGTGCACGAGATTAGCAAAGACGAGGGTTACCCTACTGAGATGAGTACAGTATCAGGGCCTCGGAACGACGCCGCGGCTTGAGAAGTCTATAAGCCCTCCCCCTCGCCCATCACGGTGCTCTGAATGCACACACTCAGGTACTCACCTCCCCACGGCACCAATGCAGCCATGCCGACCAATCACACACAGCCCTCCCAGTTCACAAGTAGACAATGGAAAGTGCTGCATTGATTGCAGGTAAATAGTGTCGGGTCAAGGTGTTAGTGCCGAGTTAGAGCTTCACAGTCGCACGAAAGTCTCGTCACGGGATGATGATAGGTTTGCTGCCTTCAATCCAAGAGACATCAATTAGTGATCCAACCTCGCGGCGTACGGAGCACGTTTACTTTGCTGACGCGTTGCTGTGCAGACTTAAGACCCTCTGGTTCGTTGCTTGTCATTAGACATGCCATTTCAAGACGTTACTGTGCAGGGAAGGTTGTAAGACAGTCGAGTGCGTTGCTTAACGGCAAACATCAAGACGTTACTGTGCGGGAACGTTGTCAGGCAGCACTTTCGACCCGCCATAACCGCCATACCTTTATCTAAGACACCTAGCACAGCGACCACCGCTCGGTCGAGAACTGTCACCAGGGCGCTCTTCTTCTGGTCTGCTTTTCGCTTGAATCCTTCGCGGCTAAGTTATGGTCTCGTACAATCTGCATGTTACTTATCTTTTGTGTGCCTTACGCTCACTGCACACTCTCAAACTTAGTGGCCTGCCCTTCAATGTTTGTTACGCTATATATCTTACACTCTGTACTTGACATTGCATTTTCAACTCTGTACTCTGACCTTTGCCCTTTTCGTTCTACAATCGTACTCGTGCATCCGCCAGGGTTTCCTCTAAATTTTCGAGTGAGAACCTAGCTGTGCTAGATTGGAGGGAATGGGAAGAATGATACTCAAAGGCGAGCGATCGCTAAAATTGCTTTGCAGCATAGTTCAGAGAAGGAAAGACGTGTTTGTTAGTTGTGGAGGAGCTCTGTATTCAAAGCCAAGAAGGTCAAATGATGGTGTGTTCTGCATCGTGACAGCGAAAGAGCAGCGACATGAGCTTGCAACTGTGTCTTGCAGGATAAGACATGAGCCGTTGGTATCATCAGACAGTACAAAGCAGTTTGTGCATACAAATGCTGAAAGTTGTTGTTGTTGTATGTCAAGGGAGCTTATTGGTACCATCTATTAGAGGTGAGGTCACCTGTTTTCGCGTGCGTCCTGGACCCTGGATTTGCGACTTTTGCCTTGCGCATCTCCACTGTTTGCCGCGCGCAGTTCTGAAGCTGCAACAACCCAAATTCTTTGGCACTGTGCTCTTACTCCAGGTGCTCTATTGTTATAGGTTGTTGTCTTAATCCAAGAACTCCACGCGCTTTTGGATACTTCTACAAGATTTTCTTCACGCAACATCGACGCAACACTTGCGTAACTGTGGAACTCGACTGAGCACCCTTCAGACAAGCTCGCTCACATTCACCACGGATAGACCTCACCACGATGGCGCGCAAGCGAGCAAGCGCTCCCAAACGGCAGACCAAGATCAGCTTCTCTCCAGCCGCAAAAGGCTCACCCACGAAGACAACACCTACGAAAACCATGGGCTCCACACGCTCCAAGTCCAAGAGGCAGTCGAAGATCGATATACACAATATCGCACCGAAGGGCACGCCGAAAGAAGCCCGAAAGCAGGCGCTTACGTACGACTCGAGCGAAG
The DNA here is from genome assembly GCA_032595095.1 of Didymellaceae sp. YAFEF048. Taxonomy (NCBI): domain Eukaryota; kingdom Fungi; phylum Ascomycota; class Dothideomycetes; order Pleosporales; family Didymellaceae; species Didymellaceae sp. YAFEF048. The sequence goes on along the minus strand of JAVISA010000023.1, from coordinate 343,799 downwards.
ACGAGCTGCAAGTGGAGCAGGACAGGAGCCCGCGTGTGGGTCTGCCTGTGAGAGCGAAGAGCAATGGCATGTTCGGCAGCTCGGATATAGAAGGTGCGCAAACGAACAGCAGCTCCGAGTCTCCGAGTGAAGCACAAAAGCCGGTGAAAACACAGGCGACCAGGGAGAGCCGGAAGCGCCAGCGCGCAGACTCCAGCGATGGGAACGAGGGCACAGTTACGGTCATACAGAGGAAGCGGGCGCGTCAGGCTGATTCTGAGGAGGAAGAAGACGAGGACGAGGAACTCAGGTTGCCGAGAAAACGACGGAGAGTTCAGCGTCGAGCAGCGACTCCGAAAGAGAGTGACGAGGATATGCCGGCTGCACCACGAAGCGCACGTCGCAAACTCGTCAAGCGAGCAGCAACACCGGAGGAGGAGGAGGAGGTAGATGAGCAGACCCTACCGAGAAGCACAAGGCGGAGGGCGAGAAGGCGACCAGCATCATCAGACGAAGAGGAAGAAGAGGAAGTGGACGATGACAATGGTGAGAATGGTGGAGACGGCAGCGAAGCAGAAAGTGGCGACGCTGAGGAGCGAGATGAGTTGAAGGAAGAGCTTGCGTTTCTACGCTCTTCCCCACTACCAGACAGAGGCAGGCTACGAAGTACACAGGACAAGCCTAAGAACAAGCGACAGGAAGCTCTCGAAGCTCTGAAAAGGCGAAGAGCCGGAAGTACACAAGAGCCATCTTCTACACCGGCTCGCAAAACACGCACCGTCATCGACACTGATTCTGAGTCCGAACTCGAGGTCATCAAAGAGGAGCCTGACAGTGACGAAGTGGGTGACCCCCAAAGTGCAACCGAGGACGATGAAGAAGAGGACGACGATCGAGAGGCAAATGCCTTGGACATGTTCCAGGAAGACGAAGATGACACTGGCTTTATCGATGACGACCCAGACGCCATCATTGGAGAGCCTAGTGACGAGCAGGCGCAGCTCCCAATGCAGTTCAGCAGCATGTCCCGCGCCAAACCCAAGGAACTCTTCAAGTACGCCGTAGAATGGATGGTCATGAAGAAGATCCACCCAGCCTTCAACCCCAACGACGAGATCTATGAGCTCACCTTCCGCAAACTCGGCGACGAAGTCAAAGGCCTCGCATCCTCCAAATTCACGTCTGCAGCATGGACCTCTGAGTTCACAAAAGCCATCAACGCGCGACCCGAACTCAACATCAACGAAATCCTCGGCGCCCGCCGGTCCTTCCTCTCCGATCACTGCGAAGCCTGTAACCGCAAAAACCACCCCGCAACCTGGGAGCTCTCCCTCACCGGCCAGCCCTATAACCCGGAAACCCTCGAGCCCCTCGATCCAGACTCCTCCGACTCCGACAACGACAGCGACAGCGACTCCTCCGCGCTCAGCGCAGACCCAAATACCAACTCCACGAAACCAACCTACGATTTCCGTGGTGAACCCCTACCCTCCGAAGACAAGCTCTTCACTCTCGGCTCCACGTGCAAAGCCAACGCGCAAGTCGCACACACCCTGCACCACTGGCGGTACCACCTGAACGACTGGGTGAAAGGTTACCTGCAAAGCAACGGGTACCTAACGCCTGAGAAGCTGGTGAAGCGGGACAAGAAGAGCGATCGCAAGAGGGAGAAGGAGGCGAGGAAGATCGTGGACGAGATGGAGAAGAAAGGGGAAATCAGGAAGCTGCACAGATTGTACAAAGATCAGGTGCAGTTTGCGGTGGAGGCGCAGAACGATTTCCAGAGGGGGTGGGGGAGGAGGTGAGTGCGCGGAGTGTAGGTTGCCGATCATGCTTGTATTTTACATCTCACTCCCTGAGCTATGCCCATGACCAGATTTGCGGATGTCAAAAGTTGCTTTCGTTTGGTCCTTGCTGTGGGCGAACTTGGTCGTTTTTCAGGACATCACCACGGCAGAACAAGCGGTGAACAAAGCGTTCGACAACACGAATTAAATTAATGTCTCCGGGCCCTTGGAAAGGTTGCCAATGTTTAGCAACTGGCGTGTATTCGCATGTGGAACCCCCTTTCGCCGTTGAAGTTGCAAGATGGCGTACCCAAATTGCGTGATCCGACGTGCTTGTGTCGGTATGTCACTTGGGTCAACCACACAACAGAAGCGCCGAACAGTAAAAGCTACAAAAAGGGACCGCGGCCTGTCCCATAGGCGAACCATTAGACCCTTAAAACAAGAATTTACAGCAAATCGATAGTCGTTTCCCAATCTTCCAGAAATCCAAGCAACGTGTTCACGATCCGGATTGGCAACTACTGGCAAAGAGCATCTTTCCCAGGCAGGAGTACCGAGGGCTTGCACCTCCACGATCGTACACCGGAGTAGCTACAACATGGCTCCATCAGCAGACGTCTCGTTGTATCAACCCACACAGATTGCTACAGCCGACGTACTAGCATCCAAAACCACCACCGCCACCATCCAAATCAACGAACTCCCTCCACCACGCCCAGCCACATTAGTCCTCCACCCATCCTTCGTAACGCAGGACATCGACCTCCTCCGCTTCGAAGCAGCAGCATCGCACCAACTCCCGTCGCCAGACTCGGCACCCACGACCCCAGGCTCAGCCACCTCGGACCCGGGCACCACCACCAGCCCAACTCCCTCGCCGGCGTACTCTACCTCTCTGATCTCCTCCCCCTACAACACTCCCGGCCACTACCTCTCGCTCAGCACCCTCTCTGCTCCGGCCCTCCTGTTCGCCCTCGCCCTCACAGCCCTCAAACCCACCCGCCCAGACTACGCAACGGCGCCCTACACCTCCGCGCTCAACTTCCCCACCATCCTCTCCCTCCTCCGCTCCCTCATCTCCTCCACTGGCCTCCCCTTCCCTAAATCCTCCTTCTACGTCGTCATCTTCCGCAGCACGCTGCGCGCGGACGCAGACCAGGATCTACTCTACAAGCTGGATTTTGAATCACACCGCGAGGCGTGCGAGAGCGGGGGTTTGTTGAAGTACTGGTTTGGGAAGGCGGATCTGGGTCCTGCGGGGGAGAGGAGGAATCTGGCGACGTGTTTTTGGGCGGGGAGGGAGGAGGCCAGGAGGGGTGGGGCGGGGCCCTGGCATGCAAGGGCGAGGGTGGAGGGGAGGGGGCTGTATGAGCAGATTGAGTTTGAGAGGGTGAGGTTTGTGGTTGAGGAGGGGGCGAGGGGGTGGGCGGTCGAGCCGTGGGAGGGGGAGTGAAGGGGACGGGGGTTGTTATTGTTCTGTTGTTCACGTCTCACTAAACGAGCGTCTGAGGATTGAACTTTTGCTTCATTTGGGTATCGTAATCAAAGGCGCGGAAGGCAAAAGGCAAAGGCCGCCGGGGGGGGGGGGTTACCTTATAGAGCCTTTGGAGATTGAAATACCTCTTCGTTTGGGTATCGCAATCAAAAGGAGAATATTTCTGGCCTGTCCTGAATCGAGTCAGACCAGAAGATGCGACCATATCGCACGTTGTAGCATCAGAAGCCTTAACTCATGATCTTGGTCAAAGCAAGCTTGTGCAGCCGTTGCCATCCCTCTGGATGCTCATCTGTCACTGGCACCTCGACCCCATACTCTTCGATGATGCAGTCGAAGGGCTTGTTGTCCAGTCTATTGTCGCCCGGCGGGAGTGGAAGGTCAGCACTACGAGCCCTCAGTTCCTCTTTGAGCTCGGCCAGGTTCCCCCACAGGATGAAGAGCTTTTCTTTGAGCTGCGCCAGGGCCTTGGGCTCGGCGGTCAGGCTAGAGTCCGCGTTAGTATTACCTGTGCTCATCACTGATGGCAACTTACTCTCTCGCGGTTCCCAGACCGAGATGTTGGGCAGCACTGTGGTTCACTATCATTCGCAGCTGTTCGGGTACGGTATCGCGCGGCACGTTCGCATCCTCAAGCAGGAGAACAAATCCCCACTCCCACTGATTATCTTTCATTGATCGGGGTGTCCAACTAGGGTCGTTCATCGAGTGGGTGAAGTACTCGAGCTCTGGTGGGAAGAAGTCGACGACTTTGACGCGCGACCTATGTCTACAGTTGACGAAAGGCAGCGTGAAGGGGTTGTGTTTGGTAGCGGTTTCCGTGTGCAAGTAAGGGTTGTTGAGGATCTCCGAGATCGTGGAGGGCTGGATCTCAGCGAAGGCTGCTCGGACTAGTCTTGTCAGTTGCGATTCAGGACATATGTGCGACACTTACTGTTGAGATTGACTCCAGTGCGTTGGGCTTCCCAATTCTCTTGGTTCTGCTCTATTTCTTTCAACTCTGCCGCCTTTTGCAAACGCTGCTTCTCCCTCTTGTCCGCCTTCCTCTTCGCAGAAGCCTTGGCCGATGTTTTCTTGGGGGCATTGACAACATGGATGGTCCCTCGCTTTGATCGTTGCTGCTCGTACGCCTCCTTGCGCTCAATGATTTCGATCCTTGACCGTTCGTCAACCATTTTCCGCACATCGATCTGATTTGGCATCTGGCGATCCTCGTGCAATGCTCCTTCCATCCTTCCGTCTCCATGAATTCTGATATGTACGTTCCTGAGGTGGATGAAATCGCCGCTTGCAATATTCTGTCGCGCCCACGCAGCGTGAGGCTCGTACAACCTTACAGCTAGAGTAACTTGGCCATATGGGCCGCGCCAGTCACGCTTGAAGACATATTCACTGTCCACATCTGGATCAGCATAGTCGTAAAGATCCTTGTTGGCCGTGTAGTCGGTGACTTTGAGGTCTACAGTTCCATGGTGCGAATAATATATGTTTATGACTTCGACTCTTAGGTCATAGAATTTCTCAAAGGTAAGATCTTTGATCAGTGCTTCCTTGCGCCTGTTGGAGGTGTTGATGGAAGCAATAGCAGCGTGGTGCTGTACTTGATGTGCTGAACCAGAGGAAGAATGCTTCAATCTCAAGATAGCTTTCTGTTCGGTTAAATCAGCTTCCCTGGCGTTTGCAGTGGCATGGCATGTCAGGTACTGAGTGCCCAGGAAATAAGCTTGGCTCAACTCTGCAACGGGGATCTTGTTGGATGGGAAGACGAGTGTCGCACTGAAGGGTGAGCTGACACAGTCCAGGCGGTCATTCCACCTGCTGAGCTTGAAGTTGCGCAGGATGACAACATCGCCAACAGCGGTGATTTTGGGCAACGCGGCCTCAGACGGCTTGAAGACGCGACAGCTAATACTCGAGCTGCCACCGACTGCGCCGGTTGTGAAGTCATCCTGAATAGTAAAGTTGAGACACCAGTCGGTGCCCTTTGATCTCCGTGGTGGTTGAAAGCTCACGACCAAACCTAGCAGATTAACGGTGAGGCCGAGCGAGGAGCTGCCCTCGGCGTGAGTGTCTCTTATAGACTTGAAGCCAGGCGGTAGCGCTGCCATGGAGGCGGTGCGTGCAGTCGAGGTTGAGCTGGGGGATTAGACGCGTCACATGCTCGCGTCGTGGGTGGACCATCTGCTCGCAGACTACTTGGTAGACGGTGGCTGCGAACGGGCCCAAAGAGCCTTAGGGCGCTAACGCTACGGCCGCTTTTCACTTGCCCCACGCAGCGGCCAAGAAAGATCCATTTAATCCCCTGCAAACAAACACTGCACTGCTTGTCTCTCCGCCACCCACAAGCAGACTCAACCACTCCGCCCTGCCCACACACAGCGTCGCCGCAGACATGGCTGACAAGTACATCCCCGAGCACCGCCGCACAACCTTCAAGGCCAAGAGCGCCTTCAAGCCTGACGAGCTCCGCCGCCGCCGCGAGGAGCAGCAGGTCGAGATCCGCCGGGCCAAGCGTGAAGAGAACCTCGCAAAGCGCCGTGGTATTGGCGGTGGAGCCGACCGCCCCGGTGCCTCACTGGGAGCGGCGCCCGACAGCGACGATGAGGGCGGCAACATCGAGGGGCAGGTCCGTATACCCCTCCATCTGTGTCTGTCACAGGTGTCTGTGTCTTTGTTCTGCCATGCTGACGTCCAGTGCTAGCTCAACGAGGAGCTCCCCCAGATGGTCAAGGGCGTCTTCTCCGAACAGATCGACGAGCAGATCCAGGCCACGACCAAGTTCCGCAAGCTGCTGTCCAAGGAGCGCAACCCCCCCATCGAGCGCGTTATCGAGACGGGTGTCGTCACCCGCTTCGTCGAGTTCCTGCGCTCCCCCCACACTCTGGTGCAGTTTGAGGCCGCCTGGGCCCTCACCAACATTGCCTCGGGCTCTGCCCAGCAGACACAGGTCGTCATCGAGGCTGGCGCCGTCCCCATCTTCGTCGAGCTTCTGAGCAGCCACGAGCCGGACGTCAGAGAGCAGGCCGTGTGGGCCCTTGGTAACATTGCCGGTGACAGCCCCGCATGCCGCGACTTTGTCCTCCAGGCCGGTGCTCTCCGCCCGCTGCTTGCTCTGCTCGGCGACAGCCGCAAGCTGAGCATGCTGAGGAACGCTACCTGGACCCTGAGCAACTTCTGCAGGGGAAAGACCCCCCAGCCCGACTGGCAGACGGTAAGCCGCATTCACTCTCGCCACACAACACCAGATCCGCTTGCTGATCATTTTACCTGCACAGATTCAGCCCGCTCTCCCCGTCCTCGCCAAGCTCGTCTACTCTCTCGATGACGAGGTCCTGATCGACGCCTGCTGGGCCATCTCTTACCTGTCCGATGGCTCCAACGACAAGATCCAGGCCGTCATCGAGGCTGGCATCCCTCGCCGTCTCGTCGAGCTCCTCATGCACGCTTCCACCTCGGTCCAGACACCCGCCCTTCGCTCCGTGGGTAACATCGTTACTGGCGATGACGTCCAGACACAGGTCATCATCAACTGTGGATCTCTGCCCGCTTTGCTCTCCCTGCTGAGCTCGACTAAGGATGGAATTCGCAAGGAGGCTTGCTGGACCATCTCCAACGTCACCGCCGGAAACTCGACACAGATCCAGGCCGTCATCGACGCCAACATCATTCCTCCTCTGATCCACCTTCTCCAGAACGGCGACTTCAAGACCCGCAAGGAGGCCTGCTGGGCCATCTCCAACGCTACCAGCGGTGGTCTCCAGAAGCCTGCTCAGATCCGCTACCTCGTCCAGAGCGGCTGCATCAAGCCTCTTTGCGACCTGCTCGCGTGCCCTGACAACAAGATCATCCAGGTCGCCCTCGATGGTCTTGAGAACATTCTCAAGGTCGGTGAGATGGACAAGGAGTCGGCTGCTGATGGCGCTGGTGAGCAGATCAACCGCTACGCTCTGTTCATCGAGGAGGTTGGTGGCATGGAGAAGATCCACGAGTGCCAGAACAACGCCAACGAGGAGATCTACATGAAGGCCTACAACATCATCGAGAAGTACTTCTCTGATGAGGAGGTTGACGCCGAGAACATGGCCGAGACCAACCCCGCGGTCAACCAGGAGGGTCACTTCGGCTTCGGCGCCGGCAACCAGCAACAGCAGCAGCAGCAACAGAACTTCAACTTCGCCAACGGTGGAGACTCGATGGACATGTGAGCGGCTCAAATCAAACGACTGCTCTCCACGCCAGTTCCAGCATACATATGAGAGCTTCCATGGCGCAAGCGAGCCGTAAGAGCTGTTCCGACAGCTGGGAATATCTGCCAGAAGCTCCTCGAGATGACGATCACGCCACGATTGAGACACGATTCTTGAAAAGTTACGAGCTACGCACGCCTTTGGGAGTTGTCTTACCCTTCGCAATACCCCCAGTCTTCACATTCCTCCCCTTCTCTGTTCTACACAGCATCTAAAGATTCACCGTCTTGTAACCCCACCATGTTTACTATCCGCATCATATCCCTGGCGTTGCTGTTTGATTATTCCTATCTTGTACGGTCGCTGGGCAAGAATGGTTAGGTTTGGCTGGGTGGTTTTGCCTGTGCGGTCACGGTATCGTGAGCGAACAGATTGATGAGAGGGCACAGCATGCACGCTTGACTCAGGCGTAGCAGCTGTGGGCTATGTAATACCGAATGCATCGGTTTTTGAAATCTTCTGTCATGTGCATTGTGACGGTGATGATTGGTGATTTGATATTTTCGGCCACTGGTAGCTGCACGTTAGAGCCCCCACGTCATCCTCCCGCGCGCACCCCGCGGTAGTAGGGTAAACCTAACTGGGTGTTGCTTGAACTCCCATGGTTCCGGTCTCTGTCGTGTGTCGTGTGGTGGGCTTAGATTACGATTGCTTCGTGTCTTTTAGATGCCAGCTTGACAGAATGTTTGTACTCCAATGAATGGGTTCGCACCATGTCTTGGGTCGATGGCGCCATACCGCCGCCCTGACTCTACCACCAACGCCGCGTTATCGATACCGCTTCATATCAGCATTCAGCATTCATGAGCCACCAACTCACTTCATTTGCGAGTCTATTCTGAGTCACTTGTAGCTTGTAGAGCATTCGTTCACGCCCACTCAGTGCTCAGCATGTGCAGGTTCATGGTGAGGCTCACATTCCTACAATCTCCTCTCATCCAAGCTCACAGAATATAGGTATACAAGGGCAAGGACGAGATCCTACTGTCCGAGCTAATCCTTAACCCTTCGCATTCGATCCTCACACAGTCGTTTGACTCGCGCCTCCGCCTAGTATGCTGCCCCTGTCAACGTCACCGCAGTAGCTTCGACTCACACTTCACAGGACAGACGACGCCCTCACAATGGCGACGGCTTCGGCATTGGATACTACACATCACCGTCCCTCGGCCCCGAGCCCTGCGTCTTCACGTCGACGATTCCAGCATGGAACTGCATCAACCTGTCCCGGATAGCATCCAAAACTACCTCGTCGCTCCTCTTCGCACACGTCCGCGCGACCACCGAGGGCAACCTGTCCGAACAGAACTGCCACCCCTTCTCGCACAAACGCCTCATGTTTATGCACAACGGTGGCATCGGCTGCTTCAAGCAGATCAAGCGGCGCCTTGCCATGAGCTTGAACGAGCAGTGGTTCACGCTCGTGCAGGGCTCGACCGACTCGGAATGGGCGTTTGCTCTGTTCCTAGACTCCCTGGATAAGGCAGGCGTGTCGCCCGACTCGGAGCCAGGTCAGGGCGGCTTCGGCCACTCGGTTTTGCGCAAGGCAATTCTGAAGACGATCGAGCGCATCAACGGCTTCATACGGGATGTTGTGGGAGAGGAGAATATGGGCAATGAAGACAGCAGGAGTTTGCTGAACTTCGCCGTCACAGACGGGGAGAGCGTTGTCTGCACACGATACGTGAGCTCCACTACAGATGAGGCCGCGAGCTTGTTCTTCTCAAGCGGCACGAGCTGGAAGCAATTAAAGGGCGACCACAGCTCGGACGGCGGAAAGTCAGAGGACGAGGATCGCAACTACGTCATGGAGCGACGCGACAAGGGTTCAGATATTGTCCTGGTCGCCAGCGAGCCGCTCACATTCGAGCGAGGTATGCCTAACAGTCCTCAACCAATGCGCCCCTTGCTAACAGCTCTCAGACAATTGGGTCACGGTGCCGACGAACAGCACTCTCACAATATCCAAGCAGACGGTCATGATCCACCCCATCATCGACAGCTTCTACTCGCCGAACCCAGCCCACGAACGTTCCGCCGGCTTTGCTCAGGCGAAGGGACAGACGGTCACGGGCCCTGACAAACGCGTCCTCACCGACACCAAGACACCAGGCAGTGGGGCTGAGAGTCCACATCGTAGCCTGCACGCGGACGAGCTCGTGAGCGGTGCCATCCGTAGGCTGAGAGTGGAATGAGCGAGCGAGTGTCAAGCGAGTATCGATCATGTGCAGACAAACACAACATATAGCCTCCTGACTTCTCTGGCCGAGCCAACACACGACACCACCATCACCACCAACTAACAGGCCTGCTCTCAATCATGAGCGGCTACAAGCTCCCATCAGGATATCAGGAATCGGGCCGCACATTCGCCCAACTTGCTGCATTTCAGCCAAACTCCGCGCCGAAAACAGCACGAAGACTCTCCTTTCACAACAACCTCGACATCGCTGACTGTCAAAGCGTTGCGGATTTCCACTGGGATATGACGTGCAGGATGTCTGCTGTGCAGGAGACTTGGGACAGAGCGTGGATCTGGGTGAGCGCAGCCACAACGTCGTGCTTATCACTACGCGACGTTATACTGGCCCGGGGACAGTATGTGTAGTTGCGTTGCTTCAAATACCATACCCACCCCCATTCATCCAGCTGCTCTTTACCTTCCTTTTCAAAAACCATACACACATACCTTCTCTCTCTCTCTTGCTTGCTTCATCCCACCACGTGCCCCCAACACCCCACCAATCCATCCACCATGTCCCTTCCCGCTTCCATCGAAACCACCACCCCACTCCAAGTCGTTGTCCGCGCAGATTGCCCCCCTCCCCCCTCGCCTAAAAAAAACCAGCCCACCCAAGTCCATCCCATTCCGCCAGTTCAACCCCCCCCCCCCTCCCCCAATACACATACACATCAAATTCCTTGACTTTCCCCGTTCTACTCTCTTAGCGCGCGCCTCGGGCAGTTTGTGACGGACAGTGATGTTTGTAAGGGATGTTGATGATGGGAGTGGGGCGGGGAGGCTGTGGGAGTGGGAGCGGGAGTGGGGATGGGGGGTTTAGAGGGAGTTTGGGGGTCTAGAGTGTTTGTTTTTGTGTTCATTGTGGGCTGGCTATGTGTTGTGGCTATGGAGATATGATGGTGGTGTGGATGTTTGCGTGAGTGGGATGTCGTCAGGGGGTTGGGATGATAGAGAGTGTGTCAATAGACCTTGCTGAATTAAGATGGTAAACGACAGTGATACAAGGGCCTGTTTCCACCCGGCTGCAGAGCCGTGAGGGAGTATATGTTCATTCGCTCCCAGCAAAGCGCACAACCACGACTAGCCCTCGACAGTTATTTGATATAGCACCCTTCCTTCTGAGATGAGCCTTGTCGGCACGCTATTGCCCCCAAACGTACAAGTCGCTAGATCAGCTTATAGTGAGCACATGGTACGACACTGTTGTGACACGAGATACTCGCTGCTAGTGAAGCAGTCCACTTGAAACCGCGGATCGACAATCACGGCGAGCCGTGCAGCAACGATCAGTCTTGAGCGTCGAGCGCTGACATAGGAAGTGTTGAGACAGTGATGCCGCTTCAAGCAGCGGTAGACGGCTCCTCCAGCGCAGAAGAAGTGTATGTAGCCTTGTCTTTCGCCGACTTCCCCTTGTTAGTAGTAAGCATGTTCTTGTACTCGGTATCAGCCTTCTTCTTGTCAATCGTGACGCCGTCTTTCTGCATGAGGCTCCCGTAGCGCTTGATGACGCTGTCACAGAACTCGATCCAGCTTCTTTCCAGAAGCCGCAGCCCTTCTGCTTTCTCGTCGGGGCTCAGGCAGCTGTATTCGATGCTCCAGCGCGCTAGCTGTTTCCAGCTGTAGAGCGTCATGGTTGGAGCACCGACTATGATTTGGTAGAACTCGTGGGGCATAGTATTACTGTAGTCATTGTTAGTGGTGTGTGTCTTGTGAATCAAGGGAGAATGGCATACCCGAAGAGCGACGGATTGTCGCTGTTGACAGTGCATGGGATGCCAGCAGCAAGCAGCTCCGGGAAAGGGTGCTCCTTGACGTTTCTGCAAAGGTGCAACAGCTCATTGGAGATAGGACAGAGCTCCACACAGATGCCGGACTCAGGCTTGCCTTCTGTGCGTTTGTAATACTTCTCGATCAAATGAGGATGTTTCATCAATGCGAAGCCATGGCCAATACGTTTGGATCCCAGCAGAGCGGCGTCATACAAGTTGGAGTTTCTTGGGTCGCTGGAGCCCCCAGTGTCGAGGAGTGTCTCTCCTGCGTGGAACAAGAAAGGAATTTCGAGAGGCTTGCCATTGACGAGAGTGGCTTTGCATGTTTGCTGGAAAGCAAGAAGCTCAGGTCTGTAGAACCCAATGTGGTTTGGCCGGTCCTCTGCACCAACCAAGTCAAATCCTAAGCAGTCAGCCAAAGTGCGTCGGTGAAATCAATCTCGGCTTACCACAAATGAGATCCGGGAACTGCAACTTCAACTCAATGCATTGCTTCATCTCCTCTTGCATCATCTTCTTCGGTATGGATCTTGGAGTGCAATAGATAATCTTCAATCCAAACGGGAATTTGTGCAGCATGTTGTCCGCCTCGAGTTCTTTCCTCTTCTTCTCTACTGCTGATAGGATGATCTTCATTTGTTCGGCATTGGTGATTTGCCGTCGACCATCGTCGCTTGGAATCGATTTGTCAAGTAGCATAGGCCTGAGCTCAGCATACATGATCTTCTCGCTAATCATGCGGTCGATAGCATTGCCGATGTACCATGTGTATACTTTTTCGTAGTTTAGTAAGCCCTTGAAACAGCGCGTCGCTTGGTTGAATCTAGCCCAGACACTATTTGCAAGTCAGTGGATGTAACATAAACGATAAAGCAACAACTTACCCATTGACGGTCTGGTCGGGCCCGTAGGCTTCCTCCGGGCTAAGGACCATCTTTGATTTCAACCATACCTCTGTACGATTTAGCTGTACGTTGGGGGACGCTCCACAGCACCGCGCGTCATCTTCAGGCTCTGTCGGCTGCTGGAAAGCAGGGTCATTCCTGTTGTCCTGGTGGTTCTTCGAGAAATTCTCATCAAAGCCCGTCTGGAAGTCGATCCACCTCATCCACACGTTAAACTTCATCTCTGGTGTCTTCCAATTGGTAGCATTGCCGGGATAGTCAGCAGAGAAAATGTTGACCCCCTTCTTCACCTGGTCAGGATCCATAACATTGAATACGATCTCTGTCTCTTTGAGATCATCCTCAGTCAGCAATGGCCGAATGCTGCGAATGTACATAGTATCCATCTTGCGGCATTTTTCTAACAGCTGTTCGGGGTGCAACTCAGAGTTGAAATGCACGTGCAGAAGTGCGCCTTTGGGCACAAGATTTGCGATTTCGAACAACTTGCTTCTCGTGTTGATGCGCTCCTTGTTCGTGAGAAATTGCCCTCCCATGTCGAGCGTATTCTTGCCTGGAATGGCTTCGGAAGGAAGGTTCCCGAAGACGAATTCACGCTCATAATCCCTTACGGCTCGGAGAAGGGCGGCCACCCTTTCTTCCTTTCGATACGACTCTGATCCTGGATCAGGTCTGGCGCCACGCTCCCAGGAATTGCTGTCCTCCGCATCTAGAAGCTTCTCATGTTTGGCAGAATATTCATTGTTACCATCAGTATCCTCCAACGCTTCGTCGAATATGTTCCTGATTTTGGCTTTGCGGGACTCCAAGTCCCCAGTGTCTGCCTCCATCACAGGTATTGTGGGGGCTGGTTTGCGATTATTAGTCAAAGGGCTCAGCGCTCTTCGTTTCTTTCTTGGAGAGTCAGCTTCCTTCATGACTGGCCGGTTGGGCTCGTCTGGAGATCTGTGCCTCTCACGTACAGGGCTATTTGGACGTTGTCAGTCTCATGGCAAGAGATATAGGCCGCGCCATTTCGTACTTTCACGGCAGAGGGCAGACTTACAAGGTTGGAAGACACTTTGTCCACCACGATGCGTGGGGTCTCTCAGAATCACTCGAAACCTTCGTGTCTTGATCAGCGGGCATAGCGCTTCTGGTGTGGCATTCCGGTCAAACACGCCTTGAATCTGCAAATTCAATCAGGGTGAAGGTTACACAGTATATGCTACTGCAGCCTTGACCGGACGAGCTCGGTGACGATTATTGACGATGACCGTTGTTTCTTAGGACTCCACAAGACTGCCCTTCCCGCGTGGCTGTGAGGGCCACAACTTCACGCGATGGAAATGGAGAATGGTCTACCCAGGCGAAGTGTAAGGCGAAACAGTCAGAATCAACCGTAATCCACTTCTCGGCCTAGCAGAGGATCAGTACCATTCTTTGAAGTTTGGTTCTTGTGCAAGAGTGATCAGGCTGAAGAGATCGCGTGTACTGCGCCTTCACTAGTGCTTGATTTGATCGTAAGGCTGAATCACAAGACGGGTGCCTAGCTGGCTTGTTGAAAGACATCCGGCACAGCGGCAATTCGAGCGAGGAGAAATGAGTAATGACATTGAGTTGAAGTCATCCACGTCGAAGAAAAGACGTTTTGCAATCTAACATAGGGCACATGTACAATGCTGGCAGGAGCCGGAGAGCTGTCGCGTGGCAGGTAGGGAAGGAAAGAGCATCCACGTACATCAGCACACTGTGTTTGTGGCTATCTTCTCCTTCTCTTGAAGTCTGCGACTCATGCGACAACAGTTCCGATGTGCTCTCGCGCACTTTGGGCCGTGCGCTTACTTATCGATACTTTGTGGTTTCTAGCACCGCCAGCCTGGCGCGTGCAGCTGCGATGTTGGGGGGCAATCGACGGCGGGCGATCAAGAGGCTCAAGCTCCACAGTCCAGGCGCAACGTTTCAGTACCCGCGAGAGGTCACAGTAATGAGCGGGTCTGTGTCAAAAGATGTTGTTTGATGTCAAATGCTGGGCGATACACTCGTGTACGCGCCGAAGAGGCTGTGCAATCGGCGCCAAACCCCTGGGGCCTGGCGATGTCAGCCATCTTCCTGCCCCTCACTTCGAATTCCAGCCTGAGGCATCGCAGCGGTCCAATAGACGGCACCACAGCGTTCATCACTGAGGCTGTGAAGCGCCCGCATTGCCGTGCTTCTCATCGAGAGGCTGAGGTCGTTATATCGCTCACCGGATCGCCACTGAGTGTCAATCGTCCTGCTGGTCCTCTCTGTGATCACCCTAAGACGTTTGTAATGATGCACAGCGGCGTTTTTGGCCCCCAACACCTGCACGCAGGCGCACCGCCAAGGTTTTCGAGCTACATACAGTTTCGCCGTGCCCCATGCCTCGTAACGTCCTCTTGAAGCCTCAGTCAACTGGCGTCTTGCCGCTATATAGAAAAACCAGCCACATCCGTGCAGCGCATCTCCACCCATGTTTCTCACTCGTTCCGTTCTGCACTGAATCAGCTGGCACTATCTTCCCGCTATCTTAGCCCTTTCACCAGTCACAAGAAGCCATGCATTGGCTCCAGACTGAGGAGGATGGCACCTATGACCTGACGTCGCTCCAACTTGATATCGTTGGTTTCCTCGCCATCCTAGGTGAGGGTTCAGTGCTTGCCAACGCGCAAGTCTCGACACTTTCAAAATGGATCTTCCTTCCGCGCTTGATCCCTGCACCCCAGGCACTGATGCGCCCTACCCGGCCACTGGACCTCGAACCTGTCCGTGGTGATGTCTCGGCAGTATGGTCAGGCAATGATCGAGATCACGTCAATCACATAGGCAATATTATCTGGTAAGTGATCCTGCCTGTAAGGTATCGGAGCAGACTAGTCCTTTCCCCACGTGTTCGGTCCCAGTCTTTCGTACCCGTTAGGTCACACGTGCAGTACCTGCCGGCATTTGATTCTGTATCACTAACACATCTGCCAGTGATGCCAATAACTTACCGCGCCACTCGGTCCGTGTTGTTACAGTTGAGCGCACCAATGATAACCCTATCAAATCGAAGCCATATGGACCTCTGACCTGGGTGGTATGGCTCGGCTTTGCTCTTTCTGCTATGCTGCTGGGGTTGTCAATATCCCTTTGGGATGGCATGTCTATCATCTCCACAGTGCTCCTCTCGCTTCTGTCAAGCCTCATTGGTCTGGGTAATTACTGGACCCTCAAACTCCCCAAGCGTAAGACCCAAGAGGACCGCCTTCGACAAGGTGAGACCGGAAACTCAAGGAAATGGACCTTTCGAACTTCCAGTAGCGGCGTAAGTAAAAGAAGTGACGCAAAAGAGAGCAAGCACAAGGTCGACTGCAAACTCGACACAGTGGAGAAGGGCAATGCACCCAAAGACGAAGAAGACCACGTTCCCATGGGCGATGTCGTTATTAGATATCCGAAAGGAAACTTCTTGATAGTCCGCTGTCACGAGAACGTGGCACGCGAACTATATTTTGCCCCAGAAGAGATCTCATATCTCATCGAGGATGCATGGATCTACCGCCTACTCAGTCTCGTCGGCACAATGATGCTGATGGGCGGAGTTATCTGCCTCGCGAACGCCAGAATCGAGAGCCAAATCGCCTGGGCAGGCTCGTACATGCTACTCGGTGCCGCATACTGGATTGTCGCCGCTCTCCCGCAGAAAGTCCATTGGGACACTTCCTGCTACAAAGTCACCTCAGAGGCCCTCTCTGATTCCCAGATGCACACCAAAGGACACATTTTCTCCAAGATGAAGCAAGCCTACCCTTACTCGCCGAGCGATTCTTTCACCGAGGCGCTGTGGAAGGCCATTGTGGCGAGCAAAGACGCAAGCTGGGTGCGTCGGAAGGATCACTGTCCCAACACCACAGTCTGGGACGATTGGCTTCATCAGGCTAGATCTTGTAGCAGGGAGTACATGAATCCCATGGACGCTGATGACTACAAGGACTCAGGAAAGAGTAACGATGGGACCAAGACCTGGCAGATCCCGCGATGGAATTCTGTTGAGTACCTCCAGTACTTGCTCAAAGAAGAGAAGAAATCGAAAAGCAAGAAGGGGCTAGACGCTCAAAACCAGGCACAGACATTGCACGAAAGAAAATCTACCTAGCATAGCACGGGGTTGGACCTCGAAAACGATATTACGACTATTAACGACATGTATTATGACTGGACGGTTGGATATGGACACGCTCTACGCATAGCATTAAGAAGCATTCTCTACTTGTTATTCCATAGCTAGCATCTGTAGCGTTTAGTTTCTGCTCAGTTGTATCAATATCGACCTCATTTTCCCTCAATTCTCGAGTCACTTAGCGGGCTCCCAGGACCACGTCCTCGATAAGCAGCTCTTGGAGAGTACCTCAGGTTACTCCTCATGTCCCATCCCTCAACCTCGTCATCGCACGACTGCCGCAAAAGCAGCGGGCCAGAGCCTCGCACATGCTTTCGCCCTGCAGACACATGCTAGGGGAGCCTCGCGCCTTCAGCTCACCGGAAGGTATTGAAGATCATCATCTACTACTCACGTGGCGCTCTTCCACCGCTGCTCGTGTCCCGCCTTCCGCCGCACAACTTCCCTCAGCCACTTCTCCAGGTTCTGGCCCTGCACAGCCCCATCCACATCCATACCATCACCTAGACTGACACCACCCTGATCCTCTTCTTTGCAGCATACATCCTCGGCCATTTCGCAAGCCTCTTCCCATTCCTCGTAGCTAAATTTGCCGTCGCTCTCATTCAGTAGTAGCCGCCTGTCTGCGCTGAATGCAAAGACATGTGTCGATCGAACCGGCTTGGCGCGCAGCAGCTCGTTTGCTGTGGGGCTCAACAGAGCCGTTGAGCTCTTCGTTGTCGACGAAGGGTATGCGACGAGGATGCTTGTGAGCGTTGTGGAAAGTGGTATCGACGCAGACAGCAAGCTGAGAAATGCGGTGTGTAGAAGGTGTGGGAGGAGTGTAAGACTCGTGTTTACGCCTGTGGATGTGTCTTCTTCGGGCAGGCTACGGACTTGAAGCGTGATCTGGACGAGCGTGCGAGGGATGAGGCGTGTGAGGATGATGCTGCGGAGGGTGTTGTGCAGGAGGGTTTCGAGGTGGCGCTCCCGTGGTGCTATATCATGTCAATCGAGCGCCTCTATTGGTATAGCTACGATGCTTACTTCCAACGCCTGCAGAAGGTCGTACGTTCACTTCAAGTGTCGCCTCTTCAGGCTGTTCGTCGCGGCGCTGGACCTCGATAGGACCATTGACTGCGCCAATGATGGCATAGCCATTGTGAGTGTAAGTCGCGGAACCGTCAGCGCGGTTCAGATGGGTAAGCGTGACCTCCGGCGCTACCATTATGTGTTCTGTACTGTAGGTTTTGATGCTACGAGCAAATCGCGAATATGAGATCACCACCACATGCGAGCCAGGATCCAAACTTTTGGTGGGGCGAGCTTGGGACAGCCAATGGCAGAAGCGCGGGCCGAGGTGCAGCTGGTAGATCACCAAGTGGGAGCGCGCCAGCCTCCACGGACGCGGTAAACATTGCTTGATCTCATACACTCTCTGTGGAAGCGTTGACTTGATTTTCCTGTATCAAGTGTCGCTGTACTCGATAATCACTGCACATCATGGCTGGCTCTTCACGCGGCCCGACCAAGCGGCTTCTGACCGAGCTGCAATCCTACCAGAAGGACCCCAATGCGGAGCTACTCGACCTCGGGCCTGCAGATGAAGATGTGATGCATTGGAGAGCAGTCATGAAGGGTGTGGAAGGGACAGCATACGAAGGCATGTTACTGTTCAGTCACTCCTTCCTTATCACTGAGAGCTGCGCGCCGCTCCTTCTCCTCCCGACCACTCTCGTAGCGCACCACATTAACTCTATACAGGTGGCACATGGCTCCTCGACATCCACATCCCTCCATCATACCCCAACTCACCGCCCTCGGTGCGCTTCATCACGCCCATCTGCCACCCCAATGTCGACTTCAAGACCGGCGAGATCTGCCTTGATCTGCTCAAGACAAGCTGGACGCCCGCATATACCATCGCCACGACAATGACAAGCATACACCAGCTACTGACCAGCGCTGAGCCAGACAGTCCACTCAACGTGGATATTGCGCAGCTTTTCAGGTTAGGCGACTATGTTGGGGCTGAGGCGTTGATCCGGTTCTACACTGAGACAGAGAAGTATACAGGGAGAGGAAGGTGATTGGATGCTGTGTTTACAAAGGATTACGAGTTCTCCCGTCTGCGAGCACTTGGAGACTGGGCGGCGGTGTGTAATTGGTCATCTTATACAGTATGCAAGCTCCAGCAAAACAGGCTGTGTTTGTGGGAACTGTAAGATGTGTGGGCAACAAGTGGAATGATTGGGTGGAGTATGCGGTTTTTCTTTTTCCTTGGACATGTCTTTATACGGTTTTGGAGCGTAGCAAGCGTCACGAGAACAAGAGGGGTTATCTTGATAATGCGACAGTGAGTAGTCATGCGCGTTGCTCCAAGGCTATGAGCCCGTCCTCCCAGATGACGTTCGTACTTGACGCCCACAACAAATTTGACCAGCTGGCGACCCTAGGACGCATCTTAGTCCTTTACTAGAATGGGATTCTGATTCGAAATTGGTCACTGCACAGCTTTGGTTGCATCGACGTTGTTCCGCGGCCAGCGCAAGGCTGCCGTACTGAACCAAGTTTATGCGCTCATCGTACGAGAAGTACCATAAGTTCGATCTGGCTCTCGATCGATGCCTTCTCGCTCTTCCAGTCTTGCGCTACGATCACCTTCTGCCATCTAGACTTCAGCCTCATATTTCGGGCGGGAGCTAGTGACCTGCAGATGGTAACGCTACAGCCAACTAACAGGCGGGCACCAGCGTCAAGTGTGGCTTCAAGCTCTGGACTCGTGGACTTTCACTGCGGAACGAGAGCCAACCGAAGCCACTTCATTGAATAGGTGAGGAATGTATGTTGGGGGAAAGTCAAGTGTATTAATATATGTTCGCTAGTGTTGACAAACTTAACGCAGCGCCGTGGTCCCGGCACAACCCATGAACTACAGCCAGCCACATAAGACTAGGATGAGATAGTCCCAACACGCACATGACTTCTGCGTATGCTGGAATGATTGCGATATTTGCAGGAGCAACACGTCGACAAGCCCTAGACATCCGCATATGTGCCCCACTAGCACTCCACTCCCTCAGCTACTAAGTGGACCGCCACAAACCAAGCTTCACGTCGAGTGCTTGGTTCCGACTCATACTCAGCAGCATATACTAAGCATTGGCGCGCCATGCTGTGAACTGGCGGTGTCCACCTGACTCTTTGCAGATCAGGCGTATACATTCGGATTCCCTAAGCGGGAGCGATCGAGCTGTGCGCTTTTGCGCATCCTCGTAAGAAGAGTATTGGAGAAGACGACCACCAGGGTCGTTCAACCACCGGTAACATTCCAGTGCGACCGTCTCCAACCGTTAGTCGACACGGTCATCGTGCCATAAAGGACGGCTTTATTGATAGGTACGTTGGCTCGTGGTACATGGCGGATGTAGGATGTCGAATGTCTCCCTTCCGAGTTCGCGGGGTGGAAAGGTGGTGATTTAGGTCGGAACGATGGGGCAGGTAAAGGGTAGTACATTGGATCGTAGGGTCCTGGCAGTGCTTGTGGTGGAGATATCCATGGGTGGATTGGCTTTTCGTTCTGCGCGAGGAGCTCTTGTTTGAGAGAGTTTAGATAGTTGTTATGATCGCACTCCCAGTGATCCTGGCATACGCCAGAGTCCTGTCGTTTGAGGACATGCTTGGGTGCTTGCTTCTCTGATGCGTCCAAATTGGAAATAGCAGTTTGGCTTCTCTTCTGCAGGATGTAGACAACCACGATTCGTGCAATAGTTGCGGTGACCAAGATGACCAGGAGAGCTACAACAACCCGACCTTGCTTGAAGTTGAATACAGATGGTGGTGCGAGCTCAATCTCCTTGAGTTTTGAGAGAGGAGGCATGGTGGTTGGAAGAACAAAGAATATTGGAAGGCTAATAAGCCAGAGAACAATCGAGCGCGTAGGCAAGATGGGGTCGTGTGCTGCAGGCATCCGAAGCTATAGACCAGTCAATATGGCATGCAGAGGGGAGAGCCACGTCTTTCATAGAGCTCACATGGAAGCACGGGAGCACCGTTGGCATAAGCACTAGATTGCAATGCTCCGTCTGTATTAATGAAATGTACCTGTGTAGGCGCTCCGAGCCATAAGATCGACGCAGGGGTATTATGTGTGAGATATTGGAGAAGGATGCTATGTCGAGAACGAACAGTGCGCCGGGTTCGTATATGAGGGTACGAGGCATCGTTGTGGCACCCTAACCATCGTTTTGATTATCTACCCGCAGCCTCCACGGCGGAAGACTAGTAGGATTAGGTCCTTCATCGTGGTACATTCGCGCTGATGACGGCGAAGTAGTTTGCGTTGCCTTGATCGGCAGGCCAAAAGTTCGCGTCGCTCAGCTGCAACGACTCGCGCCCTTGGAAGCATTGCAGCGGTAGGCTGCTAGGGTAGGCATGGTGTGGTTGGACTCAGCAGCTCGGCCAGTATCCGCAAGTCTTGGTATCGAGTTGAGGAGCGTCTTCTCAGCTGGACAATGAGCGATGGCGTCTTCTGTGGCGTGGTTAGAGCCAATTCGGCTAGGACTCCCTGGACAAGCTCGGTCACAGTTGCCAACGGCGAGCTGGCATCAGCACTTCGAGCGGAGCAACCTACCGCCACAAATCATCATTTTCCGATCTGGATAGTTTTGAAACTTGATTCTTCGCCTCTCGGTACGCGTGACGCTTCGCAAGCAACAGTCTCAGCTTCTCGGTGAGCGCCAAGCGAGCCTCACGTATCAGGAAGCGTAAGTCCATTACCTCTGTGTAGACCACGCTTTACAACAGCGGCGTCTCATTACCATGCGCAAGTACCACCGGAAGTGGACACCGCTGCGTGTCATTTCTTTGCGTACGGCGATCATGCCAGAGACCGATGTGATCATTTCGTACATGGCTGCAATGTACGACATAACGTCTTCTGAGATTATGCCACCACTGCCTCGGAACGCAACTTTGGTTCAGTGGTCGTCTCACCGTCAATCTGGATTCCGAGCACGTTTTCCTGGGCGTATCCGGAAATATCTCTGAGCGATCCAATCTGCGCCATGATGGTGTCGCGACTTGCTCGGATTGTACCTGGTGCAGGGGCTAGCGAGATCCCATGTCTTTAGCGACCGTTGAAGATGCAGTCTGGGTATAACCTCGAATCAGACACCGACTGCTGAGGCAATAGCCGACTGGCTTCACACTGGCTTCAAAGACCAAATTTTAATCCGGGTGATCCTCTAAATGTGAGCGCTTAGCATCACCTACTGACTTCTGCATCGCATTCTGTCCGCTGTTCATGGGTCGAAGCCTAGCACGACAGCTTATTTCGCTCCCGCCAACCGGCTCTCGTTAACCAGCGACCAAGACTCAAGAAGTTCCAATTCAGGAGGTACGAACTCCGCACGACAATTTGCCTTCACGGCCTCACCGAGACAACCCTCGTGGGAGCCCTGATCAGACTACCTCGATGATCCATGGAGCGAGCCAGCAGTAAGCAAGTCTTCGCGAGCGATCGTCGCAACCGTCCAGATAAAATTTGATCAACGACTATCACTTCCTGATTGCGAATAGGTATCGCGCGGCTTGCAACTGTTTCCCCGGACGATCCGGACACGCCGTTCGTAAGGCTGATGTCTCAGATCTAGATACCAAGCTAGTCCGATGAGCTGCGGCCGACCCTGCGCAACCTCGATCTACTGGCGCGGCTGCATATGGATACATCAAGGAACAGCTCCCTGCGTGTACATATCAGCGTTTCCTCTTATCCATCGTCAGCTAAAGGCATCCGCTCATCACGGTCACGCCGTTGCCACCGAACAGATGATTCAGGCACGAAACTAAGCAATCTCCATCGTCGATACTTCTAGATGCTTGTGTACCTAGCATATTACGAGTAGTATTTTCGAATAATGCGCATGCTTATCCAGGGCGCGCTGTCTTTATAGCGGGGCTGATGCACTTGTTGCACAGCCACATCACCCGCGGGCGGATTGCGAGGGCAACGTGAACAAAGACACCATGCCACGACTGATTCACATACTCGTCAGATGGGCCACTGCATTGCACTGTGAAAGCACAGAGAGCAACCACGAGACGGGCTATGGTAGCGTCGCACTTGCACTCACCGGTCATCGGGAAGGTCAGTCATGAGTAAGTGCTGCGCCTCGTTCTGATCAAGGAGTATACGACGATACTGCGCCGCCCTCGATTCCATCAGACCGTATGCATCAAATGTGCACCTGCTTCAAAGCTTGCATAGTCTAGATTCAACAGGTCACCCTCGTCATCAACAGCTGTAAGCAGTGTCTTAACACCATCTCCACACATGCAGTGACTATGTTGTTATCTAACATCGACATCTCGAAGATGCCGTCGGCGTTCCCGAGAAACCAGAGAAAAAGAAGCTTTTCCTTTCTCTAGCTTCGCTGGTGGTCGTATTGCGCTGGGCATATTCCTTCTAGCCGCTCCAGATCTGTTCCGTTCTTGCCGATGCGTCTAACGTATCTCCAAACTAGTCGTCTTGTGGAGAGACGTACGGTCTGAGTTCGACAATGCCTTCATAAGTGGTGCAATGGTAATCAAGCATGATTGTGCAAGAAGTCTGACGATCGCCAGATGTCTCCGGTGGGCTAAGTGTATGAATGCGGTTCATAGTTCCAAAATTCACCACCCAGGCTAGGGAAGCAGCCACGCTATAAGCGTAGCACATTTTTGCACTGGAGATGTCTTGAATGCAATACAAAGGATACGCTATGTGTGCTGAGACTCTGAGAGGAATCACATTAACAATGACAACCTTTGTCAGGAAGAGAACCTCCATAACAGGGCTATCTTTTGAAGATACTGCCAATTGTACCGAACAACAGGCGCAACCCAGATCTAGCTGATGTATTTTCTGATCTTGATTGAGCTGTGGTACTCTTGGTCTCCAGGCTTGTATTAGTGTTGGTATTTTTTAGAGAATGGATACTAGCTGTTCTCTCTCTTGAAGAGCGCCCCGTTGTCAACAAAACCTCCAATAAGGTTGCGGTATCCCTGGATGGTAAGCCTCAAAAGATAAAGGGGTTGATTACTTATTTTTCTGCAGATCGAGTACGCAATTGCAAATTCGTTCAAAACTACCGCTGGGAGGCAATCAGATCCAATGTAATCTCACACCTGAATGTCTGCAAGTCTTCTTTCATGGCGAGAGTTCCGCGGTCTTCTCATCTCTTGCGGAGCGCAAGGTAGAAGCTAGCATATATTTGTCGCTTCCCGGGTTTTGACTGTAAGTTTAGTTTGTTCAGTGTTCCGATAAGGTGACTATCAATCTTGTTGCATTACTTCGTCCACTGGGGTGTGTGAATGTAGCTTTGGATGTTGCATGGAAATCCGGATATTTTCGTCAAAGTCACGAGATCGTCGGTGATGCTTCTGAGATACGACATGCGGTCGCTGCTAGGTTCACTGTTGTAAATCTTCCATGCCCCGGTGGCAAGCTCAATGAACTGGCAAACTGCTAAAGCCTTACTGAACATGGGCTCCATCGTGTTAGAGGGCTCTCAGTCAAGGATTTGGGTATCGAGGATTAGGCTGCTCATCAGGCTGACGGCGTCGAGTCTGGTGCGTATATGTGAGCGGCGAGGCTGTGTCGGTGGCGCTGCGTAGACGCATGCCACATACGCTCTGTACAGAAAAACAAGCAACATCATACTGTACGTATGATAGAACAAGAAGCATTCATCACACGTTCTGTCTCAACTCGTGTCTTTGTCGGTTCGTACAAAGAGTGTGAGTGAGAGGGAGTGCATCTGTCTATTGAACATTGGCAATAGGCTCAAAATCCACGATCAGAATCCCAACACAACCTCATTCTTGTCCTCTGCGTCTTTCTCTTTTTGCTACCAAGTCTCTTCATTGCAGTCTTCCCCTCGTTATCCTCCACGTCCTCCACCCTCCGTATCTGCTCATCTCCAGACAACTGAACACACGTTCTCTTTGCAGATAATCTGACCTTCTTCTCACCCGCTTGCAGCAATGAATTGTCGACCTCCACTATTGGCGTCCCGGGGCTCTTATCAGCAACCACAGCATTTCCATCATCTACGCAACATCGCCATATCGCAGCATGACGGAAGGCAGACGTATCGAGTTGCTCGATCCTTGGCTGATCCCCACTTTGACACACAGGCTTCTCGATCCTGAGGAGGATGTACTGGTCCATGTGTTTCCAGCGGATACCGATCTCGTTGGCAAGGAGAAGACCATGTGTGATTAGATCTGCGATGAGTGGCTCCGTGAGTCGAGCTGTATAGCCGCGGCGGGCTTCGCGATAGTATGCATTTGACGGCCAGGACCACGGTGAGTGAAGGGTCTGGACATCGTGGATGAACTCTTCCTCGTCTAGGGCATCGTGGTGAGGGATGACAGAGCGAAGGTTCGTGAGGTACTGTTTGACTATTTGTCTGTGAGATTCGTCAGGTCCTGATTGCTGCACGGTTGCGATCGTTTCTCTCAAAACGCTTCGAGTGACGCTGAGGGGTCGATTGCCGGCAATGCCAAGGCGCTGGAGCCACCAAGAGTGTACGTGGTTTGGTCTTCGGGTATGGAATACGCCGATGAGGGATCGGTGGTCTTCTTCTGGGGCGTAGAAATGGAGCGAACAGGCAGTTCGAGGATGGAAGAGTGTGATGGTGCGCTCGGGGTCGTGGTAGATGCAATGTAGCTCGCTGTCTGAGCACTCTTCGACAGTGACGAAGCGCATGTTGGACGAATATATATGTCTTCTGTGTCGCTGTATCTGAGATTCGTAGATCGCAGTGGGGGCTCCGTGATATATTCACGTTGTGTAAGGCGGAGCGCTCTGCAAACGGGTTCAGATCACAGTGAACCAAACCAGGTCATCCACCATTCACACAACAAGGGTGGTGTCACCTGTCAAAGCTGTTAACTGATCCACACTAGGGACCTTAAAATCATCGTCGAGCGCATGGTCCCTGACCCACACTCCAGGCGCATCCCCCTTACTTGTCCATCCAGCACCCCTGTGCTTCAACAGCTCCACAATCTCTTGAACATCCCGAGTCAAAGTCTCACTCGTACAATCTTTACTTGTGAACATCGCACCATCTTCGAAATCGAACACTCCCAGGTAGCTTGCGATGACTTTGTAGCTCTCAGTCCATTCGAGCCAGAAGTCGGCAGACTGAGCTCTGCCCATGCGACCTGGTTGGCTGAGCAAGTTGTTCTCGGGTCCTGGGGCGAGCTGGAAAGTGATGTTGCACAGAGTCGGGATCCGGTGAAGAACACGAATGATGCTCGTGACGTTTGTTGCGAAGGGGAAAATGCCCGTGAAGCTGAAGGATGTGATGTTGCAGCACTTTTCCACTTCTCTGGCCAGGCGCCACAAGATAAGATAGAGCATCTTGGGCGACTGCTTGAGATGGTACTCGTAGGTGCTGTATGCAGCAATGGAGGAGCCCTCGTTGTATCCAATGTGCGACCAAGGTCGACGATGCACAAGAGCCGTGTTCCAGGGTCGACAACTCGAGCTCAGATGGTCTAATCGTAAGGGTGTCGGCTGGATGAGCTCGATGTAATGCGTCTTCATATCGAAAGCCCAGGTATCTGCGCTTAGCAGTTGCGTGTCGAGAAGACCTGCAAGCGTCGCTGGTGGTGCAGCTACAACGACGCGACTTGGTTCGAGGCAGGCGAAGATCTGCGTCCATATCTCTGCGACCGCACGAGCTAAGGGGGCATCGGCGGTGGAAACATGCCGCAACCCGTATTCTATATCTGTGTGTACCACGACGCTCCTGATGTGTTGCTTGAGCTTGTATTTTGATACAATACGGCCAAAGTCTGCGAAGGAACTACTCAGATGTGGTAGCCATAGGACCGTTGGCGATGACTTTAGAAATTCATCACCCTCCTGTATTCTACACAAGTTGATAAGGATATCGTCAAATGCCTGGTCGAAAGCGAAGGCAGAGCTGCTTTTGAACTTGCTGCGCATCTTGGTGTAGATCATGAATTCATGATTGCTCAGCGTAGATAACTGGCCTTGCATGCTCTCGATGAGTCGAGCATCCAGGGGAACCCATTGCGGGTTTGGGTCGAGGGACACTCTTACTGCCTTGAACAATAACGGAACAACGATATTTCTCCAGCGCCGTGAGACTTTGGACAAGCTCTTCAGAGGGGTACAGTCAGAGTTTGTGAGCTCTGTCGAGGGTTCATGAGCAAACTTGGTGACCGATGGTGCCTCGATATCAAGATGTGAAGCGATTTGTATGAGCAGCTCGTTCGGTAACGAGTAGAGGCCGTTGGACGTGCTCTGATCCATCTTGTCGCCAACACAAACTTTAAGATAAGAATGTAGTTCTAGGACTTGTGGTGCAACAGGGTGATCCGAAGTTTCGTTGAATGAATGAATGGGTGTTGATGGAGCCGACGATCGATCGTATGAGGTTCGCCCGCATCGTACGTCATCCGCTAGCCTACCATTGACGACTTTATATTGTCTTTATCAGCCTCAGAACGAGAAACACATTTGGTAGATCGATT
The DNA here is from genome assembly GCA_032595095.1 of Didymellaceae sp. YAFEF048. Lineage (NCBI taxonomy): Eukaryota > Fungi > Ascomycota > Dothideomycetes > Pleosporales > Didymellaceae > Didymellaceae sp. YAFEF048. The sequence goes on along the minus strand of JAVISA010000023.1, from coordinate 316,677 downwards.
CACATGAACCGTAGACGGCATTTGATTTTGCAAGATTTAGAACCCAGCCCTGACGGCTCCTTCAAGCCATGCAACACCAGCCATTACACCATCCACAATCCTCACTCTCTGCCCCTCTTCCTGCCCCAGCTTTTCAATGCACGCCTCCCTAACCATCTGATCCATCCCGGCCATACCCGCACATCCTAGACAGATTGCGCCCACCTTACCCTTGTCGAGTAACCGCTTGACAGCATCCTTCATCCTCTGCCTAACCTCTTCGGCCGGCGCATCATGCAGATCCGTAGCGTTTAGCCCTGTTGTCTCAACACCAGCAAAGCGCTTGCCTGCATCGGCGCCGGTGCCGAGGAATTGGACCGTGGCTTGTGTGAGGATGTCCTCCCAGACCTTCCCTGTGCTCACGATGCCAAACCGCTCCTCTGGGTGTATGGACTGCAGGCTGGTACCTACGCTGGCCTCGAAGATGCCAGTGACAGGTTTTCGCGCTGCCTTGATAGCGGACTCTTCCTTCAGCAGAGGTACGAGTGGATGCTGCGAGTAGCATGCGACAAGGAAGCCATCGTAGCGGTCGAGGAGCGGTCGCAGGGTAGGCATGCAGTGCTTGACTGACTCGTGCGCATCTTCTTCGTTGTTGATGCTCTTAACTCCATCCGGCGCGGTGAAGTAGTCGTGTGTTGTCTAGCTGCAGTTAGTTGCTGGATGCTGTGGTGAGTGGTGTTGATGGACATCTTTGAATTGCAGCGCGTCGACCAGAGGCTTGAGACCATCGGTCATCGACACTGTCGAGTTTGGGTTGATAATAAGAATAGAACGCATCTTGTTGTATCTAGGGTTGCGTCCTCGACGGTATTCGCCCATGGATCTTACTTCGATCTTTGCTGTTCATCATGACGCTACCCCGCGAAGCTGACACTTTACGCGGATTCGGAAATTGTGGAGATCTCGAAAGTGGCGGCGCTGCGACCAGGGGTTTGTTTACGCGATGTCTGTGACATCATGAGGCTTCACGCGTCGATCAAGTTCTAGCATGCGTACAATATCTTCTCTAAGGACACTCAGCGAGCTTGTAATCTCATTGTCATCACAGCATTTGAACAAAAAGGTTGAACAAACAAGGCAGAGATCTGCTTCGTAAATTGATTAGGCTTAAAGTGATTGATGAGCTTTGGTGCCAGCAGCGTTTAGCGTGGAGAGGCTGGATGACTTTCAGGCTGGAACAACATGCAATGCATGTGCCTCCTTGGTCAACGCAGCCACAAGTGCGCTGTTCGAGGGTATCGACACTGTAAACAAGAATGTTCTTCACCAACGCCATTGCACCGCAGAGTATGAGAACACATCGGAAACTAGTACTGTCAGCAAATTGATACATTGAAGACGGTGGCGCCAACATACAGGTCGTAAAATCGTCAAGGGTATGCAAAGTCTAGCGGAAACAGGAGAAGCGACCGCAGGAGATCCTGAATGGAGCACGGCGGACACCATGCCTGTCGGCGACAACACCACCGCCTGGATTCCTCATTAGCTTCCGTGTTATCCAGGCGAGCAGCCAAATAGTGTACTAACCGCCGTGTTTACCGCCCCATTGCTTAGTCCAGAAAAGACCCATGTTTGTTGATGAATTGATTTGTTCGTGGGTGGAAGTAGAGAAACGTCGTGACTCTTAGCTCACTCAGTTGCAGAGGTGTGTTTGCTTGAAATGGACGAGGAAGCGGCGGCAAAGATGTGTTAAATAAGAAGCTATCGCAGGTGGTTGAAGCAAAGCAGGGTAAACAAGCTGAGGCCTGTGACGTAGGCCAATCTGGAAAAGCTGGGCAATGACCCTCTCCTCCCGCACATCACTTCTGCACAGCCACGGCTTGCGAGACGCGCTGCGAACCAAGTGGAATCTAGGGTTACAGCTTCGCCTATTCTGGCTCGAGACGCACCCCAAAGCAGCGCTCTGACGTTTGGAGAGCATGGTGCGCCACAGCATCGCGGGAGGATCTTTTCGATTTTGCATGTTGAAGACATGAAGCAATCGATCGTAAGCCACAATTGCGACACTCGAAGGCTGTGAAATGTGGCGGGATGCCCAGGTGGTCGTGATTGACAGCGTCTACGGTTCACCTCAAGAGACTGACATGACTATGATAGCACAGCATCCCGACGCACACTTCAAAGTACAAGCCTCATCAAGATAGTTTTAAGATCAAAGGTCGGTTGGTATAGCTTCTTGGCGCAGAAGCTCATTTCGAGTTACTGCTTCCAAGCTGGTCACGCACGTGGAATTTGTGGAATGATTCTTTGTCAACGCGCTACCATAATAATTGTGTTGCCAGAGACGGGTCACTCAGACGAGGCCTAAACGCCGCGTTTCATGAAGATTTCGATTTCGTTATACAAAGCATGCCTGCTGGTAATAGGAATTGCATACGCCCCAAATGGATCCAGATCCTATCCCAATATTGTACAGATTTCATGCAGTGGAGCGCCTCTCTGCGAACCCGAACTTGGAGCATCATCTGAACGATAGATTCGTCTTCATATCGTCTCGTTTGTGCCCTCCCACTCTTCTAATATACAAGGCTGCGATCCATTTGCAGCAGCTTATCGGCCTGGGAGACCGCCCTGGGCCATGGCAGCGTTCTGCTCCTGGAATCGGTCACCAAGGCGCTGCGAGCCCTTCATGTGCTTATCGACGCATCGCATAACGCAGCCCTCTTCGCGCGAGGTGAGCGACTTGCTCTCGAAACCGTTGACGCACGAGTCGAAGCATTGCTGGACAAGGTTGGAGTACATCTGCAAGTCATTAGCCATTCGCCTGGCAGAGAGAGCGCATGCATCTTTCTCAACGAGATGCAAAGGGCGGCAACGCACGTTCATGAATTCCTTCATCTGCTTCTTCTCCATGCGGTTCTGGAGCTCACGCTGCTCGCTCTGAGAAAGCCTTCACCACGTTAGCTGGACATGCTTCGGCGGTGTCTATAACGTTGTGCGCTTACTGATCCATGATGAATATGTATATGTGTGACGTTAATAGAACAGAGATGCGTGTGTATCAGAGGTTTCTGCGGCGATGCTGTTGATGGTATGACGTGCGGTGCGCCTTCCTATTTTTCGAAGCTCCCCAGGAGCTCGGCCGCCCGAACGGCTCCTGCCCCGAGCAGCCCGCAGCGCAGCAGTAGGCCAAGGGAGCACTGGGACTCGAGGAATCCAAAACAGTAGATTCGATCTAGAACGCCTGCTTGCCGCTCTCATGCATCGTCGCACAATCAACTCATCTCCGGCGACGCGCTTGTACCTGTACCTTTACAGCGCCAAGCGCAAGCTCTATTATTGGGCCGAGCAATGAGCAGATACAACAGACAATTAACTGCTCTCTTAATCCCATTTCTCCACTGCCTCTCCTGCTGATCGCCCGTCTATCCGCGCCGCATCAGGGTCTAGAGCACACGCCTCGCGCAGCGTTTGCATGTCAGACGACCGTGGGTGCCGTCTTCCTTGGACCTGAATCAATCAGCCACATCAGAGGAGCCCTCGCCAAGTGCGTGTCCAGCAGCCCCAGCGCTCACCACCCACTGCTGCGATCGTTGCCCTCTGCAGCCCCAAACCCTGCACCCTTGACGTCGCTGTCGCTGCCAACTCTGCGGCGCAGCTTGTCTTGCTCTCGCGCCCTCCAGCCTGCTGCTTGACCACCCCGCGGCCTCGAACGTCGACCCCTAACCGCTGCCGCTACCACGTTCGCGTCGTTCACGAGCCCGTAGTGCACCAGCTCCCGCCGACTGCACGTCCGCACGCGCCGCACAGCTCCCGCCCAGCAGCCTGCTGCAACGTCGCTCTGCTCGCTGTCCTGCGCCCACGACCTCGTCCTGCACCACGGCAAGCCCCGCAGGCCTGCGATTCTTCCGCTCGCTACGCTGCGACGTCACAAAGTGGCCCTGTTCGCTGTGCCGCCTGCAAGCCCACTTTGCGGGCCCACCCTGGATTGCTGCGACTCCGCACTACTCAGTGGTCCTTCACAGCCCTCGATAACCTGCGCCTGAAGCGCTGCGACGCTCTGCAGCCCACCCGCCTGCCATGCCTGCCGCGACGCAGAACCAGCCTCACACGCCGCGCGTGCGCAACGGCGAGCCACAGCCCGCGCCGGTCCCCGCGAACGAGCCAGTGTCAGCGAAACGAGACTTGACTTCGTGGTGGAAGACTTTCAGCAAGCGCGCAGTGAAGAAAGAGGAAGAACAGAAAGGTAATGCGCCTTCCCGCCTTCAAACAGCCTCTCGAGTACAGCAACAACCCTGTCGACAGCTGCACATATCCGCATGAGCTCGCAACAGCTTGTTCTCTACTATCTAGCCCATCTGCTAACAGTTTAGCAGTAGAGGTACCACAGGGCATATTCGGTGTACCCCTCATCACAAGTATACCTTACGCAAATGTAGCTATATCGCTGTTCAATGAACATGGCGAGAGCTATATCTATGGCTACGTTCCAATCGTGGTCGCCAAATGCGGCGTCTTCCTGAAAGAGAAAGGTCGGTCTTACTACACGCCGTCCTCTACAACAGCTAACGCTCCAAAGCAACTGACGTTGAGGGTATTTTCCGGTTAGCTGGTTCAGAAAAGAGGATCAAGGAGCTCAAGATCGCCTTTGATACCCCTCCAAGATACGGTAAGGGACTGGACTGGACAGGCTACACTGTGCATGATGCTGCCAACATCTTGCGCAGGTACTTTAATCACTTACCAGAACCCATCATCCCTCTAGGCAACTATGACAGCTTTCGGCAGCCACTGCGAAACCACCAGGCCGAGGCTGTTGGTCCGATAGAAGGTCAGGCACCCTCAATAGGAGGCTTCGATCCTGACGCTGCTGTACGCAACTACCAGCACTCGATCAAGAGCCTGCCCTCTCTGAACCGCCAGCTGCTTCTGTACATTTTGGATCTGCTTGCAGTATTTGCTGCCAAGGCCGATGTCAATAAGATGACAACATCCAATCTAGCAGCAATTTTCCAACCTGGAATTCTGTCTCATCCGCAGCACGATATGTCACCCCAAGACTATCGACTGAACCAAGATGTTCTCATTTTCCTGATTGACAACCAGGACCATTTCTTGATTGGTATGGAAGGTACAGCTGTCGACGAAGGCACTGTCAAGCAGATCGAGAGCGGACCGAACACACCACAAGTACGGACACCAACGACTCCGGGGCGAAACAACTCGGGCATCAACCGCTCGGCGTCTACATCGTCGAGTGCGGGTGCCGATAGTTTGCGCAGATACGGCGGTGTTCGTAGGAATGTTTCGACCTCGTCGAAGCGTTCACGCCATTCAGGAGCCATACCAAGCCCAATCACTCCGGGCTTCGTAACGCCACCCACGTCCGGTGTTCATAGGAGTAACACCCTGCCAACGAAGCGTTCTCCTGCTCTGAACAGCCCCCGTTTTGCAAACAGGCCCTCGGGACCTTCTACGCCCACGGCAGAAGAGGGGAAGGCCTTGTTATCACCAGACACGACCGAGTCTGCGACTGCAGAAAACCCTCAGCCTGTCAAGGACACGAGCGAGGCGGAGATCTCGGCACCTCAGGTGAAGTCGAGTCAGACAGTGCCTATTAATGCACCCGCGGATTCGACGCAGCTGCCCCCCGCACCAGAAGAAGCTATCCCGAAGCGCGCAATGACCCTCCCACCAGGCAAGATTGAGCTCCCGAAACCCTTCTTTGCACAACAGTCCCGGCCCGTTGCAGATACACCTGCGCTGGAGTCAATTCCTGGAGCATTCCCGCCCTCAACGCCAGGCATTGTTCCACCAAGTGAGGGCAGCACTCCGATTGCTTCTCCTGCCTCTGTACAGGCGGCTCACGCGCTGCATCCTCCCCCAGCTCAAGGCTCCGGCCGCCGCAGTCCCCACATGACCCCAACCCGCGAACGATCCGAGTTCATCGAAGCACCAGTCGACTCCGGTCCATCAGTCGAGCCGACTCCAGCTGTACGGACATTCACGCAGATACTTGCCAAGGTCTCTCAGTCACCTTCCGATGTCAAGGACGGGAAAGATAAAGACGGTCGCAAGCCAAACAAGCTGCAGAAGAAGAGGCTTCCTTCCGGTCAAATTCCCAGTGCCCACAGCTCCACTACTTCTTTGACCGGCCAGCTTGCTAGTCTTGATGCCATTAGTGTTGGTCCTGCACCTACCTCTCCTCTGTTCCCACCTCAAGCTCCCTTTGCGTCTCAGTCGCACGCCAGTGGTTCTCGAGAGGCGCTTACGCAAGCAGGCACCGAGAGTTCCTCATCACGCAACTCCGGAAACACGCTGAAGCCTAGCATGTCCCCTTCTGCATCCTTCAGATCTCACTCAACAGCAACGGAGTACTCAGAAGCCGAGCTGAACGAAGAGCCTGTAGTGAGAGAAGAAAAGGAGAAACGAAGCTTCTGGAAGGGCCACAAACGCGGGGAAAGTAAGGCAACACCTACGGCAAGCCAGACTGATCTGCATGGTTCAGTGCCCGGTGGTGATAAGAGTATGAGCTCTTTCGGAAGTAGTGGATGGGGCACAGGCGGGCGTCGAAGTGGCCAATTCGATTCTACTCAAGTACCAGAGGCATCGATGGTGTTCGGCAGCCCACCAGATGGCGATCGTTCATCAGATAAGAAGGGTACCTTCGACTGGTTTCATAAGATGAGGCACGAGCACCGGGAGAGAGCCGACAAGAGGGAGCGGGCTAAGAGTCCACCTGGCAGTATGAGCAACATGCCTCTGCCACAGAACCTGATGAGGCGCGACAACCTTCCCATCAGAGATCGATCGACTGACCCTCCAAGGTCCACTAGTGACGCATCGAATGATGTGATATCTGGAGGAGGTACTTCTGCTGCGCCTACCAGCGGAGCAACTGTCGAACCGAGGCAGCAAGCTTTGCCTGTAGCAGCGCATCCTTCACCGCAGCAGACCCCAGAAGGTACCAACGGCCCACCACCTGCGACTGCCAACCCTGTCCCCGCGGCCATACCGGAGGAGCCGGCCACACAACGCACTGAAGACGCACCCATTTTGAAGCACGCGGACTCGGCATTGACTATACAGCCAGCGACTCAGCCCGCTGATCAGCCCGCAACGGAGCCATCATCGCCTGCTATTCAGCAGCCCGTTCCCTTTGCTCCTATCAGTCAGGTACTGCAGTCCGGCCAGGAAGAGCCTAAGACACCCACAACTACAACCAATCCAGTGCTCCATGCACCATCTCCAGCCATTGCCGAGATCTTGGCTGCGCCAGCGAGAAGCTTCAGCAGGTCCCCAGAGCGCGCGACTCCTTCGCCGTCGAGATCTGCTCCGAACTCGAACCACTAAGGTCTCTTACCTACTACCAACTCAAATAAGTCTTACGCGCTGCCACAGTGCTTGATACGCATAGATCGGATGTGTTTCCATTCTGAATACCATATTTGCAAGTCGACAGCTGCTTGCTGGCAGCATCTCGCATGAAGCGGTCGGAATGATTCAAATAGCAAGGTTGAGACAAGGATAAGGGGCATGTAGGGTGGGTAATGAGTAGCCAAAAATTTCGAGGAGTCGTCTCCGATGAAGCATAGACGAGTGAGGGTGGAAGTAATAGTAATCTCTTTAATACTGTTCACATCGGTGAAACCTTATTGCACGTGGTTCATGAATTATAGCTACAAGGCCGGGTGAGTCCGCAATACGATCGGGTAGATATACGACGGCACCCAGCACTACGGACCGATCTGCTCATGACCTGATACTTGCGATGGAAGCTTCCCGTCAAACAGTACAGTGCCAGCACGTGTTCGACTTGCAGCAGCAGCCTCGTTTCCATACCTACCCCTCAGACCACTACAAGTAAGCACTACTACGATGCTCAGCCGACCGGAACTTCGCACTACCTGAGTGCCTCCGCCTCGACCTGTCAGCTCGTTCGCGGCAGCTTTGTGGTGGAAATGCAGCAATCGGGTTGCAGCTTGTGATACAATCGTCAGACGAGCAAGTATAAACTATACACTCTGTGCGATCAAACATATTTGAGGAAGCTTTCAAGCTCCACCGAACATCACTTGCAGATCATTATAGACCAGAAAAACGCTCGCTTGCAGGCTCGGCAGCAAGCGAGCCAGCCCATCTTTCGCCTCCCCCAAATGCCGCTCCAGCCGTGCATGCAGCAAAAGCGGGCTGATGACAAGGACGGGAGTCGTGGCGATTTGTCTTGCTGAGCAGTGCAGTGCAGTGCAGTGTGCAGTTGGCGTCGTCTCTGGACTGGACTGCAGTGCCTAGCGCGGGTTAGCGCGACGTTTGTCACGGTTGATGTGCACCGGGAGGGGCTATTTTTGGGTCCATGGACCAGGCGAGACGCCTTTTTATGGGTGTTTGGATTTTGTGTTCGTGTCGAAGTGGTGATGCGGATTCTACCGCTAATATGGATCTGAGGGCATGTGTGAGGGATATTGTGTGTGGGTGCGGAGAAAAGAGTAATGAGTGCAACGTGTTGTTGCTGTGTACACGTAGGTGGCGCAGTCAATACGACGGGATAGCAACTTTGGAAGTCCATGATCGTGATGCAGAGCGCGGCACGGTGGAGTCTGGTGAGTAAACAAAGCATGAACGTGGTGAAGCGTATGAAGCCGGCGTTCGTGGCCGTTCACCGTTCGTGGCTCAACAACTCTCAAGCTCCCGAGGCTGACGGTCCCGCACGACCAAACGCGTTGTGCCGGGCCAGAGCATGCGGTCCACACATGACGCTCGGAACAGGGATGCGTGGGGAACGAGCACTGTGTGAGGTGCTGGCAGCCTGCTTGATACCTGGGAGGGTTTCAGGCTGGGAGGTGCTTGAGAAAGATGACGGAGAGCCAGCCTGCTCGGCGGTATATAGGTGTTGTGCTATAGAGTCGGCAGATGGGGTTTCGTGCAGAAAACCTGTGGGCGAGGAGGCTCAATCCGCTTGCGCGAAGGATCGTCATGGCGGAGACTCGCAGCAAGCTAAAGGTCTGAGCGCTCGGGCTGGGAGCGATGGGCGTCCAACGCTGGACTCGTATCGCCTGTAGGCGCATGTATCAAAAGCCTTGGGGGCCCGGCGCCACTTGGCTGAACAAGTTCCATTCCCTTGCCTGCCATCCGAATTCTCCTGCATCTGACTTCAGTTGCAATCTTCACTTGTCAGTTCATTCGACACATTCGCTTGTGTTTAATATACGGTCGCTTTTGATCAGCACGGAGGAATTGTTGCCATTCGCTGGTTCAGAGTACTGCTAGATTGCGCGTGGCGTTACCACCCGTCCGGAACCTGCCTGGCGAACTTCTGTAGGTAGGCAAGCGTTCCACTCACCTTGATAGCACCCCAGCCCACACGCTACAAGGCTACGACAGCTGCCTATATCGGCAACATGTCCTTACACTGGCTGTGCACATGGGTTGCGCCAATTACACACATGATGGCTTGCTAACAGCAATTGCAGTCCGCTCTTGACTTGACTGTCCATCGCACCTTCGTTAGCTTCAGCTTCAGCTTCAGCATCAACAAACGCGGTCCACGATGCGTTCCTTCCTCCACTACCCACTGCTGGCACTGCCGCTGCTGGGCGGAGCCGTCGCCGAGAAGGCGTCCACACAAACACAGGACGCGTCGACGTCCATCTACGCCAATGCTCAAGAGGCATTCCAGGACCTGCTGAACGTCCTGCCCGAGGAGTCGCTGCAGGCTGCCCTCAACTCGCTCACCAAGTTCAAGGCCGGCGTGTTCGAGTCGCACCGCAGGGGTGTTGAGCATGTGCACAGCAGCAGCCCTGCATTGGCGACCAAGCTCATCGTTGCCGCTGTCCAGGATCTGAAGAAGCGCCAGGTCGCCGCGCCCTCCAACGGCACTACGACCGTCCAGCCCAGCCAGAGTCCCGACCCCCCGCAGAGCAGTGAGTCTGTTCAGCAGCAGCCCAGCTCCCAGCAGCCGCCTGAGAGCACCCAACAGCCACCCCAGAGCAGCGCCGACGCACCTCCTGCAAGCACCGCTCCCAGCACGCCCACCAGCCGCCCTGTCCTCATTCCCGTCGAAGTCACCACCACCAACACCGCCGGCAGCACCGTCATCCAGACCAGCGAGGTTCTGTCTGAAGTCACAGCATCCGTCCAGGTGACAGTGACCCGCACCACGACCAATGGCGCTGGCAGCACCGTAGCTGTGACCACACAGGAGGTGCGGCCCGCCGTGATCCGCACAACGACCGACTCGCGCGGCAGCTCCGTCGCCGTCACCTCAGCAGCCAACTACGCCCCAACTCGCGGTGAGGTGCTCACCACCACCAACGCTCAGGGCCGCACCCTGCTGACCACGTACACTCCCGCCGGCGGCCGCACCTCCAGCGTGCGTCTGATCACCACCACTGATGCCGAGGGTCGCCCCTCGACTCTGACAAGCATCACCTACGTCGATCCCACAGATGTCGCCGGCGGCGATGACGGCGGCAGCACTGCAGACCCGACCAGGACAGGCAACCCGAGCGTGCAGTCTGGCTCCGCCGGCAAGAACAACGCTGCCTTGGCCGGTGCTGTCGGTCTCGGCGCATTTGCTTTCTTCTTGTAGGCCAGTCTGCTCGAAGAAGTCGAAACACCCAATAAGGAATCACGCGAACAACGACTCTCCTTCACCCACAGTATCACTGGGGTCTCTCATTCCTTCCGCGGCCTGTCTACAGCCTCACCACTGCCACACAGGTCTATTGAGCTTGCCGTTTGTGTACAAAGCTTTTTCGTCTCTCACGACTCGAACAGCAGCACAAAAATTGTCTTTTTTTAGCGGTTGCATGCATATATGGATGGGTCTTCTTGTTCTCCGGCTTTTGATTCTTTTCAAAGCATCGCATGTATATGGAGCGTCTCAGGCTCGTCACTTTCCTTATATACCCCACGGTCATTTTTGCATGGATGGAACACACTCGGGAGGGAGTGAGGAAGGCAGAGTTGAAGAGGAAGGAGGAGGCGTGGAGGATATGAACAGGAAAGGTGCGGAGAGTTGGAGTTGAAGGAGTTGGAGGAGTAGGCGTAGCTAGTCAAAGGCGCGTTGACGCTGTAATGAGGAAATCGTACATATCTCAGCTTGACTCAGCTTGACTCACCCTTGTCTCACTCTATGAACCGAAGAAGTCATCGGTCCAAGCAAGTCCTAATCGCTGCCTTCCCCTCTTCCTATCTCTCTTCCTGCCTCAGCGAACCGACCAAGTGTCGGCAGAGACTACTAGGTTCAACACAGCTCCTCACTGCTCCTCAGCGCAGTAAACTTCAAGGTAGTAGTGGACTGCAGCACACTCCACCACTGCAGCACCGCCATCCACCTGACTCTCTACCTCCTCTCCAGGCCCATTCCATTCCATCTCATCTCACCACCGACTCCAGCCTTGACTCTCACTCACTGGCTCTCCCTGCTCTTTAGGTAACTGGGGGGGGGGGGGTGTTTCAAGCCGTTCCCCGCCCGGTAACGTGGCAAACAGAGCGCAGTGTCTAGGCAGGAACGCAGTAAGCAGACAAAGAACAACTCCTAGAGTGTCTCTCAGGCGGGAAACGTGTTGAAACACCCTTTGTCCTTGGTCTGCCATGTTCCCGCTTGGTGGGTGACGTTTCTGGGCAGCGTGTACTTTGTGTGGTGTTTCACCACGTTTCCCGCCCGGTAACGTGGTGGAAAGAGGACGGTTTGTGCATTTCGTGTTTTCAACAACAAGCGCTTTCTGCAGAACTTTAAGGAAGATGGTCATGTAGTGGATGAAGAAACGCTCCTGATTGCAACGTGCTTCCGGGAGCAGTAGACAGTACGTAGGAGGGCACGAGGGGAAATGGCGAAAAGGACGAGTGGAGTGTATGAGTATGTATAGTGTGTTTTTCCTGATATGTCGCGGGCTGGTATGCTGCACTGCGCTAATATGCTGTCTGCTATGCTGTGCCGTGTAATGCTATGTACGCAATGCCATTCCATGGTACAAATTGCCTCGTCGTGGCGTCCCTAGGTGCAATATCTGCCCTGATGTATCTCCTCGTGCCGAACTTATAATTCTTCTCATCGACTCGCTATCGTGTCTTCAGTCTGGTCCACTCCCTCGCAACACCACCACTACCACCACCCTACCTCGCCTTGGTAGCGATGAAATACTCGACGCTCTCGCCTGCCCAACTCACACAATCCGTCCCAGACTCGTATCTCTCCTCGTCGAACAACCCTGCGATACTCTGCTCATTGCGCACACCCTTGGTCACTCCACCACCGAAACTCTCCAAGCTGACCACTTTGGCACCGATCTTCAAGTCCAGAAACTTCTGCAGCAGGGCGTTGTTGAGCGCCTCACCAAAGACTTTGTTGTTGACTAGGACGACGTCGGCGCGAGCAAGCACGGCGTCGATGGCCGGGTTTTCGAGAAAGTTGCCGTGTGTGAGATTCATAGCGCCGATGTTGAGGTTCCAGAGGCGGGCGCGGGCGCGCAGCTCAGCGGCTTGTTTCGTTGCGAGCGAGGCGGCTAGGGGCATGATTTCTATGCCCCAGGACTCGGCGCCGGTTTGGAGGGCGGACTGCAGGACGACGTTGCCGACGCCGGAGCCAAGGTCGACGAAGACATGGGAGGATTTGAGGGCGGTTTGGGAGAAGATGCGGTGGACGAAGATGGGGAGGAGTTCGCCGTAGGTGGTTTCTTTGCCCTTGACTTTGCGGAGTTTGTGCGATTGGGGGGATACGATGCGCGCGTAGGTTTGCTGGGTCATGTGCTTGACGAGCGAAAGGGGGATGGCGTGCATGGCGTCCATTTTGGCCGCGATGGTACCGTCGGCCAGCTTAGATTTGACCATCTTGTTGAAGCGGATCAACTCCAGCTGGTAGTCTGCGAAGGTGCCGCTTGCTGCGGCGCGCTTGAGTTTGCGCACAGGGCCAGTGACATCCGAGGAGAGTTCTACAGATAGTTCTGGTGGTAGGTAGTGTGATACGATTTCTTCAATGGTGAACTGGATGTCGCCAAGAGGGTTGTATTCGGAGGGGTCGGTGGGGACTTTGGCTTCGAACGACTCCGGCGGGAGCGGGCTGGGGTACTGCAGTTCGAGGTTGGGGTGCTTGTTCGGCCCAGGCCATGCGGGACGATAGTTCTTCGCGAATTCACCTCTTGTCATGAGAGAGCCGTGTGTAAGGCTCCCTCGCCGCGCGCGGTCGCTCTTGCTACCAGCTTCGACCTTCTCCTGCCTCCCTGTTGGAGCTCCATTTGTGTGTCCGTTTGTCTGCCCTTTGCCGTTGCTTTGCCCGTTCGTCTGCTCATTCCCCTGCCCTTCTGTCTCTGAGTCACGCCGTATCCGTATGCGCCGGGTCAGATCAGGCTCGAGTTGGCGATTGCTGCTGGTAGGTTCTATACTATTGCTCTTCAGCCTCTTGCTGGCACCCCCAACGGCCAGGCGGCCGCTCTCGTCATCGCTCGACTCATCGCTGCTCGCCCACTGCGGCGGCGTGCTAGGCGTGACCTTTCGCTTGCGGATGTTGGACACGGCTGGCGACTCGCGCGCGGTAGGCCGTGGCCGTTGCGTTGACGACGAAGAAGAAAGTTGGTATCGGTTTGCTGCTGGGGCAGAGGCTCGCGGGCGCGCGGCACTGCTCCCCGATCTCCCTGTCGGTTCAGAAGTGCGCGGTGCTGGTGGCGGGGCGACCTTCTTCAGGATGGTGACGGTGCGGGTCTTGATCTTGGGCTTGCTAGGCTCGAACATGGCGGGCTAACGAGGGCCTGTCTGGTGTGCAGGCCCGGCGGAGCGTGGTCGTGATCTTATGCGGGGAGCGAGTCGTGGGTCGCGAGGACAAACAGTTTGCGGGTGCTGGGGTAAGAAGAGAAAGGAGCGGTCGCGCACACGTGAGGCTTGCGGGCAGCCGGGGGGTGGGAGTGTCAGAAAAGAAAGACAGGCAGCACTTCCAGCGGCCAATACCGTCGTTGCACGCCCAAGTCGAAGGTGATCAGGCTCGACGGGAAACCTGCAGCTTGATTTGACGCCACTGCACCCTGCGACAGGGATTGTTAGCCAACGGTAACTTGGCGTCCCCAGGCTGTGGTCTGCGATCCTCCAGGTACTACACTGCTCGCGTGCGAATCCTCAGCGATGGAAAATGCTTCGTGTGAAAGTATAAACGATGATGTGGATTCCGTCTGAACAGCCTTAAGCCGTCTGCTACGTCTGTCGTCTGTGCCGGATCGCTCCCGCCGCGCCGTCGAATCGTATGGAATTTCCATAGTAGTCGTTGCTGCTTTTAGATTGTGTTTCAGGCAATGGCGGCCCACAACAAGAAGAAACGGGGTGTCAAAAACAAAGAGTGAATGGAGGAGTGTTGTTTATCCTAGCATAGAACGTGATGTTCCTGGATACACGGGTAGTCCCTGACTTGTAACGGTCGTGCCAAAGTATATGATGAAGCAGGGTCAAAGAGACCCCGGTCTGTCAAACTCTACATTCATCCTGAACCCTTACGGATGAGACAGCCCTACAAAAGTGACAATGTCAAAGCAACATATTGTTATGTTCAACCTGGGTATCTGACACGCTAGATGCACAAAGCCACCAACACATACTCGATGAACAAGCCCATCATCATCAATCGCATTCACCACCAAGCACATCTCAATCACGTCGCGCACGCAACAGCCTCCCACCCAACACTCCACCTCACACTGCCCATGATCACCGTCATAAACCCCAGCCCCATAGCCACACTGCTTGCACCATACACATAGGCATGGCCCCTCCTCAACGTAACCAGCTCAAGCATCCACGTCGACACCGTGGTCAGCGCGCCACAGAACCCATCTTCGATGCCCTGCAGCACCTGACACCCCACGATGCTCCCTCCTGCAATCCCGCCAACGCTCACGCGCTGCAAATCGTACGCCATCCCCAGCACCGCGGTGCCGAACATGTTGCACGTGAACGTGCCGAGCGGAAACGAGGGGACTTTCGGGTTCAGCACTAACGAGATGTAGTACCGCGCCAGACACCCAACAGGGGCAAAGACGCATGCGAAGAGTGCTTGGCCCCGCCAGGCATTTTGTGGGGGAAGGGCAGTCATGAGGACTGCGCCGAGCCAGGAGCCTAGCCCGAGGACGACGATGAGCGGGTCGATGATGCGGCGGGTGAGGCGGAAGGGGATCGTGGGCGTTGCTGGGTCAAGGAAGGCGGCGAGGTGGGCGCCTGCTTTAAGGGCGCAGAGGCACAAGGCGACGGTAATGAAGACTACGCCTAGGACGGCCATGACTGAGTACCCGGCGCTACGGGGGGCGAGAGAGGTGGGAGAAACTGTGGTTGTGTGGTATGTGGGCGCGGGCAAGTCGTTGCTGAGTCCTAGAAACACATCCCTTACGAAAGATGAGAAGCTGGTGAAGCTACCGCAGAACCCCGTTGTCAGTCCGATATACATCGGTATTGTCTTTTTGACCTTGCTGTGGCTTGCCTTGTCCACTGTCCTTTGCTTCTCCAGGTCGTGATGCCCTTCAGCTGGCTGATCCAGCGGCTCTTCAGTCCTTGCAGTACCCCCCCATTCCTCGCGAAAGAGTCGCAGATCTTCCGATAGAAAACCCATGATGAAAGTACCCGCGACGTTTGCCCAGAGCTCGCTAAAGATGACCGGCGCGCCGGGATAGAAGGTGAGCGCTTGCAATCCAAGACGCGCCAGCGTGCCCCAGATAGCAAAGAAGATTAGGTAGCATATCGTGTAGACTTCTGTTAGGAGCCTGGAATTACGCTGAGCGCCTGGTGTGGCGAATGATTGGTAGTATCCCTCTGCCCCAGACCCTTGCTGTTTGTCGGCGTCTGTCATAATGGGCAGCGCAGTGATGCCGTTCTGAGACTGGGGCGAATTACTTGGATTCGACCGACCAAAGAGTGACGGGCGGTGTGAGCGAGGCTTTGTGGGCGTGTGCGGCTCTAGATGTTTGGAAGTCTGTGGCAAGTTGCTTCCGCGGCTCTCGTTATTTTCGGGTTTCGCGCGCCAGTACTGGCCACTATAGACAGGCAAACTTGGCACGTCGGGCGGTGGTGAGTTCAGAAACTCCAGATTCTCCCAGGATGCTGATATTAGGCTTTCTGCATGTCGCCCTTTCGAAGCAGCCCGTGTGCGTGACTTGGATCTGGACGTAGCCGAGTCCCTACCAGTACTACTTCTCTTACTCCGCCTCTTCTCTTTCTCCCGACTTGCTTCAATTTCAGAGCGATTCCTGGGCACTTCAGGCGCTGGTGAGGCACTGTCTGGGCGAGAGGGCAACGTCTCGCTGTCGGCACGTTCCGGAAGGAGGTCAAAGTCTTCAGCCGTCCGCGGCAGGCTCTGTCTATGAGACTTCAGACTCTGATGTCTTGAACGTGGACGTGCGCCGGAGGAACTCTGCGATGTGTCGGAGCGCAGACTGGCGCGCTGATCGTTGAAATGAGATTCGCGCTTCGTGGGCTCGTCATCGTCGTTGTTATTGTTGTCGGCCATGGTGATCTCTTGCCGATGACGCAAGGGCAGCGCAGGGCAAACCAGCAGCGTCCGTCCGTTGTGGCACGACAACTCACGATATTAAGAAGAAGAGCAGAAAATCCAGACTCCGCAGACAACGACATGATTAAGGGCCTTTCCGCGGCACATACGAGAAAATGCGCCCGAGTAGCTAGCTGGCTTGACACAACCAGACTATACAGGTGCCACATTCGTATCCTCGGCGACCCGAACAGTGTATCTTTTGCTGCAGGGCAACCAACCTTGGGGAGCGCGAGCAAGGCTAACGGGGCCGGCAGGCGCCCACGTCGAGTCCGGGTGCAGGGATAGCCTTGCAAGACCGCGTGTGCAGAGGCCCGCCGCTGGGCTCCGATCTCCGCGCAGCTGATAGATAGCAGTGGGGTAGCTATCAATCACCTGCCCACCCGGATAGCTGGGTGTCTGCCAGCTCAGAGTACACATACGCCGTAGACAACACATATAGCCTCACTTTCTTGCTACTTTGCTCTCTCTCACTCTCTCAATTCAAGATTTACCGCTTTGTCTGTCATTTCCTCCATTGTGAAATCCATCCAACATGTCCGTCCCCAAGAACGCTCACATCTCCACGCACCCGTGCTTGCAGGCCAAGCTCTCACAGCTGCGATCAGCTTCGACAGGGTGCCGGGACGCACAAACTTTGGTACACGAGATCGCATTGATGGTCGGGTATGAAGCTTTGGGTTCAGCATTGAAAGCTCAGGAAGCAGGCAGCGTACGTTCACCCGACCCCACACCGACAGTTGAAGGAGTGGGGAAGCTCGAGCAACCACAACACAACACTACACAACAACACCACAAAGCTCTCCTACAGCAGCCACACTCTCAACACCACCACCACACCACCAAACCTACCATAGCTAACACAACCCAGGACAAATCCCCCCTCGGCTACCCCTACCCCACAACCACCACCTCCCCCGCTCCCTCGCGCATTTCACTCGTACCCATCCTGCGCTCCGGCCTCTCCATGGTCCCCGCGCTGAGCTCACTCCTTCCCTCGCCAGTGCCAATCCACCACCTCGGCCTGTTCCGGGAGAAAACCACCCTGCAGCCCGTAGAATACTACAACAACCTACCCTACCACAGCCCAACTTCCGAACATGGCGGCGGCCCCGCCGATCTCGCCATCGTTGTCGACCCGATCATCGCAACGGGCGCAACGGCGTGCGCAGCCATCGACTCCCTGCGCGAGCACGGCGTGAAGCGGATTGTGGTTGTGGCGGTGCTGGCAACGGTGGAGGGGCTGAGGCAGGCGTGTGGGGAGTGGGAGGAGGGGGTTGAGGTGTGGGTTGGTGGGTGTGATGAGGGGGTTGATGAGAAGGGGATGATTAAGCCTGGGTTGGGGGATATTGGGGATAGGCTGTTTATGACGCTGGGGAAATAGATGTCTTTGAAGAGTGTGGAGGGAGATCAACAATTGGAGGTAGTTGATCAAATAAACCACCATTAAATGTTCTCCTTACGCTTCCTCACTGACTACACTCCTACCTACCCACCTATCGACATCACACTCCTTGCTCCATCCATCCATTGTCTCCATCCCAACCCCTCCCATCCCACCCAAGTCTCTCAACCAGCTCTCAAACCTTACACCGGCCTAATCCGCGCTCGGGCCGCCCAACCAGCAGGGCATAATCGCGTAGACTTTCAATAGCTCACTTGCGCCCGTTGAACGCGCCTACCTCGGAGTCAGTCCGGGCCTATCCTTTCTGAAACACTACGAGAACCTCCGTACGCGCTATGATTTGGGAGTTTCCCGTTTATGAATTGGGTTCAAGAAATGCACACACTGCGAGTGACGACAGGACATGTGTCCGTGATGCGGGAAACGGTGTGCATGAGGAACGGGGTGTGATTACTACGAGGCTACGTACGAAGAAACGTGCACTTGTACGGAAACTCACGCAAGGATCGCGCATGTATGTACTGCAACCTGATATGCATATACTTGTTGCTGCTTATGCAAAAGACGTACCTGCATCACAGTAAGATCATCAAGCGAGGAGACCACAAAAGCTTCCCTACCTGCACAATCCTACCTTGACGGTGCGGAAGAGAGAAAGAGCTTCTTTCCGCTTCGCACTGATACTTACTACCTACCCGCGTTCATTGATTCCCACGGAAAAGGAAATAGGAAATAGGAAATAGAAATACATATGAGCTTCACCTGTTGCCTACCCGTCCGCTTGCCATGTGTGTCTCTGTACTTGTTCCCAGCCGGTTTCTGACGCTTGTGGTGGAGAGATCGAAGTCTGAGCGTCCAGTTTGACTTCATATGTGTGGTTCAGATGGGAATCCCTTCAGTGTAGGGCGTTCGCCGACATAAGAAGACCGCAGCAGCTGCAAGTGTGAATCTGCTTACCCTCCAATGTTGAAGTGATCCGAATACGTTCTTGGTCTTACCCTCGATGACGAAGAAGGTAGAATGAAAGAATGGGAGGAAGAACCTGTGACAAACCCATCTGAGAGCGCTGTCGATGTGCGGCGGCTTAGTACCTCCTGCGCTGGCTCCTGTCGTCGTAGCTGTCACCTTCGTACGCGCGTTTGCGCGAGTCATCACGGCTGCTGTAGCTGTCGCGGCCTCCACGGTCGCGGTCGCGATCGTTGTAGCGGTCTCTGCCGAGGGGTTCGTTGTTGGCGCCGCTGGATCCGCGGTCACCTCCACGCCTGTCACTGCCGCCTCCGTAGCGGTCGCCTCCCCGGTCACCTCCACGGTCGCTACCACGGTCGCCGCCATAACCACCGCCGCCGTAACCACCGCCGCTGCGTGGGCCTCGAGGACCAGCCGGTGCGCCGTCAGGTGGTCCGCCGTAGCCACTGGAGCCCTGGTACCCAATGCCACCACGGCCACCGCCGAAGCCACCTCCACCCCCTCCTCGTCCTCCACCAAAACCTCCTCGGAAACCGCCACGATCGCCGCCCCCAAAACCACCACGACCGCCTCCTCGACCGCCAAAACTACCACCGAAGCCTCCACGTCCGCCAAACCCGCCGGGCCCAGCCGGTGCACCACCGAAACCACCACCTGGGCGCGCAGCAGGGCCCTTCGTGTAGCCTCTACCTCCAAGACCTCCACCAAAGCGGCGTGGGCGCCATCCAGAGACTGTGCGGCCACGCTCGACATCAACGAGCACGCGGCGGTCCTTGATCTTGGTTCCATCCGTCTCTTTGTAGGCGGCCTTCATATCCTTCTCGCGCTCGTAGACAATGAATGCGTAGCCGCGTTTCCTCTTCTTTGGTGGCGCGTCGGGCGGAGCGGTCGTGTCCTCAACAATGCGGATACGCTCAATGGGACCGTAGCGGCCAAATTCGCGCTCGAGATCATCAGATGTGACGCCGTACGCGAGGCGCGAGACAAACAGCGTCTTAAAAGCGTCGCCCTGCACCTTGGGGTCTTCGCTGGGTTTGTCTGTGTAGTAGTGTCAGCATGAGGCTGGAAAATAGCAGCTTCAAAGCAAAGCGTACAATTGTTAGAGGCCTCGGTCAGCAGCTGCTCCTGCTTCTCCTTTTTCTCAATCTTCTTGCGGTCGCGCTTCTGCAGCCAGCTATCAGATGGCTGGTATCCATCGTTGTCCTTGTATTCGCGCATGGCCTGCAAGTACTCGGCGACGCCGCCGATCTTGGGCGTGCAACGCTTCTCTGGCGCGTGGTCGGAAGGCTCGACCCAGCGCAGCGGCGGCCGCGGGGCGAACAGGTTCAGCAGCATCGGTGGGAGCTGGTATGTCATCTTGGGTGAGGGGCTGGGAGGCGCTCCAGCTGCGAAAAGAAGATTGACAGTGGTGTTGTGGTGTGGATGATGCGGTAAGCAGCTACCACGGGGAAGAAGTTCCCATGCGCGTTGCAAGGCAGACAAAAACTCACGTGACAAATTTTCTAGAACTCCATGTCCGAGTCCAGCAACACCAAGGCGCAACGCAACTACCCTGCCATCGACCGCCAACATGCCTCTCGCAGCGACTCGGACGGTCGCAAAGGCCCAGGTGCGCCCATATCCACCACAGTCCTATATCTTCAAACTAACACGCAGCAGAACGGCGTCGGCGCCTTCGTCCTGCAGTGCAAACGCCTCGAATTCCATTACTGCAACTGGTGGGGATCCTCCAGAGGCATGAACGCCTTCCTCAAGGCGTCTCTCCCCTCATTCGCCCAGCGCAACCCCTCGATCGAGTTCTCCGTCAGCCCACGCCCGCGCAAGCACCCGGTCATCATCGCACACTACATCAACGGCGCCACACGGTCCATCTGCGTCAAGAACCTGCAGAACGAGGGCGTGCGCGAGAAGGCTGAGATGCTGAGGGATAGCAATGGCGAGAAGAACAAGAAGCTCGGCAAGCCGGTCTCGAGTATCAATGAGAGCGTTAGGGGTATCTGGTCGCCGTTCCATGGCGCGAAGATTCAGATCTAAGGAGACGGTGTGCGACGGAGGAATATGGGGTGGAAGCTGTGGTAGAAGAGCCAATGCAGCATCTTCTACATGCGAAGGCAGCGCGATTGCTCAATTGTATGAATACCTAGGCATGGGTTGGCGCATATTATTTTTGGATATGTACAAGAAGAATGTACTATACTGTCGTCTACTCCACGACAATGCATATAAACGCTACATGTCGTCTTGTATTTCACGTGAAGCTGCACACAGAAGTCTTGATTACTCGCTTTTGATTATTGTTCGTCAAGTACGTAAGTCGTGATATCAACTAACTACAATCTCGCGCCACTGCCATGAATTCATGCCGAGTTGGCGTTGATGATGTCGACGAAAGCAGGCTTCAGCGAAGCACCGCCAACGAGGAAACCGTCGATGTCGGCCTGCTTGGCAAGCTCGCCGCAGTTCTTCTCGTTGACGCTGCCGCCGTACAGGATGCGGGTCTTCTCAGCAGCCTCGGCGGAGACCTCCTTCTTCAACCATTCACGGATAGCGGCGTGGACCTCCTGAGCCTGCTCAGTGGTAGCGACCTTGCCGGTGCCGATGGCCCTGGTACATGTTAGTTCTGTTCAATCGCCGCGTGGCGCAGTGTAGTATAAGGAGACTCACCAGATGGGCTCGTAGGCAACGACAATCTTGCTCCAGTCCTTGACCTTGTCCGCGACAGCCTTGAGCTGCTTGGTGACAACGTCGACGGTGGTGCCGGCCTCCCTCTCCTCGAGGGACTCACCGCAGCACAGGATGACGCTGATGCCGCCGTCGATCGCAGCCTTGGTCTTGCTGGCAACGAAGGCGTCGTCCTCCTGGAGGATGGTGCGGCGCTCAGAGTGACCGAGGATGGTCCATGTGATACCGCTGTCCTTGAGCTGCTCAGCGGAGATCTCACCGGTGAAAGCACCGTTGGGCTTGTCGTAGACGTTCTGGGCAGCGACCTCAAGACCCTTGCGGAGGTGCTCGCGGGTGAGGAGGAGGTAGAGAGCGGGAGGAGCAATGACGACCTCTGTTGTACTGTCAGCTGGTAATGTCCCCGACGCGTATCTGTAGGCTACACACCAGCGTTGGGGTCGAGCTTAGCATCGTTCAGGTTCTGGACAATCTTCTTGATGGACTCGATGGAGCCGTTCCTGTTGTATGATCAGCCTTCGGCGCTTTGCAAACTCAGTGCTCAGGAGCTCGCCCGCGAACTTACATCTTGAAGTTGCCGCCGATGAAGAATTGACGAGCCATTTTGAATGTGTGTATGTGTAGTTAGGTTTGGGAAAGGGTACAGGGGGTATCAAGATATCAGAAAGAGGAGGAAGGAGTAGTGGTGGTTGCAATGTGTTGTTGAGCTTCTGCGCAGAACTACCTAAATGTTTGAGCTGGCGGGGTCGGTGGTGGGGCAACCTTCGTCACACATCGAGCTCGAGCGTCCTGCCAGCCCTCCGAAGCTGCCCGAGAGCCTCGCATATGGCACGGCCGTGAAAATACTGGGGATGCGGAGCTTAGAGAGTGCCTTGGAATATGAGAGAAAGTCACCCGAGTGGTATGAATGTCCCGTATCTGCACGTGGTACGATGATGTATCGACGAGCAGACCGAGGCCAGCCTTGCAAGCCTTGCATGATCTCATCAATCTGTCTATCATATGCTGATATCAGGAGCTCTGTTGCATCCCGGATTTGAAGCAATTGAGGATGCTTTGAGGCTCTGCTGAACTCTGAGCTGCATCACGTCACAAGCAAGGATTCAATCCACGAAGTGGATCTCCGCTCCGAGGCACTAGCTCAGCCCTACCATGTCACCCATCCTCACCCTCGACTTGAATCCCACCCAACTCATCAAGTCAAGACAGCATGGCTTCCAAGACCGCTGAAGCCTCTCCACCAACCGTCTACGGTCTCTCAGTCTCACCCCTGACCCAATGCGCACACTGGCATTCCCCACTCGACATCATCGCCATCAAGCACTTCTGCTGTCAAAAGTTTTATGCCTGCATCAGCTGTCATGATGCTGGCGAGACTCATAAGTCTGGTGTCTGGCCAAGAGATCTGAGGGACGAGGCAGCGGTGCTTTGTGGAGCTTGCAAGCACGTACTTAGCATTGACGAATACATGAATAGTGGCAGTCAATGTTCTCGGTGTGGAGAGGGATTCAACCCTGGGTGCAAGAACCACTGGAATCTTTACTTTGAAGTAGATGAGAAGGACTCAGTTTCATGTGGTAGAGGCTGAAGGCATATATTAGAGATGGCCTGTTAAGTGGAGGACGAAGCTGCGTATGTGGATTACCTTCAAGCCTACGACGACACGACAACATGTCTGTCCTCTCCCACACCATCGCTAGCGGTCTTCAAGCCCAGATCCGCAGCCACACTGTGCTGAAAAGCCCGCCTCAAGCTGCTTGAAGATGGCAACGCCAGCTCCACCTTGCCCTCGTCAGCACGAAACTCGGCCATCCTCCTTACATCCTCCATAACCGTCGCCTCCAACCCATCCTTCGCAAGCCTAGCAAACAAGAACTTTGTTTTGTTCATCCATACCACATCCCGTAGCCACACGAGGCGATGTTTCTCTCCCCGTTTCTTGCCAGGCCACCCTCTCTTCGCAGACGTCAATCGCAGCACAGCATCGCTGATCTTCTCAAACCTCGCATCTTCCGGCGCCACCCAACTCCCCACAAACTCCAGCTGTCGACCAATTTCCTCACTCATTCTGTCCACGAAGAAAGTACTATGCGTACTGAGCGTACCCGTCAATGCGACCTGCACGCTGCCATCGTAGTGGCTCTCGATACTCTTGATCAGCGCCGCAACGTCCTGCACATGGCAGCC
This sequence comes from Didymellaceae sp. YAFEF048, assembly GCA_032595095.1. Taxonomy (NCBI): domain Eukaryota; kingdom Fungi; phylum Ascomycota; class Dothideomycetes; order Pleosporales; family Didymellaceae; species Didymellaceae sp. YAFEF048. The sequence continues at coordinate 292,942 of JAVISA010000023.1, read as the reverse complement.
CAGGAAGACCTTAGCAGCGCACTTGTTGTGTACGAATCGCCTCAGCGTGAACTGATTCAGGGTACGTCTGTCCGTCGGGGCGGGCGTGACGTCTAGCCAGAGCTGCTTGACGTTCTTTGGTAGGAGGGAAACGGCATCAGCCCATGCAGCGATGAGCTCGTGATGCGAGTATTTCGACTCGCCCAGACAGTAACATGTACATCCAATGCGATCCCTCTCGGATTCGTGGAAGAGGTCCAAGCATATGCGGTCTAGTCGCCAGTTGAGCGGGCGTGGGGCGGAGCGCGAGAGCTCGGACGGCGTGTAAACGTAGGTCATGGGCGACCACACGTCTATCACGGGACCCATGTCTGAGCGCAGTCGCCGGTTGATGTGGAATAGTTGTAGCACTTGCTTGAAGGAATCAATGTGACTCGTGTACGGCAGAGCAAGCGTGAGGATTTGCTGCCGGATCTCTGTTGGTAATTGTATTAATGAAGCCATGGTGCAGCACAATCCGGGAACTTGGTCCGTTGCAGCGGATTGTGTTGTCGCGGTTGGGAAGTCTGTGGACGTGACTCTTTCGAATTAGAGAGGAGAGCACTGGCTGTTTATGTGGCTGTGCAGATCTATGCCTCGATCTAGGGCGCAGCGCCCTTTGTATCGTCACGAACCTATAGGCCAACCGTCTGATCTAAAGGTGGGGTATTATGTTCACTATTGATTACGTACGTACAATACTCGTGATAACGTTTATCTGAGTGTTATTACTTTAATTCACCACAATCGTGGCCAGCCTTTGCAGACTACACAAGGCCCCCCGGTGACGTGTATCAGGCTCTCTCACTCTTCTTCCATCTTGACCACTGTTTGGACTCCTTGATCAGAATCCTCCTCTTGCTTGATTATGTAGTTCTCTTCCAGTTTCTTGAAAGCTCTGAGACTTGCTGCACTGGCGTTAGGATTGAGCTTGACCACAACTCGGGTATCGTTAGTCAAGTCGACCTGCGGAACTTTCTTTCCAGCCTGATTCTTGACCTCCAATCTAGTCGACAAACGTTTGGCTTCGAGTTGACGCTTTGTCTCAAGCTTTGCCCTGCGATCCTTCTCTGCTCGGCGCTTTGCCGCTGCAAGCTTCCTCGTTGTTTTGTCACGAATGGCCATGATGGCCTGTCTCTCCTCTCCAAGCCTGAACGCGCGAGCGATGGATGAGTTGTCATGATGCTCAGAGACTAGGCTTCATTATATTCTGCCTGTTATGACAGATGCGTTGTACATACCAAAGGTACGCATCTCCAGTGCTGCAATCTCAATGGCAATACGCTCCAGCTCTCGGTCGCAGTGTGAGATCCTTGCCTCCCGATCAATCACCCTGGCCATCTTCTTGATGATGTGGTCGACACCACTCGCATTGAGAGTTCCTGGAATTGAATTAGGGATTGGCTTTGCGAGGCTGAGGAGTTGGGCTGCGAAGGCATTTGCGGCCGCGGACAATGCCACAGGCAGGGCGTTTGCATCACCAGCTATAGGAGAGTCGGCCCTGTCGGTGTCACCGCTATCGCTATCGTTACTGTTGTTATCGCTGCCGCTGTCGTAATCAGACTTCTTGAGTAGGCGGTGAGATTGGGTGCGACTGCCGTCTTGAGGCAGCTTCACACGTTTTGCCGGCTGAGCATCCTCGTATGGAGGCTCGTGCTTGATCATCATGGCTCTGTGGTGCTAGGGAGATAGGTCACCTTTGTAGAATCCTTCCTCGGGCAGACGAGCAGTGATGGTTTTTCAACGCGTGGCGATAAGGCTTTTGGATATGGCGATGATAGAGGAGACGATAGTATGTCGAGCGCGAATGTGATCTGGTTCCAGTAAAAGTGATCTTTGAGTCGAGTGAGGGATAGTCGAGAGGTGGTGTTGCGTTGTAGGGAAGTATTGTTGGTAAGAGAGACGTAAAGTCGAGCGAGTTTGTTTATTCGACTTAGGAGGGAAGAGCGCTCATTCAAAGATGACAGCGCGAACAAACAAAGTACAGCACAGATTGTAGCTCAATTGACTGTGTACATAATCTGCTTGCCATTGCTATGTAAAGTTATGTGATACCATCAGAACATTGAGCGAAAGCAGCTGCGATGATACGACGTATGCGATGTTTATCAAGGACTGAAGCCTGAACGTCTCGTTAATAAAAGGCAAAGTATCGAATGACCGAAAGAATTTCACTCTAACTGAATGCATTCGATATAAACGAGCGAACTACTGTTGACAGGAGGCTTTCGTATCTTCTAACCCATGCTTTCTAGACCATTCAATAAGCGACAATCTCAAGACGTGGAGGTGCTTAGCTCTAGTTTGCTGCAGTCCACAGAGATGGGCCAGGGTAAGGGTAGCTGGTAGGGTTGTTGTAGAGGTTGAACAGAACACCTGGGTCATTCCTCTTGTACAGGCTGGTACCAGCAACACCGCCAGATGGGGCAACAGAGCCACTTCCTGTCACCTTGAGGTTAAGACACTGCAGCGAGGGTTAGTAATGTTGCATGTCTGTAGACCAAGGAACATACCTGAGGGTAGAACTGTGCGCCGTTGTCGCTTCCAGCGCCGTGCAGAGCGATGATTTCGTGGCGGATGACGTAGTTGCCAGCCTTCAGGTTTCTGGGGATAGTGGTGGAAGAGGTGAAGTTAGACTTGATCAGGTTGTCGGTGACCCAGGTTCCAGAGCCGCCGGGAGTGATCAGACCACCCTGAGAGATCTTACTCCATCGAAGAGAGCCGGGGGTGAGCGTCGTGCAGTCGCCTGATCAATTGTCAGCACTGGCCATGGAGCTTTCATGAAGATAACTCACCGTTGCAAGGAGCAATGTAGTTGATGATGGGTCCCTTGTGTGTGTCGGGCCATGTGTTCCAGTAGAAGGTCAACTGGGAGCCTGCAGCAACGCTGGCATACTGCTTGCCGGCGGTTGCGCTCTTGTGACAGTTGATGTTGTCAGTGCCCGCAGCTGCGGGCTCAACGAAGCCGTTGTCCTGGTTCTGGGCATCCCAGCCAGCAGTCTGAGCCCTCTGAGCGGCGGGCAAGTAGTACCAGACCGGGTTGGATCCAGCAGTCCAGACGTTGTTGGTCGTGACGCCGGACACGAAGCCGTGAGCAGAGGCGGTGTCGAGCAGGGCAGCGACAGCGCCGAGAAGAAGAGTCGCGGAAAGCATCTTGTAGCGAGAGTCAGGTCCTTATGGTCTCTGGAAACGAAGGCTGTGGATACTGTGAAAGTGTAATGGTGATCCTAGGTTATATACTTCCTCTCTGTGCCCATTTCGACATTTTGACCGAGCAGATACCGGAGCTCAGATTCCGCTCTATCTTCTGGACCCAAGCCTTTCAAGAATCTCAGTATGCATCGCGTGGCACTGCGATACCAATGAGTTCGGTCGATTTGACAAGGTCTGGCTTGTCGTTCTTGGATAGTGGGTTCTTTAGTATCCGGAGGCACGAATGGGGTCATGAAATCATCCGTGAATGTGACAGGAACGAAAACAAATGAAACGCATATTAAGACAACCCTGGTAGCGAGTTCGCGGGGTGCATCGAGGTGCTTGACCGGCAAAGTACCGGAGGCTGATATTAAGGCTGCAGTGTAGTGTCGGATATATGGCTAATCTATTTTCTTCGGGATCTGGACAAAAATTGCCGTTAGCGAGCAAGCTTTAATCAACTCCACCATTAATGCAGAAGCACATCACAGCACGCCACGGTCACCTGGACTGACTTCGAGCCCGCTCGAGGATAATTGCGCGCGTGGCAGTGGCGATCCAGTATGATGACCCGATTTCTGAGGTTGCAAACGATGCGGGCTTGATAGGTAATATCGATGTTCCTATCGATCGAAAGGAAACCTCTTTGCGTGCCGTCGCACGACTTGCCGCTGGTCCAAGCCTTGCCCGGTCTCAGAGAGCGAGCGGTGATGTCGTCGTCTCGTCGGTGATGCTAAACCCGATGACCAAGGCCGCTTCGCACCAAGTACTGTTATACAAAGTAATGCCCTGAGATTGTCTTCAGTTCCCTACAAAGCGCACTTGTAGTCGTCAGCTCTCGACGAGGATGAGGCCAATCGTACGGACGAAACGCGTGCTGCATAAGGCCGGAGCTGCTTCAAGATGAGAGACAAGAAGCCCTGACTGTAACCAGCGAAAAGAACCTACCTCTATGGTACGGACCACCTTTATATGCTTTAGCAGCGCTGTTCAAGAAAGCATGAGGCTAAATGCGCTGATTATGTTGAAGAATGGTACCGACTGCCATAGTATCTCAGACAACCCGCTCAATATGTGCTCACCTATACACTCAAAGAAGTGGTGTCCTAGTGTTGTTCAGTGAGGTCGCAGGGGTAGGCATAGATGAATACGAGATGAGACGATGAAGAAATGGGAACAACAGATGGCGATTGTATGTTGATCCGAATTTGCCTGCATCGTACACGTACAAACGTTTGGGGTGAACGTCTCGAAACGGATTGACAACCCATATGGCTGTGCTCCACTTGTTGACGAGGTTGAGTAAAGCTTGTCTACCTCAGAGCAGATTGATAAAGTCGACATAGCATCGGGCCGATGACACCTGCTCCAAACGTCCCTTCCAACTCTTCCCCAGGTGCTTAGAGGAGCAAAAGATCTCCGTGTACTTCAGTGAAAAGTATGACCTACGATCAGTTGGGTGGAAGGTTTTGAATGAGCAAGAGGCACCCGCTCTACTGTCCGTGTAGATCTTACGATTTGTTGCCGCAATATATTCCTAGCGGAGCTCTTACACAGGGTTGCACAACCTAGTGCGCACATGGGCGATATTGCAGGATCATAACGGATTCAACAGGTCCTGCACTGAACCGAGAAACCGTATCATTGTAAGTGCCGATGTGAGGGAGCAGCTGCGAAGGCGGGGAGCAGTCGCTAGCGTGCAGCTGGTGCGTTTTCTTATCTCGTTCCTTATCTTCCCATCTTCATGTGAATAAGTACTTGTCAAAAGCGACCCCAAATCAATAATTCCATTCCAGTACTAGATCTTGTCATCGACGTGCTATAGCAAAGATGTCCTGATTGCTTTTCTAGCAATGTCAAGACCCCTATCAAAATCTACCCGCCTTTGCGTACTCTCGGAGATCTCTCTCTTACATATCTCCAAGCCAGCTCGTTCTCTATTGGCGATTCCCTCCAGAGTAACTGCGGACGCGGGGCTTAGCAAGGATTCTCTTTCTCCAAGCTTGGCAATTGCATCGTGCACTTCCATGAAAGCCCAAGCCATGCCGATCAGCATATCTTGCTGAGCCAGCCAGTGCATGGATATGCTTACCACCCACTCCGAAAAAGCAACCGACTCCGCATTGCCCAACGCTACAGCATCGTTCAAGTTCGCTGGTCGGTTGACTCCCGATCGGTTACACATCTCTAGTCCCAACTCAACAATACCGAATGAGTTGCCATCGTCAGTGCGATGTACCTCATCCATCCCTGCTACACCCTGACCCTCGACATCGAAGCCAGTCTGCGCGCGTAAGACTCGAACCAGAGCCGAGCCGAAAGTGTTCGCTGCACGTACTGGCACAGAAGGGAGTGTCTCAAGGAGCGTGGTTGACGTAAACCACAGGGGCAAGAAGTTGCAAAGTCTGGGAACGTCCATCTGGATATTGGCAAAGCTCAGATGTGCAGTGTCAGCACCTGGTAGCCAGACTGTTGAGGGCGCGAGAACGGGATAGTCGCTTAGGATGTTGAGTACTGGCGAGGCTGCTGCAGCTGGAACCTTGGACGATTGCCTGGTAAATTCGTAATATGCCTTTGGGTCTGACTGACGTCTTTGTGCAGGTGAGCCAAGTTCGTCAATCCAAGCTTTAACGACCTCGACTTCGGTCTGGGTGAAGCTGCCAAACATTTTGCCCTCCCAAGAGAGCTCTTTGACAAGTCTGCTTTGCTGGCTGTCGCCCTTGATCACCCAAGGCTTGCAGTTGCCTAGGTCGTGAAGAAATTCTTTCTGCCACCCTTTGCTAGCGAACGCCTTCGGTTCGAGCCAATCTACCAAAGAACGACGACCAATTTTCAGGCGACTGTTGCAGTGAATCTTGTGCGCTACAAAAGCTTTGGCCGCAAAAATGTTCAGAAGCGCGGCTTCCGCTTCGGTACGAGGGAAGGGCTCGTTGGGCTCGATCTTCAAAGAGGGACTCTCGGGAGTAGTTGGTAAACCCTCAGCGAGGATGTAACCAGCCTGCACTCGTCTCCACGCAGTGTGCGCAGCTTCAGGTCCTTGTTCTCGCTCGATGAGATCGATATAATCAGTAACCGCAGCCATCGCCATCGCTGCATGACCCGAATCTGCGTTATCGATCGAGATGTGCAGCTCGAAGTAGTACGGATTCAGCCGAACCTCGCGGAGCTCCTTGACGGTCTTCAGCAAATGCAGTGGCAGGCTCTCGTATGCCATGTTAAATCCCAAAGATTCAGGAAGAAAATCGTGTGGAAAAAGCGATATTAGAAGCTGGGCCATAGCGGCTTTCCAGCAACGCGTTTGATCTAACTTGTGGCGAGGATTGATGAATTCTTCTGAATCGGCCGCAGGAAGGCCGGCCTTGATATCGTCCATCAATTGTCTATACACGTAGACATGGTTTTTTGTAAGGTCACCATCACCAAGCTCTTCCGACATGACCTGCCACGCGTTCTTGGTAATGTTGCGGTATTTGAACGGCGTAGTGATCTTATTGATGTGTCCGAGCCAGGCACCGTCGACGTACTTGACAGGGGCAGCCTGCTTCAGCCACCACTCAGCCTCCTCTTTGTCACCGAAGATCTCGCGAGATCCTCCAGCTTTACGGCGAGCCAGGTACTCTTCCCAGCGGTTGGTGACATCCTCATCTTTCTTCTTGAGGAACAGATTCAGGCGATCCCGAGAGAATGTATCGACAGAGAGTATAGTAGAGCCCGAGTCTTCCAGCACCTCAGTTATTGTGGACGACAGGAAGGACAGGAGCAGCTCTTGGCATTCAGGTAAGATATCGCGATGTTGTTCGAGATTGTGGAGTTTGTGATAAAGCTGTTTGTACGTTTTTAATTCGGTCGTCTCCACCGCAGCGACATCGTTGGTATTCAACTCATCAAACTGCGGCTTCTCTGAAGTGGGGACACTCTCAGGACGCTTCTCGGCACCCTTAGATCTCCAGCTTCCGAAAGATAACCTTCTTGGAGAACACGGGGCTTCGGGATCCTTACTCCTTGAGCGTCCCTTCGAAAGGCGGTTCCGGACCTCGCTCCAAGCGAGAAGTGCCAGAAAGGCGATCAGTATCGCCGTTGTTGTTTGTATGATGTACATGTCGTGGATGCGGTCAAGAAGGGTGTAGAGAGAGATGCTGACCTCTTATTGAGAACCTTTACATCATACATGCATGCCACGGAGAAGAAGAGGCACGAAACAAGGCTAAGCGTCACAGAAGTCCAGATTCAGATCACGTCGATGATGGTATTGTGGAATCTGGGGTTTAGTACCTGACATGTCAGTGTCATTGCCCCTGCACAAGATTCCTTACCAATCAGGAGACAGAGTCAACGTAAGTCATACACGTGGTGCGTGCGTGATTCGCAACTAGGCATTTCAGATACCCGCATTTGGATCCAGGCCTGGGATCCTTCTTCAACGCCACCCAACTTATGCCTTTCTGCGCGGCTGGTACTGGCATTGCTTCTACCTCCGGCATCAATCGCATGTAAGCATGCACTCAAGGTCACCTGCGTATATGTGAACCCTAATCAGGAAGGTCCCCTTGGCTACATGTGCAGTATGTCAGCGTTGGTGTTGTTCGCACTGCCGAGACCCACGGTAACACCACCTACACGTCACTCTTACCCGTTCATAGCACAGCCTTTGTGTCGCGCACTTTACATGCATATATTGGCCGCGGGGAGCAAAGCACGCAATTCTACGTCATGTGTTTTCGATGCCTAGGTAACATATGTTTGTGTACCTGAATGCAGCGCAACCCGGCCCAACGAGTGAGGCAGCACACCATAGCGATTAGACACTTGTAACGTCTCTACAGTCCTGTGATAATGGCCGATTCCATAGCAATCTACGACGCGCTCATCAAACATCTGGCTGAAACGAACTACGCCTTTGTTTGCCCGTCACCAGAAACTGCTGGGAGAGTGGTAGTGAAGAGGGGTTCTGAGCCCTCAACACGATGTGCGCGAAATGCGCAGGACTTCTTTGGCTGGAGTCTCCCATGTTCGAGGTACGCGCGATCACACGAGTCTGGCTACGATGAACGTCAGGACCTTCATGGGCCAGCCAAATGCCACAATGATAGACTTCTAGGCGATCCGTAGCTAACGGGATCTCAGAGAGATTCTAAAGACTTTGATACCAGATGAAATCCTCCAAGGTCTACAGGAGGCCTCGATCGTTACAAAAGATGCCGGGAATGGTGAATACCGCTCGATAATTCGGGTATCCGATTTCTACCTACCGAACATTTCGAATATCAATCGTATCAAGACGCCGCTTTACTATATCCACTCGTCTTTCCCTGCCTCCTCTGATTCAGTCTTCTTTGGACCGGACACATACCTGTACACCCAATTTCTTGGGGCGGCCCAGCATCATTTGCCGCAGAATTTGAGCAGCGCAATTGATGTTTGTTGTGGGTCAGGTGCAGGCGCCATCCACCTCGCAAGGACATTTCCACAAGCAAAAGTCCTAGGTTTGGACCTCAATCCCCGAGCGTTAAGACTCGGAGATGTCAACGCGTATCTAGCTGGTGCGAAAGTTGAGTACTACGAGTCGAACCTATACGCCGCTGTTCCAGATGATGACAAGAAGAAGGGGATAGATCTGATTGTCAGCAATCCTCCATACATTGCATCGAGTGCGGACGGCAAGGATCTGCCGATGTATGCAGACGGAGGTGCTGAGTTTGGATTGGACATATCGCTGAAGATTGTCGAAGAGGGAATGAAAATACTCTCGAAAAAAGGGGTGATCATTGTGTACACCGGAGTAGCGATACCAACCTCAGACCCAGGTCACGACGCGTTTCTCGAGAAGCTCCAGGCTATTGAAGGCGCTGATTTGGCCGAGTATACAATTCTGCATCCGGACATGTGGCCCGAGGAGATCGGACGTGGCGCGTATGCAGACGTTGGCAGGATACAGGTTGTCGGCGCTGTGTTGAGGAGATCTTAAGACTGACGGTAGGCATGCCTTGCGAGCATCAGAGCTCTTAATCAAACTTCGCTTACATACCCCGATTCTACAAGCCTGTCCTTTTGATTCGCACACGATCGATAACAAATTGCGCCTACTACACCTCGTTCAGGGAGACCAAGCCATGTGCACCCGTTACTATGCTACCAATTCACAAGCGACTACGACCTTGACAGCAGGTATGGATTCTTCCGATTGAAGGCTGCTGTCACTGCTCACTCGAGACGACGGGTCGCTCTGGCTCGGTTCCTTCCACTCCAGCACTGACAAGTAGCAGCAGCAACGACAGACGCAACGGAAGTAGGCCCATTGGAAGTAGGCCCATTGAAAGCAGGCCTGCGATTGGCGGTTAGTTTTCCCGACATCCCTTGTTATGCTCGATTCGGTTACGGTATTCGCCGGTAAATTGGGCTTCAAGCTGCACAAACCTCATGGCAATGACATGCTTCCTTGCATACTGGGCTGAAGGAGCCTGCCCTATACCCCTCGGGTTCGCATCTCTGTCACAAACGTACTGGCTCAGTCGATCTATCCATGTAGTATCGCGACAGCACGTTGACGAGCCCAGCTGACAGATAACCCTTCAAACATATGTGCTTTGGGGTTGCGGCGCAGGTTCCGTGTTGCGGCCTAGAAGCATTCCAGAGCACCGGTCGTATTTCCTCTCCATTTACCTTGAACGGAAAACGCACCTTAAGGATACGAACGTGGTTATCGGGAAGGGGCACCTATGAATCTCTGCTGGCTGTTGACACGTACATTCCAGTCTCTATGTACAGAAAAGCATTAATGTCAGATCGAACTGTCTGCAGAATGCCATATAAAGGCGACGAATCCTGTTCTAAGCTACTTGATTGTCTCGCATCTCAGATCTGTGCCATGCTTTCTTTCTTGGGCATCATTAGCTCTGTGCACGTCATCTCAACACTCTTGTCTGCAGCGACCGCGCAGTCACTGCTATGTGGAACACTTGGCTATCACAATGAGAACGTCTCGTATTATATGGGCAACTTCTTTTATAACGCGCTGTCATCGTTCACTCTGTGTGCTGCATTCTGCGTCCAGGATGATAGATGCCAGGGATTCCGCTACTCATATTGGGACGACGCTGACACGCAGTACTGCGAGTTCTTCGATGAAGATATGTAAGTTTCAAACATAACACATTAAACAAGACGGAACTGATATCCTAGCTCTGTAAACTTCACCACTGACAATACCTCGCCATATTATTACTACGACGCCGGCTGCGCTTTTCCACCATTCGAAAATCCGGTGACCGTAATCTCGACCCTCATATCTTCAGTCACGTCTACAGCCACGCGGCTCTTGACTCTTACGACCGCACAAACCATAACCTTGATATCGACTCAGACCATCTCAGGGCAGATACAAACCCTCCCAGCTCAGACTAATACAGTCTACTCAACAGTGACACAAACCCTTCCAACACGAACCCTCACCGTAACCGCCAATCTCACAGCAACGAAGACTCTAGTAGCAACACGATACTTGAACCTCCCTGCCTCCACGATAACAGCAACAGCCACACGAAGCCTGTTCGCAACAAGCTACGTATCCCTTCCCGCATCCACAGTAACCACCACTGCAACTGCAACCCTCCCCGCTCGAACCAGCACCATCTCCTACACAACTACGTCGACCATTCCCGTCCGAACATCCACCGTTATCTGGGTCGTCACCCGAACCCTACCCGCAAAGACAAGCACTTTCGTCTACACCGTTACCCAGCTACAGATTAGCACAATCTCTACCACTCTCACCACGACACATACGTCAACAGCCGCATCTGCTACCAATCACGTCGTACTCTCTCCTCTAGCAGTCATGCCTACGCTGACTGCTACGAGGACGATTTTCTACGGGGTTACGGCGACGGTCACGGCGAGCATCACGGCTACGCCGGCGACCGTGACCAGGGTAGTGACGGTGACGGAATTTAGGACGGTGACGGCTGCGGTAGGTGTGAGGGGGATCGCGGCCACAAGGACCGGTGAGAGGGCTGTTTAGGGTAAGGACGGACTGGGACGAGGGTTTTTGAAGGCTTGTGACCGGTCTGGAGTTGAGGTAGTTAAGTGTAGAAATCGAGGGCTAAGCGCTGGTGCATTGTCGAGTGTCTATGAAACGTTGGGGGAAAGCATAGTAAGATGTCGAGGTAACATGTATATATTGAGTACTGAAAAGAGGTCTGATGACCCTTATCTCACTTTGCATTGCACTTGTAACATGGTCACCATATGCCAGCACGGCACCAACAGACAGATCATCCCCATCCCGGTTCAGTCCAAGTTCAAAGCTGCAATTCGACCTTCGTAGTGTTCTTGGAAGCGAGGAAAAGCGGGTTCGATAGCTTCTCCAAATGCCCTACTCGGTCACAGAAAGCTTGTATATTCACCACGTGTCCCCGGTCCGAGGTCGAGAGCTTGGCATCCGGTAGTGGATGCTATCTCGCGCAGATGGACACTGAATTGTCGACTAGCGCAATGCAGGCAGCGACTTCGAGGACATACCGGATGGGCTGCATTGCTCATGCAAGGATGTGTTGCAAATCTACGGAAGCGGAATGGCGTCGTGAGTTCGGTATAGACGCGTCCGCCTTTCATAGATCGGTTTGGGCTCTTTTCCTAAAAAGCTGTGTTGGGTGCTGGCCGCAACATCAGTTCGTTTCCAAGAATCGATAGATCACGCCGTCAGAACATGTGATGGATAACCCAGAGTAGAGCCCATACAAGGGCGCTATACACGCTGCATTGGCTTGTCTGAATATCTTGACGTCTCTCATCTCGAGTGTCGAATCGTGGATCGCAATGCAATCGAACCAAGCTGCACTGTGATTTCCAAATAAGCATCAGTGACACTGATGTCACAACCTGCTCAAGGTCTTGACGATACTCGCCGCTTCGTCGCGTCGGTCTAGAACTGAGGCAGGCCTGGGTTTCTCGCCGAGAACGCTCTACGCTCAGCTTGGCTTCCCCAAGCGCGTCTTGGACACTCAAAAGTCGTCGAGGGCGTGCGTGCAGGTGCGAAACGCACTTGGCCCCTCGTCACTGCTCTTTATATTACGGAAGGTCCTGATAATAGCAGGGCGTTGGAAGGTCGAAGTTCGCAAAGGTTCCTCGGAAATGTGGCTTGCGCGTCCAACGGTACAGGAGACGGTGGTGGATAGTGGACATGCTGACGCTGACTGGCAAGAATCACCGCAGCGTTCAGCTCTCTTGTTCAGTCAACGAAGAGAACGCAAGTTCGAGATTCAGGACGTCGTTCCATGATCGGCATACCAAGAATTGTCGGATGCTGTCTCCTGGAAGGCTGCGGAGCTTGTCTTTTCGTTACCACTGGTGTGGGTGCAAGCGTTACGATGCTTCCCCGGCAAGAACGGGTACTTAGTCTTACGCCAAATGCAACCAAGCCTGCTGAATCCTGTTTCCGTGTACTGGAATAAGCAAGAGCACGTCAGAATCGAATGTTTGGACCCAGGTTTGAGACGCAATGCGACGAAAGGGATGGAGACGACGTTGGGTGCTGTTCAGGAACATCGTGTTCCCTCGTGTCTGAGCACGACGATGGTTGCCGGCTGTGCACGTGGCGCTTTTGGGAAGGATAGCTGCCGGATGGAGGCCTTTCCGGGAAAAGCAGCTGGGTGCCGTTCTATCCGTCCCCGTCTGGAGAACATGAGTCTGAACCTGGACCAAGCGTGCTCGTTATCGCACAGAACGTGTTATCGATTCCGCTTGGTCGTGCCTCCGGAGATTGTGTGTGGCCGCTATCTATTTTCGACCTGGGTGCACCCGTGAAGCCGTAACTGAGGCTGGCGCTGACAAGCTCATTGTGTTAGGCTGGATGAGCTTCATTTACTCGGCTATGTAAGCCTAGGCGCGGTCACTGTGCAGGTTTCGCTGGTTCATCCCTCAGCTCACACAGCAACGACCCGACCGTGGTATAAGGTCCAGCAGCGCAAGCAGTCACTCTTCACTGGTGCGCCAATAATGTCATGCTGTCAGCTCGCGTTCGCAACGCTTGACGTGAGCCCTATGTGAGCCCATGGAAGAGGCGCAAAGTGTTTCTGTTTCGTCGTTTGCGGTAGCGCTGGTGCAGCAGCAGCCCAAACTTAACCTCGACTTGATGGATATGTAGCTGAAGCCATCGTGTCAAAGCAGGCCGCTCTAAACCAGCGATGCAGACATCCGGGGCCTGGCCAATGAAAACGCTTGGGTGACCCGAGTCCGTCCGGCCGGCGCAACTTGGGCGAAGAGCAGCGCATCCCTGTCGATCTGCACACGCTGCCACAGAGACACAGTGCTGTGCTGTGCGCAGTCTTTTGTGTCTCGCTATCGCTGCTACAAACAGTTGCGCGCAGACAGCTCTGGGGCTTCGTGGGGATTTGTGTCCCCAGACGGGCACGGCCTGCAAAGTTTGTTGCGAGACTTGGTGTGCGTGAAGTCGTTCCAGACAGCAGTGGGTCTGGTTTCGACGCGAGCGAGTAGGGCCGAGGGTGGCCTGGGGTGGCACCTGCCGCGTCTGACCCAAGCACTTGCCCAGGCGCCTTGTCCCTCTTTCCTCGACGCCGTCGCCCATCGCACCTGCCTTGCACGTTCACGCTTCGACGACCGACCCACAACCACACCCTCGAACACACGCAACCGCATACGAACCGTCTGTATACCCATGGGAGCACACACGCAGGCACCCGCCGCCGCCGGACCCTCATAACACGTCGCCATGCGCGGTGCCGTCGGCGTGCCGTGGACAGGGGCGACACCCGTCCTGGAAGTGCGCGATTCCAGCAGGCCCTACGTGAGTTCGACAAGCCTGCCCGCCGCCCACGACGCGACCACTGATGCCCGAACCCAGCACTGTCCTTCCTACAAACTACCCGAGTACGGAGTCATCGAACTCGGCCCCGGCAACACCATTAATCTCACTACCAACGCAATCTTCCGCCCGCAATGCACCTCCGCCTCGCAGAGCGCCGATGGGGACGGCACCGGCCAGGTCCTCAGTGTCGCTGACATCCGCGATCCCTTCCATGCCTCCATCACTCCGCAGGCCTATGCGACTGGCGCAGCCACAGTTATCGCCTGGATGCTCGTCATCATGCTGATCATCACACCGCGAACCTTCTTTGTCGGCAACGCTTCCGGACGCTCAGGACTGATGGGACGCCGTGGTATGATTAGCGGCGCGACAGGTGGAGGAAGTATCATCGGTGTGGGCAGCCGTCCGTGGCTGCAGAAGGTCGCTGCGCTGACCGTCGCCATATCGCTGACCCTGGCCACTGCCGACACGTTCAAGATTGCCGGACGCCAGTATGCCGAAGGATTTATTGACGCCATGGAGCTGCGCGACCAGGTTGTGTCTGGCATGGAGATCAAAGTGTCGCGCATCATCTCTGACATATTTCTATGGCTTGCCCAAGTACAGACCCTGATCCGCTTGTTTCCCCGCCACAAAGAGAAGGTCATTATCAAATGGGTCGGCTTCGCGCTCATCTTGCTCGACATCACGTTCAGCTCTCTGAATAGCTTCGGTCCATACGATAACAACGCCCGTCCCGCACACTTCGATACCGCTATCCCTGCACTGAGCTACCTTTTCCAGCTCTCACTGAGTATGCTCTACGCCGCATGGGTTCTCTACTACGCTATCACTAAGCGACGATACGCCTTCTACCACTCCATGATGTGGAACATGAGCGTTGTCGCCCTACTATCCATTATCGCTATCCTCACACCCGTCGTCTTCTTTATTACCGACATCGCTAACTACACCATCGCTGGCTGGGGAGACTATTTTCGTTGGGTGGGAGCAGCAGCAGCTAGTGTTATTGTTTGGGAATGGGTCGAGCGCATCGAGGCGCTAGAAAGAGAGGAGAGAAAGGACGGAATTTTGGGAAGGGAGGTTTACGACGGGGACGACATGCTTGACGACACGCCGTCAACATCATCCAGGTCATCTAAGTGGCCATACTCAAAACGGAATTCAACCGATAATGAGAAGAAAGGAGGGGGTGATGGCGGTTTGGGCGGGTTCAGCCTGAGTGCATTCGCTGCGGGCCAGACTGGACGTGTGGGCCAGTTTGCTCAAAAAATGGGACGGAAGATGACAGAGTCACCTCGCGCAGAAGCACGAAAGAAGCGCACGATTCATGTGCCTGCACCGCCACCAGTTCACCGTCGGTCCGAGTCTACTCGACGCGGTGATCGTAGCTCCAACGCGTATGTCCGTGTACAGAGCCCAGTACTGGCTCCGGCTGTCCCTGTCGTTGCTTCGCCAGTCAGCCGGACAGATACTACCAGTGCAGACTCCACTGTCTACACTGTGCGTTATCACCCAGTCAACGAAACACCACCGATTCGACAACCTACGTCCATCGAAGATCGGTTGACTCCAGAAGCAGCAAAGTCACAGCAAGCACCTGGATCTGGGCAAGACATGAGTCAACCAGCAGACGTCAACGATCCCGAGAAGGGTGCTACAGAGCCAGATTCCGCTGCAAATAACAGCAGATGGAACTGGCAGGCTATCGCAAATCCTTTCACAAGAAGAGGGCGAGCGCCACCACAAGAGCTGCAAAGAGGTCAGGTGATCGAGCCACTGGCAGTTGACGAAGTTCATGCCAATATTCCACCACGCCACTACAACGGGTTGGCTATCTCAGATCGCCTGGGTACCTTTGCTGCACAGCAGGGTGAAAAGTTCAGGAAGAAGAAGACCAACAAACATTCTGAGATGAACCTCCCTGTGACCATCATTCCAGCTCAGCCACGTGGTCAGACCTGGTCTCCTGACTTCCTCCAGCGCGAACAGCAGCAACAAGAACAGCACGGGCAATACGACCTTCAACAAAGCGAGATGTCGGCTACTGCTGGTATACAGATTGCAAGGATACCTACAACGATTGAGGAGCAGTCAGACATGCCTTCGCCAGCAGAGTCCAGTCATACCAAGAACTCGAGCGAAGTCGTTCAACCACCCACATCTGCAAACTCGAATCGCATCGCGCGCAAACGGTACACACCGCAGTCAGGTGGTCTCACCGCTCACCCTCCCGTCTCGCCGACCAGCCTGGCGGAGGACATACAGAGTCCCACGCCATTGCTAGATCGTGCTTCTCAACAAGAATCGGCATCTCAGCAGCACACCAACCACGACAGGTAGCGTGGCCTAGGTGACGTTTCTTGTACTTCTTTGTTTATATTCTCGATGCACTGTAAGCGTCGATACTTGTATACCCCCATGTTTGTTCTTCAACGGCGCACAGGTGGCACGGTGAGATGATAGCATCCGCATAGGTTTGGCGCATTATCTGGACTCAAAAAGCTGAGGGCTATTGGGAGCTCGATATTTTATGGATACCCGCCGATGTAACTTGGCCTCACACTTAGGTTTTGGAGATATGATGGACTGTTCAGTGAGAGCAATGTAGTAGACGAAGAAACCCTGCAATACGAGGCTTTATATCGTTAGTGGACACCAAATAAATATCAAATTCAAATCACATCCATTGAATTGCGGATGTGCAGTGTGCAATCGGCCGCGCTACGGAGGTGCAAGATAAAGCGCTCGCGCGACTGATACCAGCCACATCATATGCATGGCCCCAGCTCCCTCTTAGTCTAGCCGCGGGACACTGCCTTGGAGCTGCCGCATGTCGACATAGCTCAAGTGCTCTCATCACCTCCAGCGCCTTCCGTCGGGCTTGTTGTATTTTAGAGAGGTTCTTTGTCCTTCCTTGCGGCTTCTTTGGCTTCGCACAGAAGCATTGCGCGCACATACATAAAACCATAATGTCTCTGTTCGGCGATGACGACGTGCCGTCGCGTTCCAAGGCGACCGGCCTGTTTGACGACGACCAGAAGCCTGCAGGCAAGTCGGGCAGCGGTGGACTATTTGACGACGGCTTCGACAACAGCGACTCCCCATGGGCTTTCCCCACTCCCAAGAAAGGCGGGCGCGGCTCGCTGGTCAAGTCGCTGCTTCCTGCTTCAGCGGTGCCCGACCAATACATCGACACCTTCGACGCACTGCTGGACGCTGGGGATGGCACAGGCAATGGCATCAGCGTCGACGGCGCCAAGAAGCTGCTGGCTAGCAGTGGGATACCGAGCGACATACAGAGCAAGATCCTTGAGATAGTGGCGCAGCCAGACCAGGACGTTGTGGGACTTGGTAGGAACGAGTTCAACGTGCTCTTTGCCCTGGTTGGCCTTGCACAGGAGGGAGACGACGTAACGCTTGACAGCGTTGACGAGCGCAAGCGGAATCTTCCCACGCCGTCCGTCACGCTGCCTGCATCCTCCAAACCAGAACCGCCTGCGCCTGCGCCCGCACCCACGCCCGCGCCGCAAGAGCAGGCCCCCCAGACGCCCTCCATGTCGCGACAGTTCTCTGCACAGCAGACCCCGAGCCCAGGTAGGTCTCGTGCACAGTACCGCAAGCAGTCGTTTGGAGACCCAGAAGCAGATCCCTGGGGTAGTCCAGATCTCCACAAAGGTCACAATCACAATAGCTACACCTCTGTACCTGCGCAAGCGAACGGCACGACCCCCCACCACACTGCGCGGACTACGAGCCAGTTCACTACACACTCGACGAACGATACGACCACGCAACCGGCCGCTGCGCCGCCTCCGAGCTCACTACCAAGCGATGGCGGCTGGGGCGGTTACAATGGAGGGTCGGGCCAGCAATACGATACGCCAAATCTCAACACTGGCGGATTTCAGGATGCGCCAGCGGGTCCTCCTGGCGGTTCTGGGGGTCCATCAGCATTAAGCGGATCGCTGGGTCGCCTCCCGGGCGGTATTGGCAACGAAGAAATCATAACGATCACTGCTATCGCTGAGAAGGAAGGTTTGTTTATGTTCCAGCATCGGAACTACGAAGTCGGAAGCAACCGCCGAGCAAACAAGGTCGTACGCAGATACAGCGATTTTGTCTGGCTGCTGGACTGCTTGCACAAGCGCTTCCCGTTCAGGCAATTGCCCCTGTTGCCACCCAAGCGAGTAGGCAGTAAGTACAACTTCCCATGATCCCACGATATTCGTTGAGAATCCTTAGTCAACGGTAATCCTATAGCCGCCGATGCGAGCTTCCTTGAGAAACGAAGAAAGGGCCTCGTGCGATTCACGAACGCTCTGGTCAGGCATCCTGTTCTTGCACAAGAACAGCTGGTTGTCATGTTTCTCACCGTTCCAACAGTAAGTCTATAGCAGCCATTGACAGTTGCACTATCCTGACAAAACAAAGGAACTCTCTGTCTGGCGAAAGCAAGCCAACCTATCGGTGCAAGAGGAGTTCACTGGCAAGACTCTGCCCCCTGATCTCGAGGATTCCTTGCCTAAGACCCTGCCCGAACTCAGCGAGACCGTCCGATCTGGCGTTCGCCGAAGTGCAGAGACTTACATCAATCTCTGTACTATGATGGAGCGTCTGACCCGACGCAACGAGGGCATGGCGGCCGAATACCTTCGCTTCTCGCAAGCACTCGGCTCACTCACAGAAATATCGCAAGACACATATGCAGTCGACACTAATGATGTCCCACTTCTTAATGAAGGCCTGAACTCCACAGCTAGACATCTCGATCAATCGAAACAGCTACTCGAGGACGAGGCAAGAGGGTGGGAAGAAGGTGTGCTTGAAGATCTTAAGAGGCAACGAGACACCCTTGTCAGCATGCGAGACATGTTTGACAGACGCGACAAATACGCAAAGGACAACATTCCAACGCTCGAGAGACGGATAGCAAACAACGAGACGAAGCTGCAAAACATCAGGAACAAGCCGGCTGAATTGGCCAAACCTGGCGAGGCCGAGAAGGTGGAGGATGCAATCTCCAAGGTCCGTTTCTCACTAATCAGGCGCTCTCACATCATGCTGACAGAAGTTTAGGACAAGGAATCTATCGTCCAGCAACATGCTCGTGGAGTCTTCATCAAGGAGTGTATTCGAGACGAGCTACTTTTCTTCCAGAAGAGCCAGTATCACATCTCGCGCCTGCACCAGGAGTGGAGTCAAGAACGCGTCAAGTATGCGGAGTTGCAAGCAGATAATTGGCGAGCGCTTAGCGAGGAGGTGGACAGCATGCCTACCGCAGACTAGTGGTGTAGCAAACGCACAGCAAGCTGCAGTTCGGCCGAACAGAAAGGATCTGGTATGCATTGTACATTTTCTACGCGAAACATTCGGGTCCTGGGTGTATATATCCTCATTGTTGGTTGGAGCTGGTGGAAACGAAACGTTTTGGCGCTCATGTTCACTTCCTGTCAATGTCATCTTTATGCGCACAATCTGGCTGTAGGACTGTTCTTGCCATACGATATGAAAGTGGATTCCGTTGTGCTGCTGTCAATGCAAATATTACCTCGGAGACTGCATAATTGCACACCGCTGATCAATGTGTCATATCTCTTTTGCTTGGCTTGAGTCTCAATATTCTGTACCATAGTATCCTGGTAGCCAATACGAGCTTGGGTGCTCACTCGAAGTTCACGTTCACTGCACCCCTATCCGATGTATCAAACATTCACCGTGAGCGCAATGACGACGCGTGCCCAAGTTCTGCCACGCAAGATGAACAAGTTCAATCTCAGCTGCGTTCAACAACTAAATCGACCATCCTTTTTCGGAAGCGACTTGAGACAATGTCAAAACGCAAGATTGAGGATGTACAATATCAGACGCCCGACAAGAAGGGCAAGACTGCCAAAGAAGGTGAGCTTTTCATTATACTGTCTCGGTCCCTGCATGCTGCATATAGGGAAGCACAAGGCAATAAGAGATAAGCATGGGTGGAGGCCAGCACCAGATGTCAGCCTTGATCGGGCTGCGAGCCGCGAAGGAGGGGCACGATTGGTGGGGTCGGCTACAACCATTGCCTCGCAAATGCCGTCACTCTGCCCACCCTGCCGACTACCTCAAGGCTTAGCATAGGTCTTGCTGCGCGTTACTTCGCGTTTTCTGTCTACGCTCGCCTTCCCTATTTACGCTCTTCTCTGCCGCTACCAGAATTCGACTTCGGTGCCCCGTGGCCTCGCAACAGCTTGCAACAACAGTACTCAAAGAGAAGGACACACAGGTTCGCTGACGCAAGATGCCTCCAGCGTACACAACGGCGCAGAAGGCTGCGATAAGCCAATTCATGAGCTTCACACAAATGGACCGCACCGCTGCAGTGAGGGTGCTCAAGAGCCACAACTGGGATGCGCAGAATGCCGTCAACGCGTAAGTAATTGTCTTGTTGCTTTTCTTTCGTATAAATTCCGCTTCAATGGATGGCCTCGAGGTGCGACTATCTGGACCGACCGACGAGACACCGTAACGACCGACGAAACCACTCGCGCGCCTCAAATGTCGAGCAATCGGAGGGGCAGGAACGGCACACAGTGGGGGCAAGCACATGGCGTTCGTTCTGGGCGCGCATTCCTCGCACACCTTGAGGAACACCAGCAGCTACGCGCAAGTATGCGGCCGAAAGCAGTGGTCACGCCCTTATATGGGCTGCAAGCAACACCATACTGCCTTCCATACGAGTCAATACGTCAGTCGGCCCATAAACATGGCCTGCGCCGCTTTTTCACTTGCGCCCACCCTCAGCACAAGCTACTCTTCAGCCAGCCACCTAAAAACGCGATAGTCCGCCATGTTCGGTGCTTCGGAAGACCGCGCCAGGCAGCTCGCAGGTCGACAGCGCTGGAAGCGCATCAACTCCAATGGTTCGGGCTCCAGTCATCGATCTGCCAGTTCTTCGAGTCGAGTGAGCTACCTATCTCATTGTGAGGCATCGCCTATCTTCGAGCAGAACATCCAGTGGCCTACCGAACTACTTGATTTCGACATGTCTACTCTGGATGACTTTCATGATCATCCTGTATTCTCACAGCTCAACGACGAAGTTCCTGCCGCATCGCATGCCGAAGAGGCTCTCTCACGAATGATGGCCACGAACGAGCATCCGCGAACACAGCAGCAAAGATGTCAAGCGGAGCACATGAGTCAGGTGCTTTACACTGATATGACTGTGGACGCCCAGCTCTTCTCTCCTTCCACATCAACAGGCCAGACCGGCGTACTCGGATGGGGAGCGAATATCCTGCAGCAAGTTCGCCGCGCATCTGTGCCAGCGTCACAGACGAACTCGCAGGGCGACCAACAGCACGCAGTGACGGCGCCCGATGTTCCAACCCGATCACTGTCTACACACACCACAAGCGTCCAGATGACTGCTGTATTGCGAGGCGGGGCAGACTCAGCCAGCGAAGTCTGGGCAAAGGCCATGCAACACCGTCACCGGACCCTCCCGTTCAATGTCGGTGTCATATACCGAGCTTTTGTGGGCTCTCTCAATCCAGCCCAGCTTCACAACTTCACGACGCTCTTTGGCGATGGAGCAGACCTCACCCAATCGTCCAATCTATCTCGGCAGCTTTTCGCCCACAACTTGGATTCTCGTCGAAGAATCTGTTTCATTCACCTCATATTCGAGCGAGCAAGGTTCATCCTGGGCTCCAGCATGCGTGGCGAAATGCAAACCGAGCATGAGTTGTACCAGATCGCACACACGTCGAAAGACGGTGATCAGTATCCGCTTGTCGATTTGGCGCGATTGGGAATAGCTGCGCAGCCACTGAGCGACCCGGCCGGGTTTCGGTAGAGGCCCTACGTGTCGTCCTGTGCACCGTGTCCCTTTCTTCTCCGCCGTTATATCAAGCCGACGATACTGTTACTGATGAGATACGTGTAGATTCTATAGCGGAGGTGGCGGTTCTAATGCCTCGACAGCGACCAAGGCAAACCTGAATAAGCTCTTTGATCAGTACCGAGAGAACGCGTCTGAAGAGCCCGATCTTGTCGGTGTTGATGGTACCATGGCCTATTTGCAGCAATTGGAGGTCGATCTCGAAGGTCTGGACTCCCTAGCGGTGCTTGAAGTCATCCAGGCTCCCACTATGGGCGAGATCACGCGAGAAGGCTTCGTCAACGGGTGGATGGAGCGAGAGTGAGTTACTATATCATTCACCGCAGTTGATCCTGGCTATTGCTAACACCATAAAGCTGCGACGCGATCGACAAGCAGAAAGCATTCCTTAACAGCCTGAAGACGCAGTTGCCTGCGGACAAGGCTGTCTACACAAGAGTCTACAAGTACACATTCTTCCTTGCCAAGACCGGGCAACAGAAAGCTGTCCCACTTGAAGCTGCCGTTGCTTACTGGGATCTCCTCTTCGCTTCGCCACTCTCTGCGGTCAAGTGGTCGACTCCCAGCACCCCTTGGCTGGACTGGTGGAAGGAGTTTCTCGAGGCTTCCTGGAAAAAGAGCGTCAACAAGGACATGTGGAACGAGACATTGAAGTTTGCGCAGCTCACTCTCGAGGATGAGGTCATCAGCTTCTGGAACGAGGAGTCTTCATGGCCATCTGTCATCGACGACTTTGTCGAATGGATCAAGAAGGAGAAGCGCGGGGGTGACGAGCAAAAGACTGAGGAGATGGAATACTGAGATGTTGAGGCGAGTCGAAAAAAAACGGCTCAACTCTATCCACATCACAGGTATACTTGCTCGCAAGCCTTGTTGACAAGATTGAGGCCAGTCTTCCGTGACCTGGCGTAGCATGGCTACTTTCACGTTGTAGCAACCGCAACTCGCAGCACAACATGGTTCTCGAAGCATACATACCCCTCGTCTGTTCATAACAGCTTGCTTCAATAACATTGAGCATCTTAGCAGATAGACTAGCAGAGCATATAGCCTTCAAGGCTTGAACTATACACGATCACCTTTACATATGCACCGTCTGCGGTTGACTACAATGCAGAGTGACTGTGCATGCTGATCTGGAGGCGGAAAAGGCCTCCGCACGCTGCGAATGGACGTGCATGTTGTGTGAAATCTCTGCAACATCTGCCAGCGGCAATTGTTCGGTGCGTGGTGTTCTCGGCGCAAGATTGTGGTGTTGCTGGTCGCGGCCGGGGCTGCCGCACAGAAGCGCTCGCTTAGTGCACTAGCGCAGCCAAGGCCTGCCCACCACGCAAGTCGAGGCAGGACAATTTTGATTCCACGATTTCCGACCGTCCAAACTAACCTCACAGCAGACAAAGTACGTCGCCCGCATACGTCTGGATATCGTTCGCATACTGACTGCCCCAGATGGCCGCCGCTAAGAAGCACGTCGCGATCGTCAAGAAGCGTATGCAGCGCCCACGCACCCGATCCGCAAATTTCGCAGACTGACGCAAACCGATGCAGACACCAAGCGCTTCAACCGCCACCAGTCGGACCGCTTTATGCGTATGTGATAGCCTGGGAATAGGAAAGATGAAGGACGGATTGTTGACGGTAGAACAGGCGTTGACCCCTCATGGCGCAAGCCCAAGGGTATTGACAACCGCGTCCGCAGGCGGTTCAAGGGCCAGGCTGCTATGCCCAAGGTACGGATTGCCTTCCCACCTACCACCACACGGTCTCTCCCTCGACTACGAATCTTCACAGCTGGGATAGGACGACGCTGTGGTGGATTGGATGATACGGGAACCTGGACTGACAAGTGCGACAGATCGGTTACGGATCCAACAAGAAGACCCGCCACCTGATGCCCTCCGGCCACAAGGCCTTCGTCGTCAGCAACGGTACGCCAGCTCCGTCTTTGCCCATCCGTCAAGGCAAAGCCAACTAACGCACCTGCAGTCAACGACGTCAACCTTCTCCTCATGCACAACACCACCTTCGCCGCCGAGATCGCCCACTCCGTTTCCGCCCGCAAGCGCATCGACATCATCGCCCGCGCCAAGCAGATCGGCGTCAAGGTCACCAACGACAAGGCCCGCGTCAAGACCGAGTCGTAGATGCAGAGTCAAAGGCAGTGTGGAGAAGTGTTTTTCACTTAGGGGCATACAAGGCGTCTCTCTGATTAGTTACAACCGTCTTCAATGGGAAAGGGACTTTTTTCCTTCTTGTGGCTCGACTATTCTCTGAAGATGTTATGAAAACGAGTGACATGAACTTTTGCATTGAAGGATGCGACATGCGCTCGAGAGGGGACCTGATGCCAAGGAGGTGCGGTTATGGATGAGGGAGTAAAGAGGAAAAATGCAACGAAATGAGCCACCATGCGCGTGCTGGATAAGGTTGGGGTGATGCTGTGATTGACTCTTTGTGCCATTGACGACAGTTCTACTCACGAAACAGACAATGCTCACACAGCAGACGGATTCCCACAACAACATCAGCTCTACCAATACAGTCGACCCCACACACTCTACCGCCTATATCGTCAAGCTACCAAACCCAACAGATACCATAGTATACCGCCTCAGACAACCAACCGCAACGTCATACCCGATTCAACCAGATACACCAGCCGGCCATAAACCAGAAGCACGACAGTACAGACTAGGCTCTCATCGCACGACAACCATGCTTTCGACCATGAACCCAGCCTAACCCGTAGTAAGCACAGACAACCTGTCTTGCGGCATTTTTTTTTTTCGCGTGCTGTACAACCCTACGCTGTACCACATTGCACTGTGTTGCAGTGTACAGGCTATGACATACCAATCTACACATTCACCTTGAAGACATGGCGCTCTTCCTCCTCTCTCTTCGTCTTAATTGATAGAACTAGGAGCCGCATACGCTGCACGCCCTATCGTAAGAACGTAACTACGTTCTCGCGTCCAACTTCCCGAACACCACACCACGTGTTGTAATCCTCCACTTCGTGCCCTTCACCACCCCCATCGATATTATTCACGGAGCTAAAGCCGCTCATGTGCAAACGCACACGAGAATTCGCCCACGTGCTTTGTGGTGGTCGCACGTGGTGATGGCGCCAGCGGCGCACCTAGCTAACCCAGTATGAGCGAATTGTGTAGAGGTTGAGGGATTTTAGTGAGCGGTTCCAAGGGCACGGGAGTTGAGATTATCTAATGAGTTTTGTTTTTGGGAGAGGGGAGGATTCGTTGGGATGGGTAAGGGTGTGTTTAAGTAGGTGTGTCTATACTGCTAGAGTTGAGGTGGAAGGTTTTTGGGGTTTCCCATCATTCGTGCTTTTGTTATACGAGAGATTCGGTGTGATATTAGGACGGTGAGAGTTGGGATAAGGCAGAGATTTCGTTCTTTGATTTGGTTATCTGGAGTTCTGCTTGAGATGTCGAGTAAGCCTGAGGGCAAGTGTTGCCGCCATTGTCGTGGTCAGAACTGTGGTCAGTACCGTCTTGACATTCCTATCCTTGCTGGCAACAAGCACTTCGATAAGCTCACACACATCCATTCAGCCGAGATAACAAGCATACTATTGCACCATTGGGTGCTGCACAGCTCGACCTCATCAACCTGCGCCAAGCCCTGAAAGCGTACACTACCAGCCGCAACATACCAGGTTGATATCAAGTTAACAAACAACGCTCCCTCGACACCCTATCAGCGCATCACGCACTCGTAACTTCCCGGATAACAAGGACAGCCTCGACCTTCCACACTGATTCCAACACGACCATATGCAGGGCCTTGCATCTCACGGTGTGCTGATCGAAGCTGATACAGGCGCGCAGCCTGTTCGAAAGCTGACACTTGGTCCATCCGCATAGGCACAGGCCCCTCTAATCCTCCGATCGCCATCTGTCCGCCCGCCCCTTGCCCAGGACCGACCAACTCACCGCACATTGATGAATGCCAGTAAAGCCGTTGCGCCTTCGGTCCCGGCTACGGCCGCGGCACGCATCCGTGAAACTAGACCGCGCTGTTACGGGGCGAAACAATGGCTGAGCAGACGGTCAAGCACTGCCAAAGCCGGGATCCGCGGACGTTTTCGGTGCTGTGCTGTGCTGTGCTGTGCGAGCTGTACGAGCGCTGAGCCACGATTGCGAGTGTTCAGGGCAGATGGAGAACATCGGGATGTTGACACACTCGCTTACGGATGCGCTTACACTGCTTCCGCCGCGCTGGCTGGCTAGTCAGGCACAGCTCCACCATCCCTTCAACACGGTCTTGGCTGCTCCCACACCGCCATGCTGGGTGCTGTGCTCGTCACTGCGTTGCTGCAGTTTCACTCACACGCACCTGCGTTATCATTGTCGTACGTCGAGGCGCGTTATCTCGCAATAAGCTCCCACGAGGCAGAAGGTGGGCATTGATTGGCCCTTATAGCATGGGTGTGGGCTGTTGTTGTGAGGCAGGCATGCGGTTATGTCCATTGCGCAATCATCAAGAGCAGGATATGGGAGAAACAGGGTGGAGCTCGAGATGATCGGATCGCCCAGAGCAGTGCATGATGACGAGCAAATCCGAACAGCACAGTTGGCAGATGCTGTGCCCGAATATATGGCTCGTGGTAAGCTTGCGAGGGAACCATCTGATGAATCGACTCCAGACCTACCGGTACCTAGATGCTTCCAACGCAACCGCGGACCCGCAGTCTGCACTACTCAGGTTTTCCCTAGAACGGTCAAAAACGCCCTGGATAATTTCCTTTCTTCGCTGGGAAAATCTTTCACAAGCCGGTTACTAATTTAGCTCCCGTTCCATCGAATAGCTTGACACTTTGCAACGCCCTGTCAGTGAAATTCTTTATTAACGACGACACCTCCTATTGTTGGTGAATAAAGTACAAAGGCTTCTCGCCAGCCTGCCTTTCACAGGGCCTGCTCTCGTGCTCGCACGCGGTGATCGGCGCCCCTCGGCCAGTTAAAATTCCCATTCGCCATCCAAGTCATCCGACGGTCAACCAAGCGATTGCGCCTCTCTTGTCAGCTTGACTAGGCGTTCACTGCAATCAGATCATCACACGCACTTCACTCCCTTGCACTGCCGCAGCATCGACTCAAATACCTCATATTCTGGTCGGAGTCGCGCCACCCCACTGCCTTCTCCACATTCAACTCCACTTGGAGGCAGTCCGCTTTCTGGAAAAGCCTCATCCAGCCGCTACCTATCGTCTTTCCCTGTTAAACCTCACAACCTTCGTAATGTCGCCAAATCTCTTTCTAGCTACCCAGAAGCTCTTCTCCCCGCACAAATGGTTCCGGGAAAACAAATCGCAGGAGCGATCCGTTCGGAAAACTGAGCACTGGTCGGAGCCAACACCAGGACTCTACGAGTACATCCCAGGTCGCGGATGGTACCTGATCGCCAAAGTGAAAGAAGCCACACATGATATCCCTTCTGCAACCGCCGAAGGGGGGCCCGTCCGAGCAGCCCAAGAACCTCCCAAAGAATACGAGAAGCTCGCCCGCCCAATGTTCGTCCACTGGTCTCGCGTCCTAAAGCGCTACATGCTGGAAGACACGTACAAAGCGCGCAAGAGTCACGGCGTCATCCCTTCCCCGAAAGGCGGCAACAAATCTGTCGAAGTCGGCTTCTTCCGCCTCGATGACGGCGTTGCTTGGGTCCAGTGCTGGGACCAAGAAGGCACCTTCATCCCCGGTCCCTACAAGCTCTGGTGCATCAGCCAGCGCACCGGCCTCTTCCGCCCCATGCTCAAAGGCGACGACCCCAAGTTCGCCGGCTCCCGTACCTCCTCCCGAAGCAATTCACGCAACCCCTCTTTCGACCGTGACACCGACTCCCGCAGCCAGGACACCCGTAGCACTTTGTTCTTCGCTCCCAGCCAGACAGATAGCTGTAGGGACGGCGCTAGCGTTGCCAGTACCCGACCCAACAGCATCCGTATGCAGTCACAGGCTACGTCGGCGAGCCAGAGCCAGCCGGTCTCCAGACGCGGCAGTGTGAAGCGCAACGGGAGTGTGGAGGGCGAGTACGAGAAGGACAAGGCGGCTATGCGACAGATGGCGCGAGAGCACCGCGAGGCGCTCATCAAGGCTGCCGCGGCGGGAAAGGAGCAGCAAGCGGGCGAGAAGAGCGCCGTTGAGCGGATCGAACGTGGGCGCCAGGGTGCGAAGGACGTGCTTAACTAAAAGTGTGGTTTGTGCTTGCAATGCATATATGGCGTTGCGGGGTTCATGGCAGCGATTGCATGGTCCTGGATGCGGATCTCTCTTGCTGTGCTTAAGAGCTCCTGAGTTCCGAGGGCGGCCCGGGTTTTTTTTGTTTTCTTGTGTTTCGTCACTTGCTCTTTCGACGACACTTTTCTTTCGGTTCTCACATCGTATGAGGCGTTCAGCTGCATCGTTTGCATACGGTATACCCAGACATCCGCGGTTTTGCTAGATCGGGATTGTCGTTTCAGGCATTTTAGACGATAGGTGCATAGCGCGGTAATAATGACTTGTTTAACGTGGCTCGTAATGATTTTGCACTTAAGTGTTGGGGTGTCTTGGTCTTATTAGCTTGACGCTGAATTTGTGCGATTTGGGCATGGCTGCTAAGTTGATTCGAAGTCGTGGTGAGTGATGGCTTAGATTATGGCTGCGACAAATGTCGAGTAGTACATTGTCCAACACGTGTGACCTCTCATAATGGAGATGTAGCAATTAACGTGGAACCCATGGCTCATGGCACACACGCGGCGAGCCACACGAGAACTGGTTGCGTGCAACTACTTCAGACTGTGATATCTCAGCATCCTCGCAAAGGCATCAATTACTGATTCTCCTACCCTAACCCCCCAATACAAAAGCATCCCTCCAACCACCCCAAGAAATGCATCGTGACCGTGTCATCTGTACCTAGAAGATTGCAATTGCACCCGGTGGACTTCCAATCCCTCCTTTAACGTGCAATGGGGCACTCGTCAGGAAAAACGCTGTGAAGTATCAGTCAGCACGGTTCCAAACACACGGCATCAAGACCTCACAGTAACGATTTAAACTCTTGCACTTCTCACTCAACTTCTCCAAATTCCACATCTCTCCAATCGGCATCCCCCAATGCACCTGTACCCTGTCAGTCACCTCGTCGTCCATGCTTCTTACAGGACTACTTACGAGAATCCACTCATGCAAACACCATCCATCCGTAAATTTCGGCGGCCACGCCTCAAACGCCACCGTATCGCCAACCAGCGCCGCAAGATGCTTGCTATACAGCCAGCGCACAGTTTCCTCGCTCCCCTGCACACCGATTGCGACACTGTTGTCGCGGGTCCCGGACTTGCGCTCGGCTTCGTTTGCGTTGTCGTGCCAGCGTACGTAGCCGCTACGGATCATCAGGATGTCGCCTTGTTTGAGGGTCGTGTTCTGCCATTCAAGTGTTGCTTCGATTTCGGAGATGGGGATTTCATGCCGGGAGACGGCGGAGGGCGCGCTCCCGTTGGTGGTTTCGTACCATCTGGGAAGCACGGTGTTAGTGAGGTTCTCCTCGTTCTTCTCCTCCCCTCTCTTTACTGCTCTTCTGGTGATCGTCGTACGAATGTGCTTACTCACCTAACCCAATCACACAGCACACCGCGTCCCACAATCCCACCTCTTTCGCACCAGTTGTGGGTCCCGTTCGTGTCGGTCTTGGCCGCGTCCTCGTGAGTTAATCCGTTGTAGTACTTCCCGCTGGACTGGTGGGCAAAGTGCTTGAGGCTGTCCCACTGTGAGCCGGATTGGGTGTTTATGTAGACTTCGTCGTCCATGGCTTTCCATTCCGTAAAGTCTGAGAAGTTGATTTTCTTCTGATGGAATTCTTTCCTGCTGAACCCTGGAAACTGCACGTTGTGCAGCGGCCAGTCTAGCTGGATGGATTCGCCAGTGGTGATTTCGCGGGCCGCTGCTTGAACGACGGCGGGTGTGAGGAGGTTGATAGCTGGATGATGTTAATGCATTTGTAGTGTTAGTTTAGATGAGGGACAGACCTCCGATTTCGTCTCTCTTGCCCTGCTTGTCGTAGAAGCCCCATATGGAGCCTTGCGGCATGCCTTCGACTTTTGGCAGTTCATCGAAAGCTGGGAACTTGTATTCGATGTTTTCTGTCATTTTACAGCTCTTTTTCTATATAATTTTGCAATTCCAGCGATCCCAATGGATTGAGTTCGTGTTGTGCGCTTCGTAGACAACATTTCTTCTTTATAGCTTCAGCTTCCCCACATTGTTCGGTCGTACCGGGTGCAACCCCGCAACCTAAAGACGCGCCCGCGGTGCGGAGTTGTTCCTCGTTAGTGAGTGCGCATCCAAATGACGTGTGGAACCCAGTGTGGATAATAGCTCTACACGGATGGTCGCCGAGTCGTGTCTACTGACGGTCGCGGACCTCTTCCGACGCGAGAGACCAATGGACTCCTGCCGGGCGTACGGCTAGACGGTCTGACTTGCACTGGCTTCTCCCTTTGATAACTTCAGTGAGGTTTGGAGTGCGCATTGTTGCGCGTGAGAGGTGGATACGAAGGAGAGCTTCTTGTGGAGAATCCTTGTTCGGTCCGAAAGATTGGGTACAGCCGTACAAGCACGTACTGTGTAGAGGCCTGCCATGCTCTTATCGGTCTAGGATATCGATTTATTGCTGTAGTTGGAATGAATGAAGCTGTAGCTCAGCAGAGCTTGCTTCCGAGTCAACGTAAACATCATTTGTGTAATGAAACTACGGCAGCATCGTTGCATAGCATACCATAGTTCGAGAGGTACGCCAAATGCTAGAGCACATCTGATTTCGGCTTGCTCGATTCGGTGCTTGTGAAATCGCAACGAGACGGTCTACTACTGAAGTGACCTGCAACGCACCACAAAACAACAAACACCACTGGAAGCAGCGACGATAGCCTCACTCCCGCGGGCTCTCGAACGCGACACGTGATAGACTTGCTTGAGATTGTCTTACTGTGTGGGCCTCTCTTTCCGTCCGAGCCGGCCGAGACAGCTACCTAAGCGCCCCTCCTCCCCGCAACACCAGCCTCTGACCTAACATCATCCTTACCGTTCCACAATTCCACACCACAGCCACAATTTGAGCCACAGCTACCATGTCAAGTCTTGTCGCTGGGTTTTCTAAACTCAACCCGTTCTCACATAAGGTTGACGACGAAGACAAAGGTGATGTCATCGATGCCAACACAGTTGCTGGCGGCGGCCATGCGTCGCGAGAATCGCACATCACTAAAGATAAGCTGCGCGTGAGCAAAGCTCTTCGTGAAGTCTTGTACAAAGAAAATGTGTTGTCAAAGGGAGAAGCAGGTATTGACCAAGAACAACCAACAACCGCGTTGAGAGAGCTGCTCGATAAAAGCCACATCAGAGTTCCGCCTGAAGTACTTGACCGCAATCACCCACTCCCGGAATATTTCATCAGCTCAAGCCACAACACTTACTTGATGGCTCATCAGTTGTATGGATCTTCAGATGCTTCGGCGTATGAGATAGCTCTGCATACAGGGTCTCGATGCGTAGAGATTGATGCATGGGTAAGAACTACATAATTTACCAGGCATGTCAGGGCTTACCCAGACAGGACAATGACGACAGTCCGGATGAGCCAAAAGTTACTCATGGTTACACGTTGGTGTCAAACATTCCATTCCGTACTGTTTGCGAGACCATTCGTAAAGTTGTCGATGAAGAAGGCGAGCACGCTGCACCTATCATGATCTCACTCGAGAACCACTGCGGCGCCCATGGCCAATTGAGATTGGCACAAATCATGCAAGATGTCTGGGGTCATCGGCTTCTTAGCAAAGCTGTGCGTGAAAAAGGGCACCTTGAACAAGAGGGCTACGGAAGCCACGTTACATTGGCAGAGCTGAGGAACAAAATTGTCGTCATTGTCGAATACCATCTACCAGACGAAGAAGAAAGCAGCAGTGAAGATGACAGCTCTGAGGGCGAGGAAGAGAAGAAGGCTCACCAGCAGTACAACAAGCAGAAGCAGGAATGTCCGCAAGGCATCATCATCCCTGAGCTCGCAGAGCTTGGAGTATACGCTCAGTCTGTGAAACCGGTCAACAACTCGTGGTTCGAGTCTGACCTCGAGAATGCACCGCACCATCAACTCATCAACGTATCCGAATCGGGACTTAAGAAGTTTCTGCCAGCAAACAGTCCTAAGATAGCTCGACACAATGCGCACCACCTTATGCGTGTCTATCCAAAGGGTACTCGCATCTCCTCTAAAAACCTTCCGCCGGCACCATTCTGGGGTATTGGTGCTCAGATCTGTGCTCTCAACTGGCAGACCTTTGGAGCAAGTATGCAAATCAACGAAGCCCTTTTCGCCGGGTCAGGCGGATACGTCTTGAAACCTGCAGCTCTGCGTGCCGGAGGCAACGGTAACATTCTGACTGGAAGACGCAAGCGACTGCGTCTTCACGTCGCTGGCGCCACTGACGTCCCACTCCCATCCGACCGTGCGCATGGCGACATCAAGCCATACGTGACATGCACGCTGGTGCATCCCAACGATCTGAACAACATGCCACCCAAAAGAAAGACAGATGTCTACAAACCTTCCAAATTGGCAACACTTATGCACAAGGACGTACCTCTTGCCACTGATCCCGTCTTCAATGAGGTGCTTGAATGGGAGTATGAGGACAGTGAAATGGCGTTCTTACGTCTTCTGATCAAGAGCGATGACAGCTGGGCGGTCAATCCTATCTTTGTCGTAGCAGCTGTAAGGCTGATGTATGCTGTCCCTGGCTGGAGTTTCATCCGCATGTTGGATCTTGGTGGTCATGAGACCACCTGCACTCTGCTGGTCAACATCCAATTCGAAGACATCTAGAAGATTAGATCTAGCGCTGTGAGCCTGTGAAGTGTGTATCTTATTTTGTTTTTCTTTGTTCACATCTTGCACACTTTGCACACTTGGGTTTTTTCAACAAGGGAAGATAATAATACGATTTCGTTGAAGCTCTCCGTATCTGAACTCTCAAGCGGGCTGACTATGCTGGGGACCGGACGTGTGTTACGTAAGCATGCACAGACACTTAGAGAATTTCGCTGCGTTCTCATATCACCACCAGCAAAGCACATAACTTCTCGACGATCGTCAGACGAGCTGATTGTCCAAGAATTTCGTATTTCATGAAATTGCTTAGGACTGCCAACAGATCAATCGCGTGGCGCAGTCTTAAGAGGGCAACACCAGCGTTCCAACTTCGGTGCGGGTCGAGCAGGCCCAGACTGGCGATGGACATGTCCACAGAACAGACCGAGCACGTTCGTATGTCGCTGCGAACATATTGAACGAGTTTGGCTGACTTCTTGTTGTAGAAGGGGTCTGTGCATCATGACACGCATGCAACACCACCGGAATTCATTCAGAAAGAGCATTGGCGGTACCAGGGCATGAGAAGAGCAGAGCTCGAAAATGACCCCAATGTTTTCGATCTTAGCAAACGCGATGATTTCACACCTGAACAGAAAGACATCTGGCGTCCTGCTGGTGTCGTCCCCGCCTCACGTATTGAAGCGGCATGTCAGGCCTATGCAGGTGGGCAACCGTTGGCGGAGACGGCTAAAGACGCGCCTATCTTCGAGCATCGGGACTTCCCTGGCCTGCAAGTTGTGTCTCGCCTCTTGCCTCCAGAGACCCAAGTGCTCTTCACGTCATGCCTGATGCATCGAGATCTGGCAGATCCAACTCACAAGATCAATCTGCAGGCAGACTACGAGATCCGGTATCCTTCAACACCGACTCCTGAGTCTCTACGATTCGACAGTAGCTTCTTTTTGCGAGATAGAGCTGCTGCGGAAGATCTCTTGGTGCCCAAGAATCCCGAAAAGCAAAAGCCGTTGAATAACGAGCAATTCCTGTACACGAGGCTACGATGGCTCACGCTGGGAGAACAATACGACTGGCCGACAAGGAGCTATGCAAAGCATGCAACGCCATTCCCAGGCGACCTTTCGAAGCTAGTCACTGGCCTTTTTCCACACATTCATCCCGAATCAGGCGTCGTACTTATGTATGGTGCGAAAGACTTCATGCCTGTACACCGCGACGTAAGTGAGCAGTGCCAACGTGCGCTAGCTAGCTTCAGTGTTGGCTGCGATGGCATCTTCATCATGGCTAAAGGGGAAGATGAAGGTGAAGGAGAAAATGCGCCCCGAACGGTTGCGATCAGGGTTCGGAGCGGCGACTGTGTACATCTCACAGGCAATGCTAGATGGGCATGGCATGCTATGGCGCGAACAATTCCATCCACTTGCCCCCCGCACCTCGCCAATTGGCCTGTGGGCACTCCTGGGGCGACGCCTGCGGAGGAGAAAGCTTTTAGAAAGTGGAAGGGATATATGGGCACAAAGCGTATCAATGTTAGCTGCCGTCAAGTCTGGGACTAATCGATATTCGGTACGCACAAGAATCAAAGAGAATTCCGCGAGAAATTGTGTGTACTTACAAACCAGGCTTTGGCTTGGTATATACTTTCTAGCATGCACAATTCTTCGTCCTTCGGATGGATCAGGTATTTGACGCACAATAGTGGTCGAGACTCTGCAACGAGCTAGTTCCAGCCGAAACCTTGTGGTATAGAACGTGCGATGAAATGGCAAGATCAAGGGAGAAGTGTCTCCACTGGAAATGGTCGGCTTCAGAACCTTACATGCGAGGATCATGCATTTCATCAGTCCCAGTGGTCCCGGGTCCCATTCCCAAGCAATCGATACACTTTGCAAAGATACTGCATACGGCATATTGCTACTGCACGATTAGCTGCACTAGGCTCTAAATCGTCCTAGTTGTCATCTAAGCGTCATACTCGGCCTAGCCGGCCGAAACAGCGCCATCCGCGCGTACTAATCTCATATTCGTGCAAAATTACTCGTCTATATGGTTAATGTGATACACGACGACGACTTGTAGAATCAATCATTATCACTCTATCCTCATGCTGAAGCTCGCTCAGTAAAAGCTCTCAGCTGTGGCAGCCTATATTGCTCCAGCACCGTCTTCACTGCTGACACTGCTGACACGATTACAAATGCCGAGTCGGAGAATTGGTGATAAGTATATTGAAAACCAACGAAGGCTTGATTCCTATTGTACATTCTAGATACTCAGCAGAAGGTCTACACAATTACAAAATGAGCCATCGAAACATGCAGGGTTATGCCTCTTTGCTGGCCCTCAGTCTCCGTACGACTGATGGTCTTTGGTCGACTCTCATTAGTCTCGAGACTACCGACATCCCTAGCCTATGTGCTTTGGCCAGTACACCTGGGCTCAAAGCCTGTCGAGAGTCAATGTCTCGACACCGCTTCATGCGGAACATCTCAATCATCAGACCGGGTCCGAAACTGGTCGCTACTACGTCATCGCGTCCTTGGCCCATATGCCTTAGCCTGTCCAGTACGGCCAGCACTGTTGGGCTTGACGAATTGCCGAATTTTGAATAAACATCGAGGGAGGCTCGAATGTGATCGTCAGTAAGCTTCATAGCTTGTTGAGCACCCTTCAGAATAGAGAGGCCACCCGGGTGAACCGCCCAATCGAAGGTTGCCGAATCGATGGGTTCGTGCAATGGGTTGCATATCTGTTCGAACATGACGCCAATCGCACCCACTGTGGCCTTCGGAACCTCCTTGGTGATGGTTGCGATCATTCCGCTTGGGCTCACCGAGTATGACATGTGGTCTTCGGTTCCCGGAATCAGTGCACTACCCCACTCCGTCAACTCGTAGATGGGTTTCTGCTCGGCGCCCATTGCTAAGCTGTTGCATACTACCAGAGCCGCCGATGCGTCAGAGAACAACGCTGGAGCGATATGCAAATTCTCACTGTCTTTACAAGCAGATAGCAGCTCTGCTCTGAGGAACAGACTACATAGCTCTGTAGCGAATACTAGAACACGGGCTGGCCGACCCCTGGATGAGGCAGCGGAGGCAAGATTTGCAGCCTCTCTCAGAGCAGACAGGCCGCCAGCGCAACCAACACCATGCAAAAGCGTCCTTTGCACCCCGGCAGGTAACTTAAGCTTCTGGCAGACAAAAAGATCGTATCCAGGGCTGCCCTGGTCGGTACATGTGACTGCTACAACATGTGTGATACCCGTTGCCGATAGTTTGGATTCGTTCAGTGCTTTGTTACATGCGGCTACTGTAAGGTCGACACCTGTTGTGCGGAAGACTTGCGATAGTTCGTCGATCGAGGGTGGGGCTGCATCGGCTTTGGTCCAGTTGGAGTGGTCGGTAATAGTAGGGCGGGAGCGAATCCCGGTATTCTGGTTGACGTGCAGTAGTCGACGGAAACTGTCATATGTCAGAATCGAAGCAGTGAGCTTGGATTGGTACATACCCTGGTGAAGAGATGTGTTCAGGAACCAATCTTGTAATGAGGTCTGCAAACTGTTCTTGTGTTTGGGTATGTTGAGGATACTCGTGAGCCAGGCCCGTAATGTACACGGAGCTGCTCTGACCGGCGAGCATGTTGAAAAGCTGAAGTAGATAGAGCAATGAGTAGGATGCAATAGGATACAGTAGTATGTAAGGTACTATCTGAAGAGTACGCAGTGAAGTTGTTGATATGATACTCCAAAGGACATGCACTCAAAGCTCTTATATGTGTAGTTGTGGCCTGCCATAAGTCGGAGGAATAATCCAAATGGCCAGTGTCATGACTAACAAGGGGGCTGAGCGCCTGTCACTGGTGAAGACATGTCAATAGCGTGAAGGAAAAGACGGAGTGTCCCCAGAACCAGGCTCCAGCTCGCTAGTCTTTACTTGCAAAGGTAAAAGGCATCGGAAGGTGTTTGAACACACACGCGGAGGAAGTAGCGAAGTCGAGAACTGGTCCATTTTTCGCGGTGAGGTTCGGTCAGTAAAAGGTAGCAAAGGAGCCGATGTCCAATGGCATCGCAAAAGCACACTGGCCCCAAGAGGCCGCATATAGCAAAGCCAGACTCAGCCCTCCTATTGCGACCATGGGGCTGGCCACGTCGAACCTTGGTCGGAGAGAAGACTGTTCCTAGTCCGATGAGATGGATTGAGGTGATGTAGCTGCTTTTGCCTATTCGAGCACAAGAGCAGATGGGTTCACCGTGCGCAAGGTAGCGAACAGCAGCTTGGCTAGTGCCGACGCAAGCGTGGGTTGACAGATGTGACTATGTTCGGATGAGGCCCCCAACCAGAAAGAGTCACCAGTGAAGTTCGAGGATCCGCTGTGATCTGTCTTCTGGCGTAAATAGTCTAGCAATGCGTCATGCGATCTCAGTCAGATCACATCGTTTCAGGTCTGGGGATAACCTCAGCCTCCACAGGCGCACCGACAGCCGAGATACAACCTGTACCCCACGGCTACGGTAGCCCTGCAGATTCGGTGAACAGCTGGTCTATTTTCGAGATCCAGTACAATGGAATTCATGTTTGCCACGGAAGCAGCAGCGGCGTCAAAAGTCTACCACGAAATCATCACAAAGGACTGGGTCATGAAGTCACGAGTCACAATACTACTGCAATAGCGTGACGGTCAATCACAGACGTCTCGCTGCCTGGCTTTTGCCTAAGCTGAAGAAGTGGTCCCAAACCTGTCCAGTGATTGGTGGAATGCCGGCACCCTCGTCCTCCAGGAAAAAAAATAGTCGCTGCCTTATGGTATAGCTGCGCCTTGCAGGGGCCAATACGCCGGAAATGGAACATCTTGCGTGAACGGAGGTCGGCGACAAACAGTTTGGTTCATTGTGGGTGCCTGCGTTCTAGGGTGTTGATGCGGCTCTGTAGCCTGCAGGGCTGACTACAGTCACACCGAGGGACAGGTCGAGCACGGTAAATGCTGTTATTGGAAATGTGTGGTGGGGCTAGTGGAGGATCTGCCTATCATTTGGCTATTCAGGAATAGATCTTACTCGCGATCTGTCGAGGCGTGGGGCTCATGCGTCGCGTGGCGTGCCGTGTCTTACACCGGGGCCTCCAATTTGCCCCATTGCGACTAGTTCACGAGAACTGTTCGCGCAAATAGTTTCTTGTAGCATAGTGCGCACGTGCCGTTTGCGAAGCAAATCTGGGCTCAGATTCGAGTTTGGGACAGTGTAATGATATATAGTCACCGGAGAAATGCCGTCCTCAAGATGTTGACTTGATAATTCGCAGCCAAGATGCGGACAAACCATCCTCATGGTGCTAATGCACTGAGGGCATCACAATCTGCGAATCCGTAAGGAGTATTGACGATCACAAGATGAATCGTACTGACAGAGAGCGGCAGAGACGAGAATGACACTACAGGGATCATGAAGAGACAGTCGATGCTGGAATTGTACCTGGATTTGCCCTGGGAGCTTCGCCATCACATACATACTTTTTGTGTAGAAGGGCCATACGACAACGACGTGATAGTCCGCCGTGGGTGCGGCAATAAGTTCAAGCTCCTCGTGCGACACTCCACCGGGCCGTATTCTTGCGATTGGATCGAGGACCCGATTATAGCACACCTGAATCCCAAGCAATATGGTATCAATGTCTCCAGAGAGATGCTTGAGGCGTACTACAGGATTCGGATCTTCAAGTTTAGCCATGACGAGCTCGAGTGCATACAATCGATCCTCGAGCTGGACTGCTTAGGAATTGGCATCCGTCCAGCCGAGCATATTCGCCATTTAGACCTGCAAATCCAGCCTTTCAGATTTGCCCGAATCGATGAGCACAGGCTACGAAACAAGGAGGAAACGAGATGTCTCCAAGCTATACAGTCACTAGCAGTCCTCCGGTCGCCCAGAACGAAGGTCAGCATCCATATAGATATGGCAGAGGGCTATGCCGATGAAGAGGATCGCGAGGAGCTGTTCAGCGATGCTGCAATGTTTGTCTTTCAACTTGCTGAGCTTGTGAACTCGTTAAGGGGGATTGGGCCAAACATCGCATTGCTCCTCGAAGGAGGGTGGGATGAAACGGGTGAGCAGACCCAATGTGGCAGCTCAATGTCGTGCCTAAATGATTGTGTGACACAGTTGAAGATAGTTTGCCAGTAGAGTAGTGCTATAAATGATCAGAGATCGCTCGGGTGGAAGAAAGAGACATTGTATGAGCGTTGCCGCCCAGCTCGACTCCGTGACGTTGGAGCGGATGAGCGATTTTCAACGTCTTGAGGCACTTTTGATCTTACGATACTGCACTGGTATCACGTGTGTTGAGGGAGATGCGGTGACTGCATACTGAGGCGAATAACCTGAGCTATGTTTTCGCTCTCATCTGCTGACGGATCTGGTGAAACGAGATCCACGATGTTAGATGCGGTCTCGGTTGAAACAAGCGCCTGGCTGCCGTGAAGACGGAAGACGTCGGATCATCGTCAGTGTTTGTCAGGTCTACGAAATCGAGTGCACCATTCGTCAATCTGGGGGGCCTGTGCAGCATTGACCTAGTCAGCGGCGTGTTTCTGACATCTCCTGCCTTCTTACCGCAGACCTCAGGCTTGCGCGTCTTCTGAGCAGGCATCGCGAGTGACTCATTGCTGGGTTCCGCGGTGGACTTCTCATTGCATTCTGAAGGTTTTCGCCTTGCAGCTGCTGACCGTGGGTTGAGTTTGCTTGAAGCCAATATTGCTTCAACCAAGAATGCGGGGAAACAATCGCAGTCCACTCTGTGATTCGGGTCGAAAGACGTGTGCTGCTTCTGTTCCCACACACCCTCGCGCTCTCCGCC
Source organism: Didymellaceae sp. YAFEF048 (assembly GCA_032595095.1). Taxonomy (NCBI): domain Eukaryota; kingdom Fungi; phylum Ascomycota; class Dothideomycetes; order Pleosporales; family Didymellaceae; species Didymellaceae sp. YAFEF048. The sequence goes on along the minus strand of JAVISA010000023.1, from coordinate 253,275 downwards.
CTCAAGATCCTCTCTTCTCAAGGCTGTGATGCAGAAAGGGGAGAATTTGATCTTGGACTCTACCGAACGCAATTCCTGGAGGTCTGCAGTCTTGCTTTTGCGCTGTTGTGGAAGCCTAATGTCTTCATTGATCGTCCCATATTGAGGGTGACCTTGTTTCATTAGCAATCGCGTGTGCAATACTGGTTCGACATGATTCATGTGAAGCTTTCCCCAGATGTTGAACCGGCTACTCGAAACTTCGAGCAGGTCGAATTCTTGGGCAGGTCGTACGGTCAGTAGATCTAATTCCCTCCTACGCAGCACGTTTTCCGGAGTGACTGTTGAACTGTAGTACTGCTTTAGGACATCGTTTTGTGGGAAGTCAAGGGGAATAAACCTTGGTCGTCACGCGTCTTCATGTCACATGCTCCGATACTGACATGCATTGATACAGGTGGGAATTCGATTCCTCTTCTAGAATGAACCATCCCACCCAGCAGATCCATCCAACTGATTGAAGCCGTGCCATGTCCCAGCTGCGAGGTAGGAATCCATCTCCCTCAATCTTTCTTCGGCGCAATGACGTTTTCCTTTCAATGCGTCGCCTAGGGTCTTCGCTGCCGATAAAGCCACATCAGACTTCCGCCCAAGATACCATAACGCTTGTACGCAGTCATCTGCCCGACGGAAAGCTTCCTCTGCTTGGCTACCGCGGTTCGCAGAGAATGAAGGAAGCATGTGCTCACTTTCCAGCAGCACTACCCCGGCTTTGGCAAAGGCGCGAATCAACACTGCAGTCCAAGGTTCTGTCAACAAAGCCCCTTCATTGACAGCGAAATGAAACTCCGATGATCGTGCAAATGAAGCATCTTCGTGGGGTCGTGAGTACCGGGCCAAATCCGAGAGAGCATGGCAGTTCGTTCTTCGAAAGCAGGCTACAAAGTCAGTCGAGGCGCGCAGCATCTGCTGGATCTCCACACCAAAATTGGAAACGTCCACAATTTCGATAAGATCTGCCAACAGTAACGTTGCCAGATGCCAATGCCCAGTCAAACAAATGTACCACGCCTGAATGCGAGGCGGCAGGCTGTCATGTTGTTGGATGCAATCTGTGATGAAAGGAGCATAGATCCTTTCCCAATGTTCGCATACACTAAGAGCGGCTTTGATAGAGCGCTCGATTCTATCTCCACGATAGTTTCGGGAAAGTAGTGTCTGTATCCTGGTGACTTTGCGGAAGAGAAGAACTTTCACAGGAGCTGCATCGCACAGAAGGGACGCAGCCTCTTGAAATGAGCATGGCCATCTAATGAGATCCTGTTGCAATCGTATCCGCTGATGAGCGAAGAGATGGATGTCCCAAACACCTTCGGTATGCCGGGGAGTAGCGGACCCTATATCGCGTTGCGACTGGTCTGCTGTACCAGCTTCTATCGCATACAGATTGCTGTCTTCATCTGATAGCACTAGGGGCCGTTTGTGCATTGCAGAAGATAGAGTGTCGAACATGACTCCAAGCCAGAATAAGAGGTCGACTGTAGCGCGGTCAGCAGCATCGAACCGGTTCGTTGCCACTTTGTGTTGTCTCCCACGCCGATTAGTACGTGGCTTGACGGATGATGTGTCTAGACCCATTGTCAATCGCGATCTGAGTGAATGTATAAGCCGAACAGCTTTCTCCAAGTGTACAGGTTCTTCGGCCTCGATTGCAAGGTTGAGCCTTGACATCAGATCCTCGCATTCCTCCACGTCCGCGTCCGCATCTCCACCATCCAGTACAGACTCCTTGGTCTCGATATGTTTAGCTGTCTGCTCCCGTTTAGTCTCCGGATCGTGTGGTCGTTGAGTCAAGGAAAACACTATCTGCGCTAATACCAGCCTGAAGGACTCGATATCCCCAGCGTCTTGCAGAGCTATACGTGCTTCGTTCCACGCAGCGATTTGCAGTGTTCGGTCGAATTCAACGCCGCTCCACGTTGAGTCAGCCTGCTGGCTTACGAAGGTTGTATCGTTTGCGTCGTGGTCGAAAGGGTACCTGGCTCTGCTTCGTTCTGATGACTGAGCCCACTGTGTGGCAAACGAGAGGATCGCTGAGTTGAGGGCTTTCCCAACCTTTTTGTCCTCTTGAAAAGTGAGCTGTCGCCCTCTGATTGAAGAGGCAACTCTGTCGAGCCGGAAGACACGATGGTACATGCGGTTCCAGTCCGGTCCGCCGTTGCTCGCTGACGAAATGTCGGCTTTCGCGCTATACGGGCAAGTCCTTTCGGTCAACCAGCATGAGAGCGCGTTTTCGAAGCTGTCGTGATAGATCTTCAGCAAACCCTCTCTCAAAAGCGCCTGGTTCGCCGATGATACAAAATCGGCCGCAAAGGATATCGCGGGACAAGGGAGCGCACCATTTGAGAGCGACACCGATGAGCTGCGGCGCCGGCGTTTCCTCCCTGCGCGCATAACAGCGCTATCAGTCCTCGCTACCGCTCTCTCGCCGTGTTCCGCTTGCTTGTCATCACGTTGTTGGCTTTGATCGACCGCGCTTCCGATTCCTTCTGGTGGAGTTCCGGGAGACGAACCTTGCCCGGAGTCGCAGGTTAGTGTGCTGGCTTCGTTCTCGAACACATCGCTGAAGCGACGAGGCTGATCTATTGTCGAAAGATCAGTATCCTCGAACCATATAGCAGGTGTAGAGCGGTGTGCAGTCACAGAGGAGTAGTCTATCGGAAGCATCGGCACCCCCGGAAAGTCTCCAAACGTTACTCCCAATTGCGCTGGGCTCATCGAATTTCCGCTCCCTCCAGTATCTGACCGGTAGATGGCTCTTTCGAAATGTGTCTGCCCGGATAGGCCATTGGGGTCCTGTAACGGAGCTGCAGTATTGCTATTCGTCCGGCGCCGTTTCGCCGGTGGAACCGGATTTGGCGATGGCTGTGTCGCCTGCGACACTCTTTGCGAGCGAAGCCATTCGAATGTACAACTCTTCTTCGTCTTCTCACAATTCCCACACGCAGCTAAAGGTCCATAGACATCTGCATGGTCAATCGTGTGCCGGGCCGCCTTCGGAGCGAATGCAGCTCACCACTGTAATGGAAGATGCTCGGATGATCTCCCGATTTACTCGCATCGAGCAAAGAGTCTTCCAGTATTGCCGCATCGCACGCTCTCTTTCCTCTCCGACATTGATCGCAACACCGGTTTTGTTTTCTGCTCGTCTTCGAAGATTTGGGGGCACTCATCGCCGGTGGCGTGGGCGATGTCCATGCATAGTCGAGGAATGACTTGGGCTGCACATCAACGAAATTCATATTTGTACACCGGACAGGACGTCGGAAATAGGAAAGAGAAAGAGAGTAGTGTAAAGGCGAGCGAAAATAGCTCCCACGCCGCTGACAACTCCCATGCGCTCGACCCCGCGCGCGTAGCATACAGGGTTAAGCAGCAGTGGATCCATGTCCTATTTAGGAATTTGCGGGGAAGGCTAATGCGCGCCTAAGCTCATCTTCCACGCATTCTACGGGTCTTCGCATGCTGGAACGATGGGCATTCAGCGAGAATCGAGTTTCAACATGCGAAACCGAGCTCGGTAGCCTTGGGATTTTGGTATCATCTGTGATGTGTACAGCTGTCACCCGTCTATGCACGTTATCAACCTGTTCCAAGGGACCCGCGATTTGTGGGCTGAGAGCCCCAGATGGACCCATCGCTCTCGATAAAGCCTATCTCGCGTTAGTAAGTGTGGTGATAAGGATCGAGTGCACATTTCACCGAGAACCTAACCACTGGACCTCACGTACGCCCGCACCCTATGCCGCCTAGTGCACATCCATGATAAGGATCGTTGTGATACGTTCTGATTCGTCAGATCAACGCAAACATCTACCAAATCCTTATGAGCCAAATCGTCCTGTCTCTCAACGACATAACACAACAGACGAGAACTTCGACACCTGCAAAGTCAGTGCTGGCATCTCCAACAAACCCCGCTCTCCGCCACAGCAGGCAAGCCCATGAGGCTTTGCTTCCTGACCGGCCAAACGAATATCCTAGCGACATCAAGACTGTCAGCTTTAGTCCTAGGCTGGAGGTACATGCTGGCCAGAGATCTCGCGGACAGCATTGGCGATGTCGGCTCGGCAGCCGACATCCCTCCACAAGTGAAGTGGAGACACCGCACGGTTTGACTGAGTGATAAATATCAAATCCAGGCTGCCCACAATCAGCAATTGCGCACCGGTACTTGCTACCATGCAGAGGGTTGCAAGGAGCTCTGCTGCTCATCAGCGAACTTACGCCGAGCGTACCGAATATCGGACGACTTACGCGCGGAGCCGGAAGGCCTCGCCGCATATATATATCCTACATCATGCAGCTCCGGAGCAACATCTGAAGTCTCTGAAATCAACGGTTCATTAGGTGGCAGATGCGACAAACGAGGCATCTATGATGCTACCGTCCACGCATACCAGCAGAAACCAACCATTGTTCGGCATGGGTGTAAATTAGTAGGCGATGTTCATTGCTTGATATGTTTTGGTGGAACAGTCAATCGGAGAGACTACAGTGGCAGACTTGACATAAGGACCGATGAACCCGATGCTGATAGCATCCCGACCTGCCATGGCGTAGGTGAAGTATCGACTGCCATAACACATCCAAGACGTGGCGAGACAATCCATTGGACGTGAGATGCCGGATGATCCGCAAAGCCTATCGGTGTACAAGGAATGGCCAGGACCAATTAAACCTCGTAAGAGAATTATTGCAGTGTGACCTGGGGTGCTCGCATGCCTCAGTACGGCCGGGTGGCAATCCGCGATCCATTTGGTCAAGCCTTTCTCGAGATCAGAAGAACCAGGTAAAAGAATGAAGTTACTGACGACTGTGGAGAACCCTTGTCTTCTTCACTCTGCTCGGAACACGTGCCGTAGAGGATGGGCTCTCCTGCTTGCGACCCCGCATCGAAGCAGGCAACCTTGCATCAGCGCAGCACGGCGTCGATCCTATCTGCAAGCTTCGTCGCCGATTCACATCAACATCACCAAGTTGACTATGATGACAGAGTCGCTCACAGCGGTCCAGAAACAGAGTTCGATCTTCAAAGTTAGCGTATGGAGCACGGGATCAGTTTTGTGAGAGATGCTTGCGTTGTTGAATTTTTGACCAAGTCTCAGCTGAATGGGTAAACGCAAAAGTAAAGTACCCGGGTAACATCAATCCTCGAAGAAAACATTGGGATGTGGTAGTCGATACTTCGAGGATGGTCACTAACCACTAGGTATCGATCCCGGCGTCGAGTTCCGGGTCTGTCAACGGCTCTCATTTAGCGCAGGTCTTAGGAACCAACGTGCACCAGCAGTTCCAACTCTTTCGATTGTTTTTACGACCATCTGCTCTCTCAATATAGTACGAAAAAGACGACTTGTCGTTATGGTATTGATTGTCTCCGTGGGTGGGCCTCATGTCTCATCCCGCAAGTTACAAAATATGAAGGCGTAATTGCGTCACATCGACGAATTACGGCGCGCAGCATCAGCCCACCACATTTACTTAAATTGAAAGGCACAAAGCTGTTCATCTCCAAGATTTCCTTGCATTCCTTTGAATACGAAACGATCGTTTCCCGCATCAGCTTCACACGATGTACGCTTCGCGCAGCTGCAAACGCACGATCCAACAACTCCCGATTCCGGAGCGGAAAGGTCACAACGCGATACTGAGGTCGAATTACATCGAGGATATCATTCAAGCAATAGGAGAGTGGAGCTGCAAAAGAGTCGTTCTCGTCTATTCGAAGGGGCTGGACAATAGTACAGATGTCGTCAAGAAACTCAAAGAGAAGCTTGGGCACTTCATCGTCGGTGGAAAGGCCGGCGTCGGTGCACACTCTCCGTACCAAGATGTGCTTGAGATCGCACAACTACTCAATGAGAGTCAGGCGGATTGTCTGCTAAGCATTGGCAGTAGTAGCTACTCAGATGCTTGCAAGATTGCGCGATTAATGCAAGTCAATCTTGACCCGGCAAACTTGACACCAGAGGCCATGGAAAACCTCGTCAATCAAGAGAAGGGCACAGTGGATAATCTTAAAGACCCTACAACGCGACTCATCCTGGTGCCCACAAGTTTGAGCGCAAGCGAGTGGAACAACAGATCATCAGCAACAAACCCGACCACGCACAAGAAGCAACACTTCGCTAGTGCAAACGCCGCGCCCGATCTCATCTTGCTAGACCCTGAAGTCGCATCAACATCGCCGAGCAGGCTCTGGCTCTCCTCTGGTATGCGAGCTATTGATCATTGTGTCGAGACGATGGTAAACGACCAGTGCACCGCCGTGGCTTTCCATCATATGCAAGATGCCCTCTCAGTCCTGCTGAAGGGTCTCAGAGATTACAAGCGCAGCGAAAGTGACGGTGACCATAGCGAGCTGCTCGATGGCATCAGCGAATGCCAACTCGGTAGCATGGACGCTATGATGGGATTGCTGCTCTGGAGCATACCGATGGGTCTGTCGCACGCCATTGGTCGTCAGCTTGGGAGCATCTGCGGCGTAATGCATGGGATTACGTCCTGCATAATGCTGGCCCCTGTCCTGCGATACACTTACAAGCGTAATGAGAAGCAACAGGAGGCCCAAAAGAAGGTTCTAGTTATCTGGAACAGGGCTTTGGGTACGGAGGAGCAGAATGTTGCCGATGCAGTGGAGAATTTTGTAGAATCACTGGAATTGCCTCACACCTTGAAGGATGTGAATATAGTTCAAGAAGAAGATATCCAAAAAGTTGCTGTAAGCACCCTAACGGATGTCTTTGGGGCTCAGGAAGGCATGGTCCAGAGCAAAGACCAAGTTTTGGAGATCCTCAATCTTGCGAGAGGTTGAATACTTTAACTGATGATCTCCACTCCTAGAGAGGTCTATATCCGTAGCAGACGGGCGGCAGCAACTGCCGAACGACTGCCGACCATCTGCCGTGTTACCTCCTCCAATCAAAGCAACAGCAACCGTCATTGCCTCATCAGCACATGCGCAACACCAATATCATTTGTCGTGTCGCCATCCACCGAAACCCACACTTTTCATCAACATGGGAACATTGATCCAGGCATCAGCTAATACAATGTTCCTCGCAATCGAGCCTCCATGACCGACGGTGGCTAACAAAATCTTTCTTTCCGCAGCAAAGATCAGAGGGCCCACTCTGGAGTGATTCGCAAGACGAGTATGGCTTTGCTACATCTAGTCACCATGACGCAAGAAATACAAAAAGAGCAACCAGGGTGTTTCGTAGACTCCGAGAGCACGCGTCCAAAATGACTTCATTGTGAACAGTGTCCGCATCCGCGCAGGCACACTTATAATACGTCCAGACCTCGCATCACGCTATCTACCGTTTCTTAGTCGAATAATCTGAGAGAGACCAGAATCGAAATATGGCGGCAGTATGGAAAAGTACCTCAACGTCGTGCTAGCGATGGCTGACCCCCGATAGCAAAATAACGACCGACCGATTTACACTCTAGCTGAGGGCAGACCAGCGGGAGATCCGACTTCACAGACTGTGTTGCGTGGCAATCCTCTGAAAGGCGGCGGCCTTTCTCTCCTCTCCGACACGCAACTCATCGAGACTTTGGCACACTTTCCCCGCGAGAGAATACCTGAAAGGTAGGTGTTCAACCTTTATCGTATTCCCTACATTGTGCTGATTTTTCAGGGTTGTGCACGCGAAAGCCGCAGGAGCCTGGGGAGAATTTGAAGTAACGCACGATATCACTCACATCACATCAGCCAAGTTGTTTAGCGAAGTCGGCAAAAAGACCAAGGTTTTGGCGCGCGTCTCCACAGTCGCTGGCTCCAAAGGCTCCTCAGACACTGTCCGTGATATTCGAGGCTTTGCGCTGAAGTTTTTCACAGAGGAAGGTGAGAGGATGAATGTAATATCTAAGGACCAATAGCTTGCTGACAATCAAATAAGGTAATTGGGACTTTGTTGGCAATGACTTACCTGTCTTCTTTATCAGAGACCCTGTCAAGTTTCCCTCCCTGAACCGCTCGCACCAGAACCACCCTCAAACCCACATCCCTGACTCGAGCATGTTCTGGGACTTCCATAACAACAACCAAGAAGGCACACACTGCTTGATGCAGCTGTTTGGCCAGCGAGGTGTCCCTGAGAGCCTGCGGAATGTGAATGGGTATGGTGTCCATACTTTCAAGTTTGGAAAGCCAGAAGATGGCACATTCAAATACGTCAAGCTTCATTTCAAGCCAGATGGTGGCAATAAGACAATGAAGTCGGACGACGCTGTGCGTCTAGCTGGAGAAGAGCCCGACTACCACGTCAAGGATATGTACAATGCTATTGAGCAGGGCGATTATCCCACCTGGACGCTAAACATCCAAATCATGGACCCCAAGGAAGCTGAGACGTACCGATGGAATATCTTCGACGACACTAGGATCTGGCCACACAAGGATTTCCCTCTCCACCCCGTAGGAAAGCTCACATTAAACAAGAACCCTTCCAATTATTTCTCGGACACCGAGCAAGCCGCCTTCTCGCCGAGTACCATGGTACCTGGCATTGGCCCGTCAGCCGACATCATGCTTCAGGCGCGTATGTTCAGCTACCCGGACGCTGCTCGTTACCGTGTGGGGCCCAACTACCAGCAACTGCCGTGCAATCGCGCACAGTATGTATACTCGCCTTATCAACGCGATGGGCCTATGCGTCTGGACGGCAACTACGGCGCTGACCCAGACTATGTCCGCTCATCTTTCCGGAAGGTTACCTCCGGAGGCCCTACCGATGTCGCACATGATGAGTGGGTGGGCAGGGTCAGCAACTACACTTCTGAGGTTACCGACGAGGACTTCGAGCAGCCCCGCGATCTGTGGAAGCTGTTCAAGAAGTGGAAGCAGGATGAAGTCTTCATCCAGAACCTCAGTGGTCATATGAAGAAGGCGTTGGCGCAGGTGCAAAAGGAGGCAATAGCTGTGTGGGGCAAGGTCGACCAGGAGATCGCTGACCGACTGACTGAAGCGCTGGGCGAGTTCCTGAGTGACAAGGGCGCAGATCACGTCAGCAATAAGCCTTATGGTTTGCAGCCAGCGTATGGAGGCGGTTACTAAGTTGTTGTGCTGAGGAGATGGGCCTGTAATGGTTTGTGAGTCTAATTCTCAAGATGATCACTGCTATATACCCGTTGGTAGACGACAATGTCTTGCTGGTCATGTTGAACATTTTTCCACAATCCAATGTCCTTGTCATAGCTTACCATTCGTAGCTATCTTGCGACCTTATCAAATAATTCTGTTCTTTACCAAGATCCGCTCCTCCACAGGACCGTACAACCCTCCACAATTGAAGATCGTAGTTATCAAGTTAGCTGTGTCAAAAAATTTCGTTATGTTTCTATGGGATCTCAGAGCATTGCATCAGTGCGTTCTCATGCTTATCCGCTCGATTTGAGGACAGCTTCACATTCTGATCAAGATTTCCTAGAGGCCACTTCACGCGGGCAACATCCTCTGACCCCTGAATCTATTCACAGTTAAGGGTTCTGTAATTATACGGTACCATTCCAACATTTACCACAGGTTGGAATTTCCTCATAACTCAACAGGGCCTGGTCTCAATTACCCTATCTCAAACGGCCTACATAAGTACCTCCCTCAGCTCCTCCGTTCATCCCTACCCTACCTCGCTCCTCTCAACCCAAATCCCTCCTAAACCTCAAATACCCACCTGACCACCCACTCCGCCCCAACCCAATACAATGTTCATCCTAACCACCTTCCTCTCCACCCTCCTCCTCCTCTTCCCCCTCTCCACCGCGGCCCCAAATTACTGCCGCCCCCTGCACCTCGACGCCATTCCCGCCCCAGCCCCCGTCTCCAACACACCATCCGCCTTCCACGACTTCGCCTTCTACAACTCCACCGCACTAGAGACATCACAACCGGCAAACTTTGTCCGCTTCGTGACCGCCGGCCACAAAACCCTCCGCCAGGACGCAGCATACATGACGTTCAAAACGATGAAGGAGTACAACGTCCAGGCGTGCGCGACCGAGTGCGAGAACATCGGGTGTGCAAGCTGTAAGTGAACGCAACCCCACCCTTCTCTCCCCTGACCACAACTACAGATTCAATTGTACAAAAGTATGCTAATGCGGCGATTAGTCAACATCTACTTCCAGCGCGCACCCACCCTGCTCCCCGGCCCCGACTGCCCCAACCCCAACGCCACCGTGCTGATCCGCTGCGCTTTCTTCGACAGGCCGCTTTCGCCGGCGCACGCTTCTAACGAGGGGCAGCGCCGTGGGCCGCTGGATGCGGCGGGGGAGGATTTTGAGGTGATGTTTGCGGGAAGTAATGGTATATCTTCCCTTCCTTCTCCTCCCTTCCTTTCTTCCCCTTCTTTTCCTTTTTCGTTTCTCCACTGTCTCTTGTCTGTCCTTGCTTGGAGGCGAATGTGCTGACCATGTCGAAAAAGCGTACAACCGAATCTCCTCCCCGAACGACTGGCCGCCTCCTCCAAGGACGGCGACTGGCCCGCGGACGGTCACGGAGACGGTGACGGTGGTCGTTCAGCCTACGCCGAGCTGGGAGGCGCTTGAGAGTAACGTTATGGCCTAACGAGGGGTAGGAAGTGTGCGAGATGCTTTGATTTCTTTCCAGGTTTCAGGGGCTCTGTTTGGAGAATGTAGTGGAGAGATGAACGGAACGTGATGGAGATGGGAGTGAGGAAGTGTATCTGAGAAACAGACCTGTGGACTATCAATCATCTCCCTGTTATAACGACCGTTTTTGTGTGATGTTCACGTGTATGCGAGGTAGTGATGGGACGACACTGAAGCCCTCCAAGACCCCGTTTGGAGATGCGAACATCTGGGGCTTCAACACAGATACTGGGTCCGAGAATGTTGCACATGGCGCGTGGGAAGGCGATGATCGTTTGCTAAACAATACTACAACACAACAGTCACCCACCCACCATAACCTCCACCCCAATCTACAACATGGCCACAGCAACAGCCCCAGCAGCAACCGCCACCAAGCCCGCCGACAACCTACCCGCCGCGCCCGTAAACACCGGCACACCGCCCGTACTCGTGCTCGTCGCATTACCACCGCCCGTCCCATTCGCCGCCGCACCACCACCCGCCATCGGCATGAAATTCGCACACGTAATCCTCGACGTATTCCCCGTATGCAGCACCACGGACAACGCGCCAAAGAACGCGGGGCTCCCCTCCTCAGTGCTGAGGAAGTGGTCGACGTAGCTAGCGCTGAAGCTACCCGGGGTGGAAATCTTGCCGTGCTTGCCAGCGAGGTCGCCGACCTGGCAGTTCTGCGGGGCGGCGGTGTCGCAGGTGTAGAGTTCGCCTGCGTTCTGGGGGTCGAGGTGGCCGAGGGTGGCGGTGCAGTTTCCATCCGCCGGGACGGGGAGGGTGTGGATGTGGTAAGGGAAGGGGCCGTAGGTGGCTTGGTCGGGCAGGTTGGTGATGTTGACGGTGAATTGGACGCCCGAGGTGGTACCGACGGCGGTGATGGTGCCGGCGATGGGGCTGCCGATGTTGGAGTTGAACATGAGGGAGGGGAGGGTCGCGACGTAGGTGTTCTGTGGTTGGGAGGTTTGAGAGGGTGCGGGCCCGTTGACGGGCGTGTAGCTGGCGTTTACGGGGAGCTTGTGGATGATGGCGCCTTCAAGTGTGTCGACGCCGGCGAAAGGGGTGCCGCTGGCTTCTGGGATGACGGGGAGGACGCCGGATTTGGTTGTTGTGAGGAGCACGGGTGAAGGAGGGACCCCGTTGGTGATGACGGCAACCATCGACACGGATTGAGCCGATGCTAGGGCTGCAAAGCCTGCTGCGAGGATGAGGTTGTGCATGGTGAGGTCTGAGTGTAGTTGTATCGCTGTGGATGGAGTGGCAGAGAACGTGACTCCGGTGCTGAAGATGGACGACGGGAGATGCTCACAACTTTATACCAGGACCCTGGCCCCTACCCTTCTACCATAGTCACAGCGATATCGTGATCTCACCCTTGGCTGGAGTCCTTACTTCCACCCATATCTACCTAGCAGTTACTGGATCAGTGCAAGGTGACGACGACACTCATCAGCCCAGGCGCTGCGCTGCCATCCAATGTTTCGATTCAGCCATACAGCCTCGCCGCTCGTTATACCCGCGCCTATCGAAGCAGCAAACTGCACGGCAGAGACCTGTCCACGGAACCAAGATGCCGCGTCGTTACGCTGACATTTACCTATTCTGCCAACGCGAGATTAGCGACGTATGGGGCCGCAGTAGCGTAGTATGGGGTACGTTCGCGTTTGTCCAAAAAACGCTAGCTGCCGTCCTACCCTGGCATGGCGTGCATTGATCGTGATGTGGAAGCGTTGGACAGTACACACTCGTGGTGGGCGCATTGGACGATGGTATCCTTTCACGCTCTCTCTTCGAGCAAGCACTTCTAGTATAATATGGGGTAGGTACGTCCACCTTTATTCAGAAACAAAAATACTAGGCTTCCATCCTATCCAGGCATGGCACGCATCGACCGCGACGCTTGAATTGGGGCCAAAGTCCAACCGCCTCGATGTTGGCGTAGCGTAGAAATGACATCAAGACTTTCTAGCCCGCCTTCTGCCCCCTCGCTAAACAAAGCTTGAAAGAAGATACGGCCAAACAAGCTTTCCACGCGCTTGAGTGTCAGGACCGGTTTTCACATCTCCTTGCCAGGAACAGGAAATGCGAGTACGCACGCTATCGACGAGACGCGTGTTGATGGAGGGGTACCTATGTAAAGGAACCAGTAGTGAGCTAGAGCTGCAGCTGAGAGTCCAGCAAAGCAACCGACCAACCAACCAACCAGCACCAAGATTTGTTACCTGCCGTAGAAAGACGGCCTTTCAAGACTCTGTTTGTAAAGCAGTGGAACACACCCATCCACCCCCATCGCAGACTCGCAGCAGTCTCGTGACATCTCCTCCTACTGCGACATCTTTGATGTGAAGTGAAGTCAGAATCCCGCCAAACAAGCATGGAACGTCACGCTGACTACCCCCTCCCGTGCCATCCCACCCTCAGCTGAACATTTGAACCCCGTCCTTTTCAACAGCTGCGGCTGATAGTCCAGACACTCGTCCCCATCTCCATCCACATCCACAGCGACGAGCGAAATAGATAGGTATACGAGATTAAACCCGGTCTGACAACACGTTAGACACGCATTTCGCGGAAGAGCCGTAAGATGCGGTGGTCAAATGCCTCAAGAAGAGGGTATGCGGCTGGCTGAAGTGGATTAGGAGAGCGCTGAAGGTGGGTAGAAGTGGATAGAGGTGGTACTAGATGGGCGTGCGTGGTGAGTGGAGAAGGGGGAGAAGGAACAGGGAATATAGCACCGTTGCTGTGCCATTGTATCAAGGTCATCCACGGATAATCCTTCTATCTCTGAACTTGTTCCATTCACAACCTACAACAGCCTTCTATGCCTTATAGCAAGAGTCTAGGCGTCGCAACCTAACAGCGTAGAATCCGGCGCTTGCTGGCAAGCTGTTTCTCATCCTTCCCGTCCCACGCTGCGCGCAGGCAGCTTCTTACATGACGCGACACGGCGAAGACATATGGTTGCCGCTCGCACCCAACGTCGGTTGGGCGCTGCTGTGATTCTCCCCACCCTTCTCTCTGTCCACTCCATCCTGTCCATCCGAAAAAGGCCGTCAATCCGTCCCACCGTCCATACTTTCGTAAAAATGCTCGATAGCGGATCGAAGAAAAATGTCAAGAAGTTGTGATAACCGTGTTCGAAGCGAAGCTTTCAATAGATACCCAAAAAACGCCAGGTAAATGATCTTTTGTGCAGGCCCCCAGCGCCAGACTCCGTTGTAGTGTAGTGAAGATGATGCCCCGCACGGCCTGAGTCCGTCAGTGCGGTATATGGGCTTATAAGACGCCGCCAGGCAGCGGCGTCCCTCGACTCTGGCTATCCCAGCCAAAGCCACTGTTTGGTGGTACGGCGCGGACGTCGTTCCCGCCTACTGTGCTGACGTGGCCCTGTTCTGGGGCAGCGTGCTTCCGCAGCATGAACATGGGCTTTCGCCCCTCCTTGTCCAGCTGCTTGAATAATATCAGCGGGCGCTCGTTCAAGCCCAGACAGCGCTCTTGGTCGCCGTGTACAATATACAGGGCGTACTGCCGCCAGTCTGCCGTGATGTTGTATTTCTTCAAAGCCACAGGTAGCACCTTGTGGCAGGGGTCGTCAATGGACACACGGAAAGACTTGAATATCTCGACCTGTGGATTCGACGACGGTGCCTGCTGCGAGCTGGACGAGGGTTGCAGGTTGTTCGAGGTGGAGCCGCCGGACAGTGGAGGGTCGCGGTCGCGGTCGTCGGGTGTGGGGGTGGGTGCGGAGCGGCCCATGGAGCGGGCAGACGGGAGGCCGGGGGTGGCGCGGGGGTCGCGGTTGGCAGCGACCTGCTCGGAGTAGGCCCAGCTCTGCGTGTTGTCGTGGTCCTGGTGGCTCCTGGGTATCTCGGGGCGGGCGTACTGGGTGCGGCCCTGGGTGTAGGCGGGGGAGGTGGGCGAGGGCTGGGCAATGGAGTTGGGGGACATCTGAGCGGTGGCGCCCAGGGATGCTGTGAGGTGTGAGGACGCTGCGACTGCTGCTGCGGAGGGGTCCAAGGACGAGTGGTCGACGAGGGCGCGGTGCTCTTGGATGGTGGGAGAGGGGTTCTTGGGCGCGGAGCCGAGGAAGAGCTTCTTGGTGGAGAACTTACGGGACAGACTGCTGCCGGTGCGCGTGTCTGCGGAGGCCGGCGGCGAGATGATGTGTTCGTGGGTGGTGGGCAGCGTGGGCAGCGTCTGCTGCTGCTCCTTGAGCATGCGCACGAGGGGCAGGATCTCCTCGCGCAGGCGCTTGTTCTCGTCGATGACGCGGCTGAGGTCCTCGCGCAGATGGCGCAGCTCCGACTCGGCCGTGTGGATGCGCTCGTCGCGCGCCTGCACGACGCGGATGACCTTGGCGAAGTCGTCCTGGGTGGGCGGGGCTTCTTGGGCGGACGTGTCGGCGGCTGGACGTGTGTTAGCACTCAGTACGAGGGCAGCCTATGCAATCACATGACATGATTCAAGAAGATACGTACATAGCGGCACGTAGTCGTCGGGCTCGATGGGCACGCTCTGCTTGACCTTGACGTCGTAGACGGCCTTGAGGATGGTCAGACGGTGGCCGACGCTGCCGACGCCCATCTCCTTCAGCTCCGGGTGCTGCAGCGACACGAGCACATCGCCCGTGATGCCCTCGTCCACAAACGTGTCGCAGTACTGCTCGAGCCCCAGGTCGGACAGGTAGTCGGCGACCTGCTCGGCGTTCCAGTCGACAATCAGCCCTGTTGGGCTGATGCGACTGTCGCGGCTGTGGGTGAAGGTCGTGGGCGTGTGCTCGGTGCTCAGCGGGCCGGAGCTGGTGGGCGAGCTCTCGTACTCGACGGGGATCTGGTCGCGCTGCTGCCAGGCGGTGCGCTCGAACTCATCGTCGGCGTCCGAGTCCTCATGGTACTTGGACATGTTGTTGTTGTACGCCATTCGGGGCTCCCGCAAGGCCGTGGCCTCAGCTGTTGTGGTTGCGGGCCCGGGCGGTACTCGCCGTCGCTATAGCGCTCGCTATCTCTGCCGGTCTGCTATGCTATGCTGTGCTGTGCTATCGCGGGTGCTCGGCGTCGACGGTGGCTTCCCTATCTGAGACGAAGCGAGATTGGCCCGGCGTTTGACGCCCGCGCCGAGCTGCGTTGCGCTGTGTCAGGTACAGGCGGGGGTGAGGGGGGCTCAGCGAATGCAGCGGCGGTGGGTGGGCGTGGGCGTGGGCGGGGCGTGGGCGTGGGTGTGGGCGACAAGGCGCTGTGAGGCCTGGCGGACGGGGAGCGAGGCGCGCGGCGGGGAAGGACACGGCGGCGTCTGTGGCAGCAGCAGCAGCAAGCATGCACGGGAGGGGCAGGCGGCGGGCGTGAAGAGGGCAGCTGCACCAAGGCGCGGCGGTGTCGAGGGCTTTCTGGCACGGGCAGCTGCGACCGAAGGGCGAGATCAAGGTCGACGTGCAGAGTGGGCAGCGAGGTTCCCTCTGCGGAGCTGATATGGCGCAGCGACAGCCCAGACGTCCATCTAACCGTCTTCCAGGCCAACCCATGCCCGGCAAGGCGGCTAGCAGAGGCACCGATGCGGGAAAGTCCGAGCGCTGCCTCTTCATTGAACCAATACCCTTAGCCTCGTCCAGGAACTGCTTCTGTATCCAATACCGACAGAACCACTCGCCTATTGCCAAACCGCCTCGCAATCCCCTATACACACCGGACGCCCTGACCCTCTGCTTCCATTGCTTCCATCATCTCCGACTGACAATCCTCGACGGAGCCATCCTCCGGTATTGACCAACATAATTTAGTCCAACACCGCCCAAAACCCACCTCTGCAATACCCATCCTTGGCCACCGACGTGACTTGCCTTCAGGAGGATCTGCAAAGCGCCGCACACCGTCTACCGGTAGTTTCCCTGGGTACCTGCATTTTATCACGCAGCTCAAACTCAAGCACAGGACTGGAAACTCGGCGAACCACTACTCAGCAGCGTGATCGCCCAGCACGTGCTCCTGAACCACCACCGAACCTGGAAACAAACCGTTGGCATCCGTCAAACCGAACCACTTCCCCAGCCAAGCCAAACAGCCGAACAGTGCACCTCCTTGACACCCTCGGCCGACCAACCCCAGAAAAGAAAAAAACAAGGGAGACCAGCACCGAGGATCGCCGCTCGTGAAGATCGCCAAACCCACGGACTACGGCCGTAACTCCTCGTTCTGGAGTGCTGCCCCGGGCGCACCGACTTCAACACCAGAAGACGTCTCGCAACGAGCATCTTCCTTTCACCGAGGCCCCCTTACACACTTCACTTTGAGCCGGGAAAAGAGACAGTCCAACACCACCGACACAACAACACCCCACGTCGTCACAACCACACCACCAAACACACACACACACATCCATCATGTCCACCACCCTCTCCCCCGCCCAAACCACCGCCCTCCCCTCCACCCTCCGCAACACAATCTACTCCTCCCTCCTCTCCTCCGGCGGCATCCGCACCATCGAATCCACACTGACCCAGCTCCTGCAAACCACCGGCTTCCAAGCCACCCTGCGCGCCTACATAACCGACCTGTTCCGCACAGGCCAAGCCACGACAGCAGGCGAGGCGTTTGAAATCGCCATGGCGCGCATCAGGGAGTGTATGGCTGAGGGGAGTGCAGGAGGGGACGCGGTGAATGGTGGAGGAGCGGACGAGGGGGAAGCCAGGGATCTAAAGGTCCCGGATGAGGTGGTGAGGGAGGGGTGTAGGGTCGTGAGGAGGGAATTGGAGAGGGTGGTTGTTATTGAGATGGAGTAGTTTCTGGTCTGTTCGTCAGGGACAGGGTGGATGGAGGAAAGGACTAGCCCGTTGCTAGGGGATAAGCATGGCGGGACAGACAGACAGACGATATGTCATGTCTCTTTAAAGTGAAGAGGCAGGGGAATGATACCACGAGCAGCATGTACTTTACCAACACGTATACCATCACATCACACACGTCAAAACACAAAAACGTTTTTTTGAACATACATTCATTCAAGCATGCCACGGCAAAGCAAGCATACTACCAATAATCGTAAAGCGCTGCAATTAGTGGCCTCTATCTATTCTCGTGAATATGTGAGAAATGGGAAAAAAGCGCCAAAGTGATCCATCCACTCATGGGTTTGTGGACACACACACACACACACCCGTATAGACTTTGTCTCGTCCCGTGAACCAGAAAGATCCACCATCACTCCCCCACTTCTTAGTTGTACAGGTCCTCGTCCTCGCCAGCGTTGCCGAATGTGTTCTGCTCATTCGACGCCTGCTCGCCGTCGGGGAAGCGGAAGAAGCTCGAGCCGCCCGAGTTCTTCATCGACTGGGCAAACGCCTCGTAACGGCGGATCTCGACGTCGGTGACGGAGCGGCGGGCAGAGCGCATGGCCTCCTCGAAGTGGGCCTTGGTGAGCTCGGGCACGGCGTCCTCGCCCTCCTCCATCATCTCGACGTCCTCGCCGGCTGCGGCTGCGGCCTTGCGGCGCTCGATGTCGTGAGCGATTGACTGCTTGATGGCGAGCTTGACGGCACGCTGGGTGACGAAGCCAAGATCGGCACCGGAGAAGCCGTGTGTGTTGGAGGCAATGAAGTCGATGTCGATGTCGGCAGCCACAGGGGTCTTGCGGAGCTGTGCCTTCAGGATGCTGACACGAGAAGCCTGGTCGGGCAGAGGAACGTAGACGAGGGTGTCGAGACGTCCGGGACGGCACAACGCGTTGTCGAGCTGCTCCGGTCGGTTGGTGGCACCGATAACGAACACGTTCTTCTTCGATGTCATACCGTCCATCTCAGTGAGGAGCTGGTTGACAACACGGTCAGAAGCACCGCCAGCGTCGCCCTGAGAACCACCACGAGACTTGGCAATGGAGTCAAGCTCGTCGAGGAAGACAACGCAGGGTGCAGCGGCACGGGCCTTGTCGAAGATGTCACGGATGTTGCTCTCCGACTCACCGAACCACATGGAAAGCAGCTCAGGACCCTTGACGGAGATGAAGTTGGCAGCACACTCGTTGGCAACAGCCTTGGCGAGCAGTGTCTTACCGGTACCAGGAGGACCGTAGAAGAGCACACCACGCGAGGGCGACATGCCGAACTTGAGGAACTTCTCGGGGTGGTCGACGGGGTACTGCACGGACTCGATGAGCTCGCGCTTGACCTCCTCGAGACCACCAATGTCCTCCCATCGGACGTTGGGAACCTCGACAACGGCAACCTCGCGGAGAGCAGAGGGGTTGGAGATGCCCAGGGCGAAGCGGAAGTTCTCCATGGTCACACCAAGCGAGTCGAGCACCTCAGCGTCGATTGTGTCCTCGTCCAAGTCGATCAGATCCATCTTCTCACGAATCTGCTGCATGGCAGCCTCCGAGCAGAGCGAAGCCAAATCGGAACCGACGTAACCGTGGGTCTCGGCGGCAATGACCTGGAGATCGACGTCGTCGCCGAGCTTCATGTTCTTGGTGTGGATCTGCATGATCTCGAGACGGCCGGTGGGGTCGGGAATGCCAATGTCGACCTCACGATCGAAGCGGCCGAATCGGCGAAGGGCGGGGTCGATCGAGTTGGGGCGGTTGGTTGCGGCCATGACAACGACGTTGGAGCGTGCCTTCATGCCGTCCATGAGGGTGAGCAGCTGCGAGACGACACGGCGCTCGACCTCACCGTTGGTCTTCTCACGCTTGGGGGCGATGGAGTCGATCTCATCAATGAAGATGATAGCGGGCGAGTTCTTCTCGGCCTCCTCGAAAGCCTTGCGCAGGTTGGATTCCGACTCACCAGCCATCTTCGACATGATCTCGGGGCCGTTGATCAGGAAGAAGAAAGCACCAGTCTCGTTGGCCACCGCACGCGCCATGAGTGTCTTACCGGTACCCGGGGGACCGTACATGAGGATACCGCGGGGCGGCTTGATACCGATCGACTTGAAAAGCTGGGGATGCCTCAGCGGCAGCTCAACAAGCTCACGGATCTGTGCCATCTGCTTGCGGCAGCCACCGATGTCGTCGTACCCGACCTCGTTGAGGTTGCCCTCCTCGTCCTCGCGCTGGATCGGCTCGCCTTCGCAGTGGATGACGGTATCTTGTGCGACAATACCGAACTCTGGGGGGTCGACCTCCACAACCTTGAACTCGACTTGTCGCATACCACCGCGGGCGGTGAATGTGTCGCCCTGTCGTACAGGTCGGTAGGCTTCGCGGAAGTATGGGGCAAGGAAAACGTCGAATAACGAGCCGGTGATGCCCTCAACTGTGTCTGCGATAGGAAGGACTGCGATGCGCTTGGCCTGTGGAATTGATTAGCGGGTAGTTCGAGATTGCTGCAAAAGTGACACGTACGTATTTGATGTCTGGGCATGGGTGGATGGTGATGACATCGCCATGCTTGACTCGCAGGTTGTGGCGAACGACACGGTTTATCCGTGCAGAGCCATCGTCGAGGTCGTCGTCTGCGAGCACAATCAAGACTGTGTCCTTGCGCTTCTTGCCCTTGACCAGGACAGTGTCACCACGGAAGAGCTGGAGCGTCTCCATGGTGTTGTTCGAGAGGGCGATAATCGAGTTGTCATCGTTGACGGCGTCGGTAACGCTGCGATTGTCAGTTTCTGCGCTTCTCCCAGGGAGGAGATGTGGCTTACATGAGGGAGTTGGGCTTCTTCTTCTTCTTGAGGATGGCTGTTGCGATCTCATCGTCCTGTGGCGGGTTAGTATCAGTGACCTCAGCATGATGTCTAGTGGAACGTACGCCCTTGGGCTCAGCGCCAGAGGGATCCCTGAGATATCGTCAGCAGCTGCATCTCACTTGCAACGTCTTGTGGCAAGCAAACTCACTTGGACAGATCCGGCTTCTGCGCGGCGTGGTCTGGCTCGGCGGACATTGTGGTGATTTATCTGATTATGTGCAGCGGTGCGGTCTTTGGATTATGTGGAAAGTGCTACCGTGAGCTGCAGCGCGGTGAAGTTGAGGGGTGGTGTGTGGCGGGTGATGGGGATGATGGAGTGGAGTGCAGGCGAACGTGTTAGTTTAAGTAGAAGCTCGGGACAGCGTCGGTGACGGTGAGGTAGCTCCAGAGTTGCCTCAGCGCGTGTGGGTCCCGGCCAAGCAATGTTAGCGCGCCCTCCCGCAACACCAAATGGAAACCTTTGGAAACTCACGGTCTACCTTCACTAATCCAAGTCATTGTATCATGGAAACCCGCCCGAGCGCCCGGTAGCCTCGCTGGACTGCCGCCTGCTACTCGCCGAAGCACACAAACATCAGCAAATGGCATTATACGATGCTTGTTTGTATCACACTCAGAGCTTGGGCGTGAGACATCGACGCGTTTGCTCTGGTGCCTGGCTCGCCTTCCTGCGCCACTCATTGCTCAGAACAGCTTAGTGCCAGCAATCACCGTCGGTTGCGGCTCTGCGCGTCTGTGGTGCAACATATGCAGTGAATGATGGATGTTTGCAAGGCACGTTGTTTGTAGTGATGATTTGGAGCACTGCGGTTCTTGAGCTGAGAGATGGTGGTTTTCAAACTCCAGCTAGGTTTTAGTCGAGCCATGACAAGCCTCTTGACCATCGAAAAACCTTTGCTGTCTTGATAAAGCTGGGCTTCCTCGTTGCTACACGGCTTCCCGGCCACAATTCTAATACTAGTGCATGTCCTGTTCGTCCAAGACGGGGTCGTTCAGACCAGGATCTTCACAGCAAGCGTGAGTGCGAATATTCGACGCTTGTATACTCGAAAGCCGACGGCGGGAGGAGCTGATCTGATATCACGGAGCAGCTTGGAGCGTGATGAATTGTGTGACTGCCATTTAGAATGGATGAATGCTACTCAAATTATCTACGCCTGTAAATGGGACCTCAATCCAGACCTACGTGCTCCCAAACGCCTTGCAATGCAATTCCTCATCGCCCTCGTCGGGCAACGTCTTCCAAGAACCCAAGCAAGAAGGTCTTATCGACAGGGCTCTTAGCACCACTGCTTGCAGCGTCACCAAACTGCGCGCCGGCACTCTGACCCTGCCCTCCCCGTAGCTCAGACTGACCAGATACAGGCTCACCAATACTGCTAATGCGGCTCCTATTGGCAAGGTCCGCTGGAGTGCTCGTACGGCTACCCTGCTGCAATGGGCTCACCGGGCTAGCAATGCCGGACATGGCGGTATTGGGCGTTACTGAATTGGGGCTTCTGCTGAATGGCACGGGCACGTGAGCTTGCTGCAGAGGAGTACGGTGCGCAGGCTGTGGAGATGCCTTGTTGAAGAGGCCAAGCAGAGCGTTTCGCTGATCTGAGTGGACGGATTCACGACGGTCGAATGCGGCAGGTTGGGCAGCAACTGTTGACGGAGACGCAATCGAAGCCGCTCGACTCGTTTGACCCGGCTGCGCCGGTGGTTGCGGTGAAGGACTCTTGAAAAGGTTCAACAGACCCTGCGACTGTGTCAGCGGCGGCTGAGTTAAAGTTGCCGGTGCTGTAGGTGCAGTCTGAGCAGGTTTGGGCTGAGGGGACGCTCCCTTGAACATGGCGAGAAGGTTGTCAGCTTGAGCTGGCCGTGCGGCTGCTGGCTGAGGAGACGCGCCCTTGAACATATCCAGTAGATTCTGCGCCTGCGCTGTAGGTCCTGGGGCGACAGCAGGCTGTGTAGATGCAGGCTGGGGTGACGGGCTCTTGAACATATTCAATAAACCCTGTGCGTGCGCGGAAGAGCCAGTGGCCGGTGCACCCTGCTGCGGCCGCTTCAAGATTTGTGGCTGGAAGGCTGGCGCTGGCGCTGAAGCCACATCTCCATGCGTCTCTTGAGCGTGTTTGGAGGCGGCAATGACGGTCACCTCTGATCCTGTACGGCCAAAGGGAGGCGCCTGAGTCGCTGGAGACGGTCCACGCGAGTTTCCGTTAGTGGATGGCTGCTTACGTCTCTTGACGGTGTCGAAGTCTGGTGCATTAACCGGCCCGCTAACAGTAGCTGAGGTAAGTCCAGGTTTAGCCTCTTTGGAGTTGAAAAGATCAAGCAATGACATGCTAGGGGGCTTTGCGGTATGCGTTGTAGGTTGGGCCTGTACGAAGCCTGGTGTCAAAGGTTGTGCAGAGAGCTCAGCCGGCTCCGCGGGCCCAGGCGACTTGTTCGGTTGATTTGCGTTGAAGAGAGTGAGCAGCGAGTCCTGATGAACGGTCCTCGGCTTTGGCTGAGGTTGGCTGAGAGGAGGAGCAGGATGTGAAGGCGGGCTAACCATCTGCGGAGGCGATACGAGTCCTTGAGAATGGTATTGTAGGTGTGGCGGCTGCTGCCTCGGGGTGGAGTGCTGAGTCTGGTGCTGCACTGAAGGCTGACTCTGGGGTGGCGGTGGCCCCTGATCGGCAATCTTGAAAGAGTTCAACAAATCCAAGGCATGAGCGGTGAGCTTTGGCGTTGGTAGGCCAGATGCAGCAGGGACCTCTGGCCCTCTTCCTGGTGCGCCGGTGAATTGGCCATGCTGATGCGGTGGCTGATTGAATCCCTGTTGCTGGAAGCTCTGATCTGGCAATGGAGGAGGCGGCATGAAGTCACGCCCAAGCTGCAATGGCATATCTTGTGGATGCTGCTGTCCCTGGAATTGCATATTCTGATGTATCGGGAAGGGGAAAGAGGGTGGAGGACCCCTCTGCGGTGCCATTGGATGATGCTGGCTTTGAGGCATCTGAGGAGGAAACAGTGGAGTGTGCAGGATCTGATCAAAGGGTGTCTGTGGCAGAGTGCCTCCTGGGCCTCCATGATTCCCTTGCAGGAGTGCGAGTAGTGGGTTTACAGACAAACCTCCTGGTGCCTCCACTGGAGGTGTAGGTACTGGCTGACCTCCACCCACGCTCAAGAGCTTCTTGAGCTCTGAAGCCGGATCCATTGGCGGCTGGAATTGCGCTGCTAGTTCTTGTGGCTGACTCTGTCCCAGCCTGGCGACGAGATTGGCGAAGCTTTCATCAAGAGGCTGTGCTGGAGCTTGTGTATTCTCCTGGTCGCCTGCGGCTTCGTAGATTCCAGCCTGGAAATCCTCATCGTCGGTTATCGCAGGCGGTGGTGCAACGTGTTGCCCTGATCGAGCTCTTTGCTTGTCCAGCTTGTGTTGCAGCTTGATCCAGGCTCGCAAAGGTCCAAGGAACGGCGCAACCATGTAGAAACTGCTCTCTTTGATCAAATCCTGCCCTGTTCCCTGTTGTTGTGCTTGATTCTTCCTCCTCACAGTCGGCAGATCTGTCAGCTTGTACCAGTCGATCTTGGAGATCTCCTTCCTCGTCCGTGGCTCGAAGTATGTGTCCATAGGCACACCGCGGAAGACATACAGCATCATGCTCTGCTCGCGCATGGTGACAGTGATGCTCTTCATCTGATCCTCTGGAAGCACCAGGCCAGCTTCGTTCAAGTCATAACCAGTCTCTTCCCATACTTCTCTCACAGCACAGTCCAGGTCGTTCTCCTCCTTATTGATCTTGCCACGGGGAAAGCTCCACTTGGCGCCCTTCTTCCAACCCTTGACCAGCACCGCGTGGGTCATGTCCTGATTCAGCATGATGGCGCCGCGGACGGGCACGCGAGTCTTGTAGGCGAGAAACTGGTCGTAGGCCTGCTGGTGTAGCTCAGCCGAGTAGGCAGAGAACAGTGGGCAGTGCTGAAACATGAGCTGCGAGAATTTGCGCAGGTGCATCGACGGCAGGTTGTGGGGGTCCAGCGGGCGGATGAAGTCTTCGTAGAACCATTGTGCCTCTTCGATCTGGAAGCAGATGCGCTCTACAGAGAGCAGCTCTTCCTGCGGCAGGTTGACAATGAAGCGGACGCATAGGTCGTCTAGCCACTCAACGAGCGTCATCTTGGGATTTGCGGTAGTCATGTTGGCCGGTGTCGCGCAGCATGCTCTGGGCACCTGTGAGTCGCGGGCGCGGGGGCAGTCGGGCAGCGGGCGCGTCGTGAGCTGCAGCGGGAGATGCGCGGGGCTACCGTAGGAGAAGTTTGCAGATCAAAGTGCACTGCCGCACGAGAGGAATGTGAAAGAAACGGCTTGCACGCGTGTGTGGGAGGTTCTGGATGCAGACCGCTGTTCTTCCATCATCAACGCTAGATACAGCTTCGAGCTTGACGTGTAAACACAGCCACCACAGCCACAGCACTCGCCACAGTTACGTCGATCCAGGCGGGACTAGAAACACCATCACGTCACACCTCGCGACGTGAAGAATCAGGGCATGTGTGGGCCAGCACACCGCCGAGCGATCTTCGCCTTATAGCCAGCAGCGCCTGCCTTCGAGCGGTCCGTTGTACCTCCATCCGTCTGCCAGCTCAGCAGTCTTTGTTGTCTACTCGCACTCGCCGGCTATTCATAGGCAGCGAAGCGCCCGTTTCAGATTTCCTGGAGACGCCAGCGGCCGCCCAACCAGACCCACGCGCTCTTTGTGAGACAGCCGCCGCGCAGCGCATTGTCAACACATCGTCAAAGAGTTAGAGAGCCGCACCGCATATAACATCTGGCTGCATTTCTCTTTTGCGATTCATTCAATTCATAGCCAAGACCCCCTTTCCTCAAACTTTCCCGTCTTCGCATTCTTGTGCACGCAGCACATCACATCAACAACACCACAACCATGGCTCAAGCTGTCGCTGCGTATGCAGCGAAGAAGATGCTTGCAGGCGAGTTGAAGAAGTACTCTGGCAAGGCCGCCTCCGGGCCATATGTAAGTTGACTCCACCCTATTGCCGTGAACCGATTGCTGACCGCGAGTCAGGACCCTTACTATGAGGAGATCCCCCACCCCAGGAGGCCCGGCAAGACGAAGAAAGTCAAGAAGCAAATCCCCGCCTACATCCCCGAGCAGGAGGCCAACATCCTCGCCAAAGCCCGTAAAACCGCCTACCGCTTGGACTTTGCCCTGTTCAGTTTCCTTGGTATTCGTTTCGGCTGGTCTTCCGTCATTGGCCTCGTTCCTGCGATTGGTGACGCAGCTGGGGCACTGCTTGCCCTCAAGCTCATCATGAGCATGCGCAAGGTTGAATGTGGCCTGCCCGCTACCGTTCTCCTCATGATGATGTTCAACCTGGCCCTTGACTTTGTCGTCGGTCTTGTCCCGTTCTTGGGTGACCTGGCAGACGCTGCATTCAAGTGCAACGGCTACAACGTCCGTCTGCTCGAGCGTCATCTGGATCAGGTCTACATGCCTGAGGAGCTCAAGGCTAAGAATGCGAAGCTGCCTAAGGAAAGCCGGCCACGTCCTGCATCTGTCTACCTTGATGCCTCGGATGATGAACCCGATCGCTACGATGACCGTTATGATGATCGATACGACGACCGTCATGACGATGTCCGCCAGCCTCAGCGCGCATACGGTTCACGTCGCGATAGAATCCGCGACGAGGAGATGGCTGAACCGAGCCGCCATAACACCAAGAAGAGCAGGCGATGAAAGTCTGTTTATTTTTCTCTTTGTTCATCCTTACTGTAACATAAGTCACTCGTTGTAGCGTCCGCCCTACAGTGTTCAGCGCTTGTTGTTGGCCGATTGGCCCCCCACAGATACCCGTCAAGATTTCAAGTTGTGTGTATTCGTAGTCTTTGTAATAATTATTCAATATCCTTACATTCGTACGTCCTCGTCTTTCGCAATGGCCCAGTCTCGAGGCTTAGTTGAGGAAACAATGCCAGTTTATTAAGTCTCTTCAACATAAGATAGATCAGTCGTGCATACTAGCATTCGCTTTCACAGGCTTGCCAAGATCGAATCCTTGATCTACCCTCTGCACCTCACAACCCATCTACTCCAACACCTCATTGCTCGTCTGCAACACTCAAACGACCTCATCGACGACCAGTGGTCACCACAGTCACTATGAAGCTTCTCAGCCTCCTCTTCCTGTTCATCGCAGCGATCGCTCTCGGCGCACCGTCCTTTTCAACCAGCGCCACGTCCTCTGTTGAGTCACATCGTTCCGGACAGCCCGAGACCACTTCCGCATTGCTACATCCCGGAGTGACAGCAGAGGGCGGGATCCCCTCGAACCTATACAGCGTAAGCATCAGCTTCTCCGAGTACTGCGAGAGCGGTGAATTGCATGCACGAGGATGGATTGGCGGTTGGAAGCCCCTCGACTTTTTCGCAGACGTCACACGCAAGATCCCGATCAAGCTACACTCAGACAAGTATCTGCTGTTGGGTCCATACTCGTACGATCAACAAGCTTTCGGCCTCGAGTACAATGGCTGCGTCTGGACGAGTGAGGGCGGCTGGCCTTGCGGCTGGTGCGAGGTCCAGCCATGGGTAGGCGAGCTACCGGACTGTGCCGCTGGAGGGTCTGGCCAGCGCGTAAGTTATCGAACATGCTATTTCATCGATCAAAACATGCCTGGTATTGAGCGTCGTGGTGTCGAAGCTGGCAACTTGAAGGGCGCAGCTAGAGCTGTGGTTCGTATCGTCTCTGGTGAGCAACCTTCACAAACAGACACTTCGACTAGCGATTTGAATATTGCGTCTGAGGACACTGAAGATGATCTGGAACCCGATTTTACTGTCAACATCTTCGAGTATTGTGATGGCGCTCGTCTTGCCATTCGCGCTGCGCAGTTTCGAGGGATTGAGACCTACGATGTCATGGTCGCGACAAACAGCTCGACACTCGTTCACATGCACACGCCTACGCCATACGAGGATGCGTCTCTTGTTCTCGGGCCCTACAGCTTCTCAGAGCACTCTCTCAACGTAGAGTCTAACGGCTGCAAATGGAACTCTGGTGATGACCGCGCGTCAAGCTGTGGATGGTGCCAGACGGAACCGTGGACGGCGGGACCACTAGAGTGTGAGAGCGATACAGCCTTTTCTCAGCGTGTAAGTTAACCGCTAGTCACTTACTGTATACCTTGTCGCTAATGAGAAACAGTTTATCTCTATGAAATGCTACTCCCCGGGCAGCCCTGACGACCACACCTCCGAGACGGTCACTTCCATCCTCGCTCCACCAACCATAACGCCCCAACCCATCCTTCCCGACTCTTCTGACATTCTCACACCCATCTCAACGAACGATCCCAATGTTGAAGCCTCCACCGTCACTCTCATGCCCGCCATTCTCGAAACCACCCTCCCCGCCACACCGCCCAACCACCTCTCCATCATCCTCCCCTTCCACATCCAGACCTGGGAATACTGCGGTCCACAAGGCAAGCTCCTCGCCGCCGGCGTGTACGTGAACGGCAACATGCGATCGTCGCTGGAATTCCAGCCTGGCACTGTCGTGCACGTGAACCATCAGGTGCCAGGATACAAAGTGCTTGACGTTGGGCCAGTGGACTTCGGACAGGGAAGACTGAGGTTCAGTTACAATGGGTGTGAGTGGTGGGATACCGAGACTTGGAAAAGTTGTGGCGAGTGCCGTGCTGGTGTCTGGAGCGCAGGACCGATAGATTGTGATGGATCCACGAAGGTTAGGGTTAAGGACATGGACTGCTCTGTCTTGCTGGGCGTGAGGAAGAAGGTGAAGATGGGAGAGATGAAGGGTGTGCAGGTTGTTTGAGATCTGTACGAGTCTTTCGTTATCCACTGTTCTAGTTTCAGCAGTCGCAGGCAAAGAGCTTGCTCCGAACGATCGTGTATGGTGTTAGCTGTAGCAATCTGTCGTACGTACATCACAGTATAATGGATAAACCTAATAGCTTAAAAACATGAGAGTTCTCCCCTCATGAACCGGGGAACAAGTCCTGTAGGCCTTCAGTGTGCTCAAGTCCCTTGCCAAGTTTCACTGCGCATGCAAGGCGAGAGCATTTGTCTTCCAGAGCTACAAACGACGTGAAATCACTACAAGGGTTCCGAAGGCTATCACTAAGACTATGGGGTCTCAGCACGTAGTCGATATCATAGCGGAGAGAAGTCAGACATCATAGTTCAACGGACAAACACAATAGCTCGTGAACACGAGAGATCTCCTCTCATGAACCCGGAAGGAAGTGACGGCGGAGTTATAAAGGAGGTCTTCAGAGCTTTATGGTACAACCCTTGAATTACAGCAGTCAGGATGGAGTATATAAGTCTTTTTCGAGACGAGATAACGCAGACTTATGGCGAATGAAACGGAGGTCTTCGTAGTTTTATTTAGACACCTGTACAATACGATAGATATCTTGAAGTCTACAATTTTTTCCTCAAGAGCCACTAATGCTAGGCTAAAGCACTGCGAACTGGGGATCTTCAGAATTTGCCGGCGTGAATTTTCCAGTAAAATGAATCTTTTGGAGTCTACGAGTGTTTTCAATACAGAAGACACGTAGCCATGAATTGATTGAAGACCTCGGGGCTTCAAGGCCCATAGTATGTCACACACCGAAGCCGTGCTGTAACTTGCATGGAACGATGCTACCTGTCCTCAGAATGACTTGTAGTCCACATAATAGTCATAACTCTCCTAAACCTTGTTCGATGGCGACGCCTCTGGGCTATTCGACGAACTTATGTCCAAAGTATCGACTCGATTTGGCTGGCTGTCAGATCTCTTCCAACACGTCGTCCGATTGCAACCAGCGAATGAATAGAGACTCGTCGATATCGAGACGGAAGATCTACGGTCGAACCTTTTATGTGTGGGACACACCATTGTATACAACATCACTGTGTGTTTAGAAACAAGATGCTCGCTTAAAAACCTTGAGGGCCTCCGTGCCGGTATAACGTCTCCCACTGTATAGAAGATCGCCGTAGGATTGTCCAGGACAAGAATAGATCGAATGTCATCAATCGATGCTTCAGATCTGAGATCCTTGTATCCAATAGACGTAAATCTTAGAGTACAAAAGATAGCACTGGATTCACTGAAGGCAAGCAATAGATTACAATGGGGTTACAACATAGGCTACGGAGCCCAAGGGTATCAATGTGCTACGAATATCATCTCACAACCACGCCCTTTCGCACAACCCGCTCATCCTCCTCCCCATCATCGAACAAAACCGCCCGCCTCTCAGGCTTGTCGATCCTGACACACCATAAGAAGTAGTCCTCCAACGGTAGTAGGTTCAAGAGCACGCGGTTCCCAGTCCAAGCCAGCCCACAGACCATAGCGCCAGCAACGGCGTCGAGAATGAAGTGATTCGCAGTCGCGACGATGGCGACGAGAATGACTAATGGGTATGCAATACCGACGACCAAGCAAGCTAGACGACGCAGGCTCGGCAGCTTGAGTCTGAGCGTCTTGCCTGCAAATGGCGTCCTGACGCTGAGCATAGAGGAGCGCTGGTGCTGCGGGGCCAAGGGAAGAAACATGATGGTTAGACCAACCAGCAAACTGTATCCGAAGTGCAACGATGGCATAGCAGCGTACTGGTTGCAGAACTTGTTCTGCGTCCAGACCGAACTCTCACCTTCGGCGCCGTGCACCGTGTCCACGAAACCGAAGCTCCTTGCCTCCTCACCCACCGCTCCAGGCACGTCAGGATCAGACAAGAGACGGGGTGGCATGCAGGGCCAGAGCGTGAAGACGATGAAGGCGATCAGATTGCAGGTGGCCATGGTGCGGCGGCGCGCCTCGTACAATTGAGGACCTGCGGGACTGCCGTGCGGAACGCGGTTCGGACTCGATGATGTATGGTTGCGTTGGTGGTAGGACGGGAGGTCGATGCGGTTCTGCGTGGTGGTGTAGAAGAAGAGGAAGACAAGGAAGAGGATCGTGCCGGGGATGTGAATGAAGCTGTATATCCGGTTCGTCCAGTGCAGTAGTAGAGGGTGTTGCAGGAACCATTCTTGGATGTCGAGTTCATGGAAGAGGTGTAGGCGTTGCTCGAGGTGGATAACCTGCAGTGCGTGTCGGCGGGCTACGTTAACAGTGCCCTCGAGCATGGTTACGGCGCTGAAGGCGCGACCTAGTTGATAGACCTGAGTGTATTAGTGACCTAATTGCAAAATTTGTGGTTTCCAAGTATGCGTACCCAGTAGATCAAAGCCCAGTACCACGCTTCAACGAGGAAAGGGAACTTTCTAAGCACCCGGCTGAGGAAGTAATCCTTGAACCTCTTCGAATTTGGCGACGTGACTGTCGTCTGGAGACCGAGCACTCGCACTTCTCGTGTTCGCCATTTGGGGACCTCGTCGACGCCAGCAAGGAGCGAGTCGCTCGATATCGAAGATAGTCCGGATTCGGAGGATGGCGATGTTGCACGAGGGGACGATGTGTGATCTCTCATTCGACCGAAGAGCCTGTAGTCTTTGTTGCGGTTCACCCAGGTGCCGCCAAACAGTAATGTAATTACCACTAGCGGTTCTGCGACCGCACCGATACCCATAATCGTATATAGATACTGTGTCGTGAAAGTGGAGGGTCTGTGGAGTGCCCTGGGATGTTCTGTCGTACACGGTTCTATAAACCTGACGTATAGCTGAAGTATACTCTTACGACAGAAAACAGGTAGTAGTGCGCCACGAGATTTAGTGTAACTAAGCCAGGTAGTCGGTTAGTCCGGGTGGTGGTTGTTTTCGTAGCGTGCTCGTAGTAGTCTATCCGCGGTGCCTCGAAGGGCAGGTCTAGCTTCGGTGGTACTGTGGTAGGATTATAAGATAATCGAAGGAACAGGAGACGGGGACAAGAAAAATATTAGCAAGCAAAGATAGAATCTCGGCGACATTGTGGAATCCTCGGGTTCTGGCGGACCAGAACTTTGATGCTATCAACAAGGTCCCATTCATGGCAAGTGCCAACCTCGTCAAAACGTCCCGGACGAAACAGCATGGCATACTAGTGGTACCATAGATGGTAGCACCGCTGCTGGAGCACTGCTCATCCGACATCCGGTAGGCGCGTGAGTGCAAGTCAGTCTAGTCGCAGACGTCATGCATCTTCTGCTTCTCGCCTACTGATACCTCAAAAGCTCCTCTTCTTCTGCGAGCTCAGCCAAGCTCTCTTTGAGAGGGGAAGCAAATGGCCATCTTAAGAAGCTGTCCGCCTTTCTATTGGACGTAGCTGCAGAATGACAAAGCCTACAAGTTGGTTGTCAGAGTTTAGAACCTGGCACGCGACATCGCCAATGCCTCAAGGAGATTAGCTTCCATTCGCTGCCGGCGCTACTGGGAAGCTGAGGAGCGACTTCCGTTGATTTGCAGCCCGCGCTTCGATCGGAGGTTTGAGAAGGCGGTCTTCCGTGTTGGCATTTTCGCTCTCTCGCTGCAAGCTGCGGAGCTTGGCAGGTTGCTGTCGTACAAGGTCGCGTGCCGTTCGTACGAAAGACGAGAGTCGTATCGAATGCGCCCGAACTTGCATCTCTTGGCGTCCGCCATCACGACCTTGATACGAAGATACGGTAGGGCTGCAGGGTAAGCTTGTCGGGTGTAAAGATCTTACGCCAAGATTCGTGAATACTGACACGATCTTGACATCGACATCGTTCTTGCGGTCTCGCGTCGTGCACCCTGCAAGCGGTCAATGTGCAGATGCCGTTTAGCCAGCGGCAAGGTGTGAAATTCATGACGATGCTGTCATCGTGACTACGAGATTTACATTCCACTTAAGAGCCTTACTCCCGACTAGCTGGCCGATCATGGTGTCCTCTTCTCCGACACCACAGTAACTACAGCATGCTAACCCTTGCAGATCGCACGTGTTGTCGCTCGGCCAGCCAGTGTTCGAGATGGCGTAAACAAGACTGATATTGCCTGAAACAATGTCCAAACCAAAGAATGCGGACCAAACCAGCAGTCATAACGCCCAGTATGCTATATTACAAAAGAAATCCAAGTTGTGAATGTGCGCCCCCCGAGTATGCTAATGCCATGGAAACGCTCCCGCCCAGAAGAAGGAAATTATGCACGTAAGAAGTGCTGGGAGTTGTGTGGAGCTCAGTCGGCTTGTGCTGAACGCCCTTTCAACGCCTCGCTTGCTGGATGTAACGAAAGTATGCGACTACGGCGACCGGCCGTCAAGTAATGTAACCAGGAAAGTAGAGCAGGATAGATGTACAAAGGAAAAGAAACCGAGGTGTTGCGCTGGATCAATCAAACCCTCACGCTCGTGAACGGATCCGAGTCTTGCATGTCTTCGAACAAGCAGTCGACGTTGGCGATGTATTTCCCCAGCATGCGCTGCTTCTCTTCTTGCGAACGGATATTCTTGCTGGCGACACTCTTCGAACTGTCTGTGCTTTCTCGCCTCTCGCCGAGGACCTTTCTCAATACCGGTGGTGCCTCTGGGAGGAGGTAGAAATACAGGAACTCCAGCACGGTAACTTTGACGTTTTGTGCGGTACCTTCATCGCTCTGCAGACTGGTGATTGTGAGTAGGCCATCCATCTGCTCGAAGACGCGGGTGTTCGATGGTGTGGCGAGCAGCGCTGTGACGAGGACAAGGATTGCTTGCGACTGGATAGCGGGGCAATTGTAGGGGTCGAGGAGATCGAGGAGTAGGTTCATGTAGACTTCGCGGCCGAACAGGATACGGGATGGTGGATGTAGGAGGAGTAGACCTTGAAGATTCGACAGTGCTGCTAGGATGAGTTTATCGTTCGCGCCATCTGGATGTCGTTAGCCATATATCGAAGGCGAGGTGAAGCGCATTACTCTTACTGCTACCCATGCCAAGCAATCGCTCGAGACAGTCTGCTACTCGTGTTGTGACTGGCACAGAGTCAGTATAGTCCTTTACGGTCGCGTGAGACCTGCTCACCGTTCCATTCAAATCCATCCTGCAGCCGGAAGAACTCTCGAAACGCTGGATCCTCAGGCAACTCCCCTAGCTTCTTCGGCTCTTCATATCGGCTGGCATTGGTCGCGGATTGATGTCGTCGGTGGCCTTCCTTTGGCGGCTGTGGTTTGCTGCCCAGACACATGCTCGCGAGCAAGCCCTCGATCTGGCGCAGCCCTTTGCGAATCTTGGTCGCGTCCTTGGACGCGATGAGGTCGAACGATGACGACAGCAGGATATCCATCTTGAAACGCGCAAATCCTTTGTCGCAGAGGAGGGGAGAGTGAGCGCTCAGCTGACTAGCAGCGTAAACAACGGCGGCGGCGGTGCAATGGTGGGTTGTTGACTGGAGATACAGTGGAGGGTGAATTGCGCGCAGCAAGGGAACTCAAGGGCGCATTCGGCTAAGAGTTGGTAAATGCGGAGAAGGAGATTAACTCAGGCTGGACGCTCATTGAAATTGGACGTTGGGCCTGTCTAGGAATGGCCGTGCGGGAGAGCGCTGTCTCAGCTGGTTCCTTGATAAACAACCGCTGATAGCTCTGTTGCCGGGGTGAGCGCCCCACTTCGGCTGCCGCGCGGGTATGGCTACGATCTTTGCGCGTCGGCGATGCGCTGAACACAGTGCCAGCTCATCGTCCTATGACCACCAACCCCTTGTCTGTCAGCGCTGCGCTGGCCTTCTTTACGACTTCAGCTCTCAGCTTTGTCCAGGGTGACCTCACCGACGGCCATCCCGAGCACACAATTAGAGGTTCTCCATCTTCTGGAACGACCACCTCTGCCGCCGCAGGGCTCACTTGTGCGTAAGGAGCATAAAAAAGCCTATGCGACAAGATGTCTGCGCAAACCCCATACATCTGTACAACCCAACTGTCTCGCTGGGCGTTATGCAGGGCCTATTGCGCACGTTCTGAGCCCTGAACTCGAAGCTTTGACGCCCATACTGTATCCTGGCCCAAGTGTCAAGCCTCAAGAGCCCAGAAGGCCCCGCCTATGCTGTCATATCTTGCGGATCTGTTCGTCACAGTGTTCGGTACTGACTTGACGATTCGCAGACATGGCCTGTTGAGCATGACACGGCAACATGTTGCAAGACAGCAGTCACCAATGCATGCATAAGCAGAACTCGCGGTAAGTTGACATTGCATTGTGGGTACGACTACCTCAAAACGTGAGTAAGACTTGCGCACGCACTGTAGATCGCCCAACTACCTTTACTCTTCTCGAGTTTGCTGACCGGTCCAAAATCCTCACTGATATTCTTGTACCTAATGTCCAACCATAGCTTGTTGTTGGGGGGCATACCTGTTTCCGCTTGGCTTTGCTGCGTCAACGATCCTCCTCATCTCTGTCTTCTCATCCTCCGTCAACTCTACCTCCCTGCTCGCCCAGTTCTCCTGCAATCTGCTTTGCTTAGTTGTCCCTGGAATCGCGATCATGCCCTGCGCTGCGACCCAAGCAAGGGCGATTTGCGGGGTTGTGCAACCTTTCTTCTGCGCCAACTTCTTGATTTCCTCTACAATAGCTTTGTTCCTGTAGAAGTTCTCCCCTTGGAATTTTGGTATAGTCCTTCTGAAATCGTTGGGTGCGAAATCGTCAGGTGACGCAAAGTCGAAGTTGTCGACAAGCCAACCGTGACCTAGAGGGCTATAGGCAACGTACGCGACGCCAAGCTCTCTCGCTGTGTCAATGAGACCATCCGTCTCGTGGAGAGTCTCGAAGGCAGAGTACTCCGCTTGCACTGCGTCGATCTTGGCAACCGAGTTGGCCTTGCGCAAGGTTGCTGCTGAGCATTCGGACAGTCCAATATATTTGGTCTTGCCCGCTTTGCGCAGTCCATCAAGAGCTGGAATGGACTCTGACAGCGGTGTATTGGGATCGATGCGGTGCAGGTAATACAGATCAGGTGTAAAGCCGAGTCGCTCGATAGTACCCTCAATGTACTCGTTGATGTGGCTGGCAGAGTTCGACACCCCTGATTCGCCATTGAAGCACTTCAGCCCGCACTTGGACGCAATGAAGATCTTCTCCCGAACGTTGTGCTTCCTGATAAAGTCGCCAAGGAGTTTCTCGTTGACGCCAGCCTGGTAGACAACCGCGGTATCCCAGAAGGTGCAGCCCAGCTCGATGGCCTTGAGGAGGACAGGCTCAGCTTGCTCGAGCGTGAGGTCGCTACCTAGACCAAAACTGAGGCCCATGGCACCGAACCCTGGCGAGTTGACGGTGAGGTCTTGGAAGCGGAGCGTCTTAACCATGATTGTAACGACGTTTTGGTATTGAACGAATCAAGGAGTGAAGGATCTGACGGGTCGAAGCTGCAGCAGCAGGTGAGATTCTTGTATGCTCCTCTATTGCCCAAAGTCCTAACGCCATGTCCAATCTCCATTCAAAGACACTCACCACTTTGCTGTAACATACTACCGTTTATTAGAAATGTGGGACACTGCGGCTATACGTCGGGTCAGTCGTATGCATTAGCGTCAGATGTGGGTGTCCAGTGTTACTTCGCTTTCTACAGCAGCCATTTCATGAAGTCGAGGAATACAAAAGTTTTGGAAAAGCAGATTGCGATGATTGTCTTCGCCAAGGATAAATAAGCTCTACAATAAGTATTAGAACCAGCGTGAGCCATTGTTCGCAGATGTTCGTCCATAAGTCTGATGACGTAATTAAGTCTTAAGTCCGTCATCGCAGGTTTCTACTCTGTACGAACCGATACTGTCGGACCGACAGGAAAGAACATTTGCAGACGAAACGTGCAAATGTGCGTGACGAATTGAAGACATCTTGGATTGCGGACGAAAATCACCAGAGTCTGCTAACGCCGGTAATGCACTCATCTCACGATGTCTCTTGATCCGGATACGCACGACCCGCCTGCACGATCAAGCCTCATCAAATACGACTACAAGTGGGTGACCTTCATATTACCGCTCGGAGGTAGTGCTCTATGTCAATACAGAGCCGCCTCCCTTTTGCCAGGGTGCCGGCCAATCCATACGTCAGTCCAAAAACAAGCAATGACGACGTAATCAACTCTGAGTGTCCCACGAGTATCTGATGGCCTTCAACGCAGAAGCTGGAGTACCTTGATGGTGCTGTAGGAGACATAAAGTCCAGGCGATGTCCTGCGCACCCCTCGTCTTACTACCGTTCTGCTCTGCTGCACGTTGCTGACCCTGGAGCTACGCTAACTCCGTTGTTGCATTTGTGGCGTCTCCATCGACTACACATAAATTTTTCGCCGCAAGCGGTATAGCCCTGTTAGACTGTATGGCTAATTGTAATTCCAGACCGCCAATCGTCGTACACAGTTGGTAACGAACATGCTTGACGTCAACACGCCCACCTTGGCGCGTCATGTCTTCTTCGCCGCTGCCATGTAACTGTGCAAACCCGACAGCTTTCGGCGATAACGTTAAAGATAGGGGTCCATGTAGCCGGAAACCAGCTATGAACTGTAT
Source organism: Didymellaceae sp. YAFEF048 (assembly GCA_032595095.1). Lineage (NCBI taxonomy): Eukaryota > Fungi > Ascomycota > Dothideomycetes > Pleosporales > Didymellaceae > Didymellaceae sp. YAFEF048. Next base: position 216,509 of record JAVISA010000023.1, on the reverse strand, counting down.
AAAGTGAAAGAGACGCGCCTCCGAGGCTTCCGATTCCATTGCAATTATCTCAAACTGAACTTCTACTTAAATCCTTGCCAAATACCCTACAGAATCTTTAGAATACCCCGGGGCTATCATATACAAGTACAATGACCGACTACAAGTTCGAAGGATGGTGTGGCCACGGCCCTGAGTCCGCCGAGGGCAAGATGAAGTGGGAGGAGTACACGCCCAAGACATTCACAGACGACGACGTCGATATCAAGATCTCCCACTGCGGTATCTGCGGTTCTGATATCCACACTCTCCGCTCCGGCTGGTATCCTACACCATACCCCTGCGTTGTCGGCCACGAGATCATTGGCAAGGCTGTTAAGGTTGGCAAGAACGTCAAGCACGTCAAGGAGGGCGACCGAGTCGGTGTCGGTGCGCAGGCAGCCTCCTGCTTGAAGCCCGACTGTGCACAGTGCTCTGATGGCTTCGAGAACCACTGCGACAGTATGGGTGCGACATACGGCTCCTTCTTCCCTGGTGGCAAGGAGAAGACATACGGTGGTTATGCAAACTACAACCGCACACCCGGCCACTTCGTCTTCAAGATCCCTGAGCAGATCTCCAGCGAACACGCTGCACCCATCATGTGTGGTGGTGTGACTCTCTACAGCCCACTCAAGACATACAACGCCACAGGCAAGAATGTCGGTATTGTTGGTCTTGGAGGACTGGGTCATTTCGGTGTGCTGTTTGCAAAAGCCCTCGGCGCGAAGAGCGTGACCGTCATCTCCCGCTCACACGCAAAGGAGGAAGACGCTAAAGCACTCGGTGCTGACAACTTCATCGCCACCGGCGACGAGGGCTGGGACCAGGGCAAGAACGCCTCTTCGCTCGACTTGATCGTCTCCACCGTCTCGTCCGACAAGATGCCCCTGCCTGGCTACCTCAACCTCCTCAAATTCCGCGGTACCTTCGTCCAGGTCGGCGCACCCGAGGACCCGCTACCGTCGTTTCAGGCATTCGCCCTCATCCAGAAGGCCATCCACATCACCGGTTCGGCTATTGGTTCACCTGATGAGATTAGAGAGATGCTGGACCTTGTCGCAGAGAAGAACATTAAGCCATGGACGCAGCTGGTTCCTCTTAAGGAGGCTAACCAGGCTATTGTGGACTTCGAGGCTGGTAAGCCTAGGTTCAGGTTTGTTCTCAAGAACGAGAACTACAGCGATTAGATAAGATCGAACGATAGATGGGTGTACATGCACGATTGAATGAAAGCGTTTGAACTTCAAACAATGACCTGATTTTACTTGTGTGATTTGGTGATATTACTCCAACAACCTAAACATGCCAGTGTGCGTTTCTGCGTACAATGCAGCTTCAAACGAGGGTACAGTGATGCTTCCCTTTTCACGTGCAAGGTAATGAGTGTTGACTGCCAGCTACTAGCCGCCATGTCACCGTAATTTTAAGGAGAAGTGAAACTGAAAGGTCAAGGTCACAGTGAAGGGCAACAACAAATATAACTGCTATCCCTCCCTCCTCCTATCTACCACCTCCCTCGCCACTCATTCGATAGAACGACCTCGAACGATGAACGACGACAAGATCCACTTCACCCATCTGTCTGCCACATCCCTCTCTGAAAGCCCCACCAAACCCCCAGACGATCCACGCTTGCTCCCGCTCTCCCCCACCACAGTCCTCTACCTCGCCGTCACAACCCCCCACACAGACTCCTACAAACTCCACGGCCCAGTCTCCAAGTTCGCCCACCTCATCCCGACCATCACATCCATCGCCTCCGACAGCCCGTCCGCCCTCGACAAACTCGAAGATATGGAGTACACCGCCCCGGACGTGTGGGGCGAGCGCTTCAAGAGCCCCGTGTACAAGACGTACGGCTTCAGGACGATGGTGGTGGAGGGACAGCGCGGTACGTATGCGATTTTGCAGGTCTTGGTTGAGGAGAACGCGAGGGTGAGGAGCGTGCTTCCTGCTCCTGTCTACACGGTTACCCAGCAGGGGCCGGTGGTGCATGTGTTCGAGGGACTGGGTGCGAAGGCGAAGGTGGTCGGTGCGAAGGGCGTCGCTGCTACGAGTAAGCTTGTGGGCAGCTTTGTGCAGCGCACCGAGGCGATTGATGCGGCGAGGGCGGCGATGGAGGAGTTGGTGAGAGACGAGGCGGCGGTGAGTAGGGTTGAGGAGTGGGGAAAGGGAAGGAGTGGGGGCGTGTTGTTTGCGATTGGAGTTGCGAAGCGTTGGGAGGTTAGGGTTGTGTGTGATGTTGAGGGGTTGGGAGGTGGGGGAGGTGAGACTCGGATGGGCGGCGGTGTTGCTTGGGCTTGAAGGGGAAGAGGATGGTGAGAAGAGTTGGGGATGGATTGCATCTGGGGGTACACGGTGATCTGTCTAGCCTTGAATAAGAACTGAGGGTTCAGGGGCCTACGATGAAGGTGAGCCAATTTCAAGTGGGCAACGTACACGATACGTGAGAGGGGATGTGGTACAAGACCGGATGTAGTGGTATCATTGAATAACCCAGGTCGGCCTCCCATCGCGAGTCGATGAGCCTTGCTTTTGTCTCCTATAAAGAAACGCCATAGCGCCGTATGCATGCTTTCACGCCCGTCCTACAATATCCCCGCTTAGTGCTTGTTCGCTCTCCTCGCCTTACCAGGCCTTGCCTTAGCAGCGGGCTTGCCCTTCATCTTTCTCGACGAGAAACCGCGGGCGTCGTTGGTGGACTCAGCTGTATTGCTCTTGGCGTGGCGCTTCTTGCCGCCGAAACCGAACTTGTCGTTCTTCTTCTGGCGCTTGTTACCACCGGCTTTGCCCTCGCGGCGGTCAGGCTTGGAGTCGTCAGCCTCGAGGCCGATATCGAAGAGGTCCTCCTCATTGGTCTTGGTGATATCTGCGCCCTGGCGTTCTGATTTGCTGTCAGCGAAAGCTCCTACATGCTCGAGTGTGGGATGAACTTACTCCTCTTCAGCAGGTTGATCTGCTCGATGGTGTCCCTCTTCTCCTTCGCGCGCTCCTGCATCTTCGCAACCTGAACCTGCTTTCCGAACTTCTTCAAGTCCCTCTGCTTACGTGCCTCGGCGGACGCCTTCTTTCCAGCAGCCTCATCGATGAGCTTCTGCTTGATCTTGCCCATGTGCTCGTCACTCTTGACCATCTCGGCGAAGTAGTCCGCTGGTCGCGAGAAGGAAACGCCCTCCTTCTTGAGCCTGCCACGTGCATCCTTGACTGAGGAGAGGCACTGCTTGTAGAAGGCGAGCTCACGGTTTAGGTCGTCGTCAATGTCGGCGATCTCGACAGGCTCGGTTGTGGTAACGGACTGGTACTCGGAGAAGGCGAGCTTCGAGTAGGGTAGCTCTATGCGTTTCAGGGCTGCGGTGAGGGCGGCTGTGTTGTTGATTGTGAGGCGCTGGTGAGGAATGATGTCGCCCTTGTCCTCGGAGGCCAAAGACTCAATGTCAGACAGTGGGATGTCCTCTGCCTCCTCGTCCTCATCTTCGTCCTCATCGTCCTCGTCGTCGTCGCCGCTGACATCGCTCTCGCTGTCCTCGAGGCGCGACAAATCGAATGCAGGCCGCTCCTCGTCGTCCTCATCTTCGCTGTCGTCCTCCTCGCTGCCATCAGTCTCCCACTCGGCCTCCTTCTCAGTTGCCTTGGCGGCCTTCTTCGCATTCTTCGACTCCTTTGCCTTTCCATTGACCTTGACCTCGACCTCGTCCAACGGAACGCCTCCAGCCTCATCATCATCTTCTACTTCGGGCTCATTCTTTGCCTTGCGCTTGTCTGCCGCTTTTTCCTGCTTGCGCTGCTTCTCAAGCGCAACGTTGCGCCCCTGTCGCGCGTCGAGAATCTTCTTGAGCTTTGCCTTGGCCATTTTGTCTGATCTGGCGAATTGTACAGTATCGACGATGCGGGATTGTTGCAAAGTCCAAGCTCCAGCCCAGTCGCTCCCAAAAATTATCGAACTCTTGGCGCAGAAAACCGTTAGCGCTGGCCGCTGCTCTGACCGCCTTCCAATCAGGCAAGAAGCCGCGGCCCGCCGCCCACGTGTGGGACTACCTTCACGCCTGCTGCACTTGCGTGGTAAACATTGGAGTTCGGTGGTTGTGACTAAGTATACTCGAGGAAACCTTGCACCAACACGCGAACAACTCTCGTACCTCTCCATCGCATCATATCACAATGTCGTCTCCTTCCAAATCCCCCACCCCCACCGACGCCCCAGTAAGTGCAGTGAAGCACCTCTCGTACACCAAATTAATGCTCAGCAGTCTCCCGCCTTCAACACCAGCACAGACAGCTCTGCCGAGCTCGCAGCCGTTGTCGACGATCTGTTGAACCAGCTGAACACCAAGTTCACGACCATCAGCAGCGATCTGCTATCGAAGAGTAAGTTGACTGTCCCACTATACGTGAGTCTGAGGCTAATGGTTCGAAGTGGACGATATGTCTCGCCGGTTGGATAGCCTCGAGGCGCAGATTCAGGCTGGGGATGGAAAGGGTTCGAGTGCGGGCAAATAGGTCTTGGCTGCGCGTAGACCTCGTCTGTCTGTGAATCCAGCCAAGGATGCGGCGAGCGTCCTCCCGCCTCCTTCGAAGAGAGGTTGAGAATGGCATTGTTTCTGGGTCACTGGGAGGGTGATTAGGTATCATCATTGCATATTTGATGCGAGCACGAGTTTCAACAGCATGGGCAGGCGTTTGGAGTAATGTAGAGTGCTTTTCAATCTGATTTCATGATTCTATCGGTACACGCTAGGTCGTTATCGTGTCATCTTTTCCTGTATCCATCACATATCGACGCCCCTAGAAAGGAGGCGCCATCACAACTCGCTCTTGAATTCAGAACACATCATGATCCTGGCCCCGCCGGAACCCTTGCCCATGAATGTACAGCTGTTTCTCTACAACTCGCTCTTCTCCTCGGTACCCAAGAACTTCTTCAGAATGTTGCTCCTGCTCATCAGGTCATCGAGCTTCTCCGGGGCGAGGTTGCCCTTGCTGATCAAGCCCTGCAGGCGCTTGGACTCCTTCTCAGCGTACTCCTTGTTAGCACCGATCTTCTGGAAGGCCTTGACGTAGTACTGAGCGTACTTGTCCTTCAGAGTAGCGGCGAGAGTTGTGGCCTCCTCGACACCATCACCGTAAGCATCCTTGAACTTCTCAATGACGGTATCGAAGGCCTCAATGGTGCCACCAGTGGCATCGAGACCACCGCCAACAGCACGGTGAGTGCCGGAGTTCTTGTTGAGGTACTGGACGAAAGCGTCCTCGGAACGGGCGCCCTCGTATGGGGTAGGCTCGAGCGAGCCCTTCTTGAAGAACTTGATGGTAGGGTATGAGGAGACGCCCTGCTCCTGGGCGAGGGCCTTCGCGTTCTCAGCCTCGGCGTCAACCTTGGCGATCAGGACATCGGGCTCGTTAACGAAGGTGTTGGCGAGGGACTCCCAGACGGGAGCGAGGGTCTTGCAGTCTAGAGGATGTCAGCAATTGAGCAGCGACGAGCACAGGAGGATGACATACGACCGCACCAGGGCGCAGTGAACGCAACAATGACGTCCTGGTCCTTTCCGACCTTCTGCTTGAAGCTCTGGTCGTCAAGGAAGGTGACGGCGCTGGGGAGCTTGCCCTTGACCTTGGGCTTGAGGGCGGTCTTCTCGGTGATGAACTTGGTCAAGCTCTCGAGGTCGCGGCCACCCTTGTAATCCTCGGGCTTGTCGCTCTTTCCATCGAACCACTTCAGTGTAGGGAATCCAGTAACGCCAAAGCGCTTGCCCAGAGACTTGTGCTCATCAGCATCGACCTTTGCGACCGAGACCTTGCCAGCGGCGTGCTGGAACCCGGTGGCAAGCTCCTCGTAGACGGGGGCGAGGTTCTTGCAGTGTCCGCACCAGGGGGCGAAGAATTCGACAAGGGCGGGCTTGCCCGACTTCAAGACGACTTCATCGAAGTTCTTGGGTGTGAGGTCGACGACGTGGGATCCGGGTGCCGAAGCGGAGGCAAGGGCCGGGAGCAGCGCGACGACCGCGGGAAGAATGCGGTTGAAAAGCATAATGATGGTGTACTGGAGGTCTCAATTGCGAATGAGGCCTCAGATATTGGTGTTTGGAGTTGGGATGGTAGCTGCTTCGAGGTAGCTGCAGGTGGCGGGATGCTTGGCGGGGACGTGGCCTCTTCCTCTGCTGCACCTTGAGTAAGCTGTTTCACTGACAAATCCACGCGCAAACGATTGACAAAAGATGCACGCCTGATCAGAAGACTGCCACTCTGAACATCGTAAGCTGCTTTCCAGATGCACATGTGAATCAGGGTTCAGGCTAGTGCACGCGTGGGTCGTACAATTCCAATTTCACTTTGATAGTATTGCATTTGTAGCTTCATATGATTTGATGGAACGAAGATCATGGTCTTCAAGGGGTATCAAAATGGATTCAAGCTCTACTCCGGTACAGCTCTACTCCAGTACATGCTGTGATGCTCTACCTCTTGTTCTTCTGCATGAGCCTCTCTAACATGCTCAACCCATCGTCGTTACTCGCCTTCTTCTCAGCAGGCTTCTCTTCAGTAGCTGCCTTCTCTTGTGATGGGGGCGCAGCAGCACCGCTGCTTTTCAAATCCGCTGTCGCACTCTCAATCACACTCCTCAGCTTCCTCGGATCCGCACCCTTGATCTCTTCGATTTGCTTTCCGTCCTTGAACAAAAGGAATGTCGGCATAGCTTGGATGCCATACTGTGCTGCGATTTCTCGCGCCTCGTCAACATTGACTTTGACGAATGCGAAGTTGCCGGGCGCAGAGTGCGCGGCGCTGAGCTGGTTGTAGATGGGTGCAATTTGCTTGCATGGCGGACACCAGGTTGCGTAGAAGTCTGCAATTAGGTATTTGTGTCCGGACAGGAGAGTGCGGAAGTGTAAAGACTGAGTGACTTCTGTTGGCATGTTTGCTTTTCTTTCCTCTTGAATTCGGCTTTGGCGTTGTAGGTGGTAGGTTTCTGTGATGAAATGGCTGTTCCAAGGTTTCGCTGGAGTGTTCGTGTTCAAGATGTATTGAGCAGCAACGTGGGTCTTGGGCGAAGTATGTAGCTGGACAAGATTGCGTGATGTTGTGGAAGATTCGACGTGTGGTTGCAAGGAAAGTTATAGATCCATCTCGGCCAATCAGCATTTGTCATCTATGGCTGCCCCGCTTATACAGCATATGTACGCAATGATAGTAGCAATACGGATTCCATCAGACATCGAACGGCCTCTCAAACTGCTCCATTGAATTCTGATCGTCCTCACCAATCGCGTATAGACGAAACTGTCCAACTACATATGCTTAAAGATTGTTATATTGCACACCACAGGGTCCTGCAAAGTTTCCCGTACTCCTGAACGCAGGCTGAGTATCTCTGTTGTATGTCAAACCAGAGAACAGCCCATTAGGACACGAGCTTGATTTGCCCAGGCCATTACCAGAGACAGAGGCCTGCGAAACAACACAACCTTGGTAAAAGTAAAAGTATGCTTGGACGCAATTCTGAATGCCAAAGTAGCATGTATTGCAGCAAGCTTCTGCACTCGCACCTCTAGGGTCGTCGAGGGTGAATCTATCATTCTGGAGTCCAAGATCAGGGGATATAGCGTCGCCGTACGGGAGGGTTTGGACGAGCGTTGGTACTGGTGTGGCGCAGGCTGTTGCAATTTAGCTTCGTAATTCTTTCAGCGAGGTTGGAGAAACGCACGATAAAGGGTTGTTGTTGTAGCTGGACCCCTCTTTGTACTTGTAACAGTCGAGGTAGACAGGGGAGTTGTCGTCGTCGTTTTCGTGGTCTGTTTTGAAATCAGAGATACTCCCTCAGCCCGGAAATGTGGACTTGACTAACTGTGGTAATCGAGATGATCTTTAATGTCTGCGTGACTATGGTTGTTCTCTTCGGGATGTCCAGGCACTTGCAACCACTTGAGATGACTTCTTCGCCCCACTCCTTCAAGAAGTCAGGCTTCTGGTGTTGGCCATTCCGTTCCGCGATTTCCACATCACGCTTCTGCACGCTTGGAGGATTGCCAGGTTTGAATATGTATGAAGTCGTACCAGGCACGGTTCTTCAAAAATTAGCAGAGCCTAAAGACCTCAAGACTTCACTTACACGGTCGACGTGGTTGTAGTGATTTTAGCAGGCGCTGTGACGGTGGAGTACAATTTGAGGGTCGTCGTGCTCGTTGATTTGCTGGATTGACGTGAGTGACTGTGGCAATTTGTTTCGTGTTGACCTTACACTGTGGTGGTAGAAGTCACAGCAGGGATCTCAAGGTACGAGGAGCAGAAGGGCGTCGCCTTGTAGGCTTCAAGCACTGTGACAATGACCTCAACTTTCTTGCAAATTGTGTCAGGTAATCTTCCTGTAGCATAGTCTCGCTCGAAGAAGCCCGGTGTAGGGCCCGCTTGCACAAAAGCTGCGAGGAGAATGGACAGTAGAGTGAATCGGACCATGGCTCGGCAAAAGATGTAACTGAGGAGCGTGTAAATCGTGATACCAGACACATGATATCTACCAGCTTCTTCTAAAAGCTCATACGATAGCGAGTACGCCACAGAATAAAGCACACCTGAGATGCACGCGTCCTGCATAAGACGACAGTTCGTGTGGAGTGATATTGGAGCCGTTGAGTGTAGCGTCGAAATGGCTGCATGTAGACCAACGCTACGGATGCACAAAAACAAGCATTGCAACGTGGAGCTGACGCCAGCGTAGATCGAAACCTACAACATAGAGACATCGAGAGTCTCATGACAGCTTGCATGGTTAAGTGTGGTAGTAGCAGGTGTGGCTGACCTGGTGACCAATCAGATCCAGACGAACTATTGGGTACCTGCAGGTGCATAGTTTTGACCTGCGCGTCGTTCCGTAAATAATACGAGCTACTCTGAGCTGGTCCTCGAGTCTGACCTAGGTCCAAGGCTACGATAAGCGTTGGCACGGTTGTGGGAGCTCTTTGAGCTCGGAAGTTGTGAGGTGGTGAGCACGTCAGGCTGTAGATAAATGCTTTGGCGATGTTCGGCACGTTTGTATGCACGATGCGTGCCTTCTTGCATTGCATTGCAGATCCGTGAACGCCTCGCTATGCTTGTAAATGTGTAGAGTCGAAAAATCAGTCCAGACCATGCATCCTGTCTAGCCTCCTCCTCGCCCTAGGATCTCCTCCCTCTCCAGCACCTCCGGCTTGAACTTAATCAAGAACACCGTCTTGTCCGGCCACATGGCCTTCGCATCCTTGCCCTGCTCCTGCTCGCCCACGCTGTGCGCTGTGACGCCCTCTGTCGGAAATCCCGCACCATCGCATACTCCCTCGATGACGCCTGCAACAAACGCAGCGCAGTTCAGACTGCTCAGCTCCCTCGGTAGCGATATGTACTGATTGACCATGGGCTCGTTGTCGAAGAGCATGTACTGCCCAGGTTCTGTGCTCGACTTCTCTAGCGCATCTGCGGGCCGCCCGAACAGGTGTCGATATAATGTTTGCGCAATGAACTGGAGGAGTGGGAGGATGCGCGTCGGCCGTATGCTTGCGAGTGGGTTGGAGGAGCGGGAGAGGAGGAGATCGAGGAGCCGCAGGCCGATTGGATAGCCTTGTGTGTTGAGTCTACAAATGGTCAGCGTGTAGTTCTGTGCCCTCGCGTCTGGCCGTACTTCTGCTCGAGGTCTCCCACATTAGTGACCCCTCTTTGCGCGTATGCAATCATCTCGATGAAGAGGTATGCAAACGCTGCCCTACTGAGCTCGGAATTCTTGCTCCTATTCAGGTTCCTGTCGTATATGCTCTTCTTGTTCGACGGATAGCGTAGGCCGGGGCCCTGGCTTGGTGTCCCGCTCATCGTTGCGCTCTGCGCTTGCGCAGCTGGCCGTTCGTGTTGTGAATGCTGCGGTATGTGGGGCGGCTCTTTCGGTGCCGTGAGGAGCTGGTCCTGCAATACAGGTGCTGGCCGCGACCGAGGGTGTTCGCGGGTATAATAGTGGGAGTGTATGGGGATGATGCCAGCCATGCCAGAGCTCGCTCACTACGGTCGTTGCTCGGTGGAGCGCTATGTGGGTCCAAGGGTGTGCGACGATGCCCGAGGCTGAGCCGCCAAGATGGGAACTACACCTCACTCTTCGTCTGAACCGCAAATGCGCAGAACGGTCTCCTTTATCTCAATACAATGTCATGAACCCATCAGCACTTAATGAGAGTAATTGCTCCATGCAGGTGCAACTTCCACCCGGCAGTGGCCCGGAGAGACTTTCTTGCACCGCCCGTCATGGGCCAGCTCCTGCTTGGCTTACATCCAGCGATCTTGTTATGGCCGCGCAGGTCCGGCACTGTGCGTTGAACCAATGGCTACAAGCCGTTAGGAAGGCATATTAGAAATAACCCAGAAGCCCTGTAGCCGCCTCAGAGCGTTGTAGTCCATCTTTTGCTCTGCATCGTGCGTGATGGCTGCTCAAAGTACGCAGTGCTCTTGCTTCAGATGCACGAACGCCGTGGAAACTGACTCCAATATCACCACGAAGAATCCCTTATTTGAGAGATGTCGTGCCTGTGACCTCGGGGTATTCTGCCGGGGGCTGTTGCATGTGTTGCTGCCTTCCAAGGCTGGGCAGAGCATGACTTCCCTGGATGTAGGCGGCGCTTGGCGGTCGTGATGACTTTAGCAATCTGTCGACCTTGCACCGTTTCCTCCTTTGTGGCACCTCATCATGGCACCGTCACACCCTGCAACCGCGCTTCTGGCTCGGATTCAACAAGTTCCCAATACCAGCATACACACGCGTCCAATCCCAGCAACTCAATACGATGCCCAACTTCATTAGAACCACAACATTGCAAACCAGTTACAAAGCCTCGAACTCACCGCGAGCAAGAAACGTTACAGCCTCTCTGCCTGTGACAGAATGTCGCGCGCTGACCGGGCGCTTCTCGACAGCAAACATCGCAACAATATTCTAAAGCGAAACCAGCAAGCTCTCGAGGATAGATAAAGGTTGGATCTCAGCATGGACTTGCCAACCCTCACGCTCCAGGTATTGCGCATTACACCGTCTGAGACTCACTGGCTTCACATCGGTCTCATGGATGCTGGCTGGCACGCCGCCAATAGAAGCATTGGGTTCGAGACTAAGTGTGACTTTGGCTCTCTACGTGTGGTGGAAAGCAGGAGACGATAGTGTTACGAGACTGGATATTTGATCATGGCGAAAAGCAATAGCATTAATTGTAGACAACCTTGAAATCTTATTGTGAAGTGAGGCTCGTCCAACTATGTACATGAGAAACAGCAATTTACGCCATCAAGGCGATTTACAAACTGGAAAAGGTTTCACCCTCAAGGCGGTGTACAGATTAGAAGAGTTCTCGCCCTCAAGGCAGTGTACAAATTGAAAGGATTCTCGCCCTCAAGGCGATGTACAGATCGAATAGTCGAACAAGGAAAAGCACAGTACAAGAAAGACAGAACTTAGGGCCGATGCGCCATTACATACAAAAATAGAGAAGGTTATCGAGGTAGAGTTGGTACCAACAGGCACCCACTCTCGCTGCCGCTGCCGCTGCCGCCTTGCATGACCTGGGTCTCAGGCGCCGATTCGACTGCCCTTGGCTCTTAATCTCCCCTTCGTCGAAAGGAAGACCGGGTATGACAGTCTCGGTCCTTCTTGCTGTCGGCGTTTTTGTCGACGCCCACTGGAAGGAGCATTAGCGGCGAAAGGCTGGAAAGCTGGCAAGGGTCTGGAAACTGGGATGGTGATGATTAGTGCACGTGGTGCACGTGGTGCAGGTGCAGCCGGGAACGAATACTTGGAAGCACCTATGCCAGGTCCCCAGGATGCTAGTGAGGCGCTGGTAGGTTGCAACCGTGCTGGGGACTGAGGCTGGCTCGGCGGCAGGGATGTCGGCTGGGACTAAGGCTGATCTTGTTGCCGGAAGGTGCCTGGAGGAGGCGCAAAGAGGGATCATGGAGGCTGAGGAGAGGTTACATTGCTCAGACTCTTCACGCCCATTTCGCGGCGTGCTTGTTCAGCCCTTAAGCTGTTCCACTTTGGTGAAAGTACATCTCGCCAGAAGACGGCGATGTCTTTGTACTGGTATCGCAGGTATTGCACAATGGCTGGCTTGAAAAATTTGGGTATGTCTGGCCTCTCGCCACGCTCGTAGGCTATGAGGTTGTCGTAGGCTTGGAGGAGCTTCTCCCAGAGAAATTTACGGTCATTTCTCTGATCATCCGACCAACCTAGGTAAATCAGTACTGCTTGAAGTGAAGATATGAGACTGCTCACCTCCAAGTGGCTCGGTCAGAGGCTGCGTGGGAGGCACCCAACTCCCCTCGGATGCTGGTATTTGTGCTGGTGGTGCTGGTGCTTGGGCTGGTATTTGTGCTTGGGTTCCCGTGGGGAGGGCTTCGAAATTGTCAGTACAGCTTCACGAAAAGAGAACCAAACTCACAGCTGGTATTTGAAGGTAGGCTGGGGAAGCTATTGGTGTACTCCATCATGAAAATTCTGTAGCACGGGTAAGCTTTTACAACGAACAACATGGGTGCGTCACGTACCTGAAATGAAGTCAAAGAGACGGGAGGTGAGCCAGCGCGGGGTTGTTATTATCCAAAGTGCGCCAACGCGAGCTAGACGTCACGTGTTCACGCTTTGCGTGCTCATCTGGGACCAGCATCTGTCCTGCAAGGCTACCAGAGTGCCATTGAGTGGCTCATAATGTTCACGGTGAATCCTTGAGATGTAATGAAGTATCTAGATCAACACCAGAGCTCCCGGACATGGCTGCTAGCAGCTCAATTTCCATGGGGCATTGCTGCAATAAGTGGCGAGTTCGGCGAGTCGCTATGACCATGGTCGTGCGATACCTGGTCCTCGCAAATGGTGCTTTCTTTTCGAATCAGCTCAATATCTGACGCAATCATTCCCTCGTGCCTTCTCCAGATCTGACACTCAACACTTTTGGAGAATACAATGTGAGGTGCAATGTGAGTAGAACCAATCAAAAGATTGCGTAGTCATCTTAAGCTACCCAGAAAGCTTCGAGCGTTCGCACCTGCTGAGCTGTGCACCTTTATAACGCGGTTGATGAAGCTACAGAGCAGCTAAATCTCGTCTCATGTCTGACGTGGCGTGCATCCTCGCACACGGCTGACCAAGCTCGCCGTAGGGCCAAATTTCATGCGCTTATCAGAGCTCACGGGGCAAAGCTTTATGTAGAACGGCTACTCTACGAAACCCTTCATCGAATGCATCGTGAGGATCATTCAAGTGACCTGCGGTATAGCGTTTCATATGTAACGGCAACAGTGAGCCGACTGGCCTCAGATTGTGGTGGCATTGACGTTGAACGCTCTTAGTACGGTTCTGTGCTAGCTTTCAGTGAGGTTATTTATCTGTATCAGTTCAATCAGTACTGTGAGTCCAGTTGCAGTCCTGCGAGAGCACCCAGCGGTCTGTCACGTGACAAACGTAGTCGGCCTTGGCACTGTTTGGCTCAAAACAGCCCCGCGCTGCCTTGCCTTCCTCTTCTTTGGCCCCAACTCAAGTACGTAACGCGTCCATACTGTTTGATTGCAGCTGACCTTTGACGCAGAATGGATCAGCCCACGACCGAAACGCATCTCGGTCAATTCAACAACCCTCTAGTAAATCGAGTAAATCAAGTAAATCCAGCCCCTCCAGCTCCGCAAGTACCGGCAACTCCAGCAGATGTCAAGTACCTCAAGCCACCACAGCCTCTAATCGAACCGCCAAATGGTAGGTGCATCTTCAATATCTCAGGCAAAGCTAACTCCTGTCAGGTTGGAGCGACAAACACAACAAAAACCGTTTGTCCATGTGGAATTGGCTTACAAGGACTCATGTCCATCTTGACGCCATCATTCGCAATGAGCGTAGAGACCTCCCCACGGAGCCAAAGCCCATTATGCGTGCGTACCTGGAGTATCAGTACCAAGACACAACGACGTATTGGCACTTCGTCCAGAGGACATGGAGTCAGGCGCAAGCTGCAGCAGCGGTTCGCATGAGGACATCGCTGGACATAAGCACCACCGCTGCTCCGCCTGTTCTGCCAACTCTGCTTGCTATGCCTGCTCCGTCTGCCTCGTCCACCCAGGCCGGCCCTTCCTCACCGGCTGATCCCTCTGAGCCGAACATGGCTCAGTTCGTTCACTCGGGATGGCATGACCCAGGCCAGGCGTTTTCCTCGTTGACTTCACCAAAGTCAATAGTCTCCAAAACCTCTGCGTCTTCCGGAGCCGCCACTGCCTCCGACACTAAGGGGACAGCCTCCGCCAAGCGCAAAGCTGCTTCCGAGTTCAAAGCTTCTGTCGATCCCAAAGGCAAACGTATCGCCACATCAACGGAGCAGCGACAACGATTTGACGACACCCGTCTCGCGCTCGACAAGCTCAACGAGCCTGTCGCCACAACAACGGCGACCTCGAACGTCACCCGCAAGGACGGCGACAAGAAGGATAAGACTGTTGTCGAGGGCACGCCCCTGACCTCAGAGCAGATCAAGAAGTAGGAAGACAGCAACAACAGTGCTCGAAAGCGCTTGCTTAACATGGTGAAGCCTAGGTCAGGTGGTAGCAGCGGTGGCAGCCCTAGCACCTAACCTAGTGCCTTTTGGCACTGCCTTCGCCCTAATCGTTCGTCTTTCTCCTCCTCTTCCTGTTCTTTAGCTGTTCTCGTACATAGATCGTGCGCATGCCCGATAAGGGGTGTATCCCTCTCACCTGATAAGGTGTATTTCTCTCGCGCCTGACAAGGTCCGCATTTGATATTCACACCTGATAAGGTGCATTTGCTTTCACACCTGATCAAGGTGCATCCGTTTCTTCGCGCCTGATAAGGTGCGTGTTTGAACACCTGATAAGGTGTATCACTTTTGTTTTCGATTCGTGTATATAGAACTCAGTGCAAGAGGTGGGCCCTGTCCTACAGTCGTCTTTGTTCATTTCGTGATGCTTACAGTTCCCACATGCCTACCATGAACTTGAAGGGTTCGCCAAAGGCAAGGATGCACTAGCAACTCAGCGTAGAAGTGGCCAGAAACATGTGCGGTCATATCTGCGGTTAGCACGTTGAGAAAAGCAAGCATTGACAGAAGCCAAACCTCTTATTAGTGTTTCATAGTACAACATTCTACAATACACCTCCACATCAACGTGAAACACCAGCGCCTCATCCCCGAAAGATGCTCGATGACAATGCTAATGTACAATAAACATCAATAAAACACAGCTGGCAAACATGTGCAACTGATCAGCTACAGAGAACGAGATGCGCAACTTATCAGTCACGGGAAGAGTACGCAACTTCTCAATCACGGGAAGAGTACGCAACTTCTCAGTCACGGGAAGAGTACGCAACTTTTCAGTCACAGGAGAGTATGCAGCTTATCAGCTGAAAAAAACAACAAATTACACAACTTTTCAGCCGGGAAGAGAACAGGAATATGCAACTTATCAGTCGCTTGTGGAACCGCAGAAAGCAAAAGCAAAGGGGAAAGATACAGCATTTCACCTAACGTGTATACGACTGTATCAGCCGTCGAAAGGTGTGGATTACTGGATTTACTCGATTTACTTGAGAAGAAAAGTTGGCAGGGGAAAAGCTGCCAGAAGTGATCGAATGCATTAATGAGAATTCGACAAAGAGAGAAAAGGAAATGGCGGGGCGAGCTCGTTGATATATTCTGGCGCAGGCGACGGGCTAGCTTCTTGGCGTAAACAACCGCCGGACTGTCACGATATGGGATGAGCATGCACGTAACTTCTCGTCACATCAGTTCCCAAGGTGTGGAGCAGTCCACTGCGTTTGCTACCATTCGAGACTGACCCTGATCAGACAGTGCAAGCGCACCCGACCGCCGTGACTCAAGTCGACACTGGAAACGGGATCTTCCACTTGAAGATTGGACATGGACAATCTTCGCGACCAGTCAACGGATCAAGTCAGCATTCTACTGCCAGTCCAGATACCCAGTACGTTCCAAGGGCAGATCGAACAACCGGAGGCCTCCACAAATCTATACGCTGAGTGGCAGGGCAAGATTGCAGAGAAGGAACGGTCTGATGGGGTCAAGGGACTGAGCGTACGTATCTGAATCTAGCATCGAAAGCACAGCGCTCTTGAGCCACACAGACTCGGGAACCGCAATCCTATTTGCTCGATGTGACGCGGAAGCCTCAACTTCTTGAACGTTTTTGCTATCAGGCTCTTCATCTCTGCCCTCCGAGTTCTCGCCCCACGAAGGCGGGCTGCTTACACCGTCGCACAGATGGCCGTTACTAGACTCTCGTTACATGATATGGGCTGCTGCGCAGGTCCGCAATTAAGATCTGCATCGTCGGAAGACTCGCTGCAGGTGCAGGCATCACAACCAAGGCTTGATCTGTGATATGCTTGAGATTTGCACCAAGCGCGGCGAGGCTGGATTGCACGGGCTGCTACGAGTGAAGATTAGAGCAGCGGCTTTCGTAAATGCGAGTGACGCTGCTCAGACGGTTCTTGTCTTTGTATACAGGAGTGGAGTGTGAATGCAAATCGAGGTCAACGTGTGATGTTGAATTAGAGCTGTGGGTCGCGTCTCAGGACCATGGTTCCCTCGTCTCGAGGTTCGTTGCACCCATCGGCTTAACTTCGTCACTATGGTTGAACCGCGACCAACGTCCTCGCCGCTAGCAAAGCTCCTCTGATGCGCGAGCACGATGAGATGCCAGTGAGGGTCCAAAGTGTCGCATTTCAGCAGGTGGTGCCAAAACGAGGTGCGAAATATCAGCACCTGCAGGCCTTGATCTATTGACATGTCTGGGATCGAGGAATACTGAAATAATGGACATGATCCAGCTATATAGTCCACTGTCCCTCAAAAGACACATAGTGGGCTCTGAGTCCAAATGTATGGCCTCGTTCAGCGATGTGCGGCTGCGATACGCTGCGGATGTTGCGTGCGAGCAGTGCGGCATGTTACAGTGTTCAGGGCACAACTGCTGTCGACAATCTCTTCTCGAAGGCCTTGATGGCAAGCATACTTCATGTACACTTCTTGCTGGCCTTGAGCCAGAATAACACGATATCTAGCTTTTGTGCTGGAAAGGGACGTCGGTGACTAGGCCGATCCAGTACCGGATTGGTAGGCGCGATGTAAGATAGAATGGAAGGAAACATTCGGCTGGGGCATTCAAACATTGTAGGCCTCAAAATATTCGTCAGAATACAGATGCTGTGTCGAAACAACCTGAAGATCTCCGTTCGAGCATAGTTTTAGATTTAGATGCAAGAATGAGAACGTGTTGTATACGCCAAAGTATTCATCGTGATGTGTTCATTTCTTATACATATATTGAAGACCTCCGTCTGACTTAACCCTCAGTCAACCCAATCATTGCTAGACAGGCAATCGAGCAGATTAGTCAGCGTCCTTCTTGTATGTCAACATACGAATGCCCTGGAATGGGGAGAATGTCTACATCAGTACCGCTGAGACCGACTGTTCCATTGTGGACTCACCTGCCAAGAGAAGGCTGCCGTAACCTTTATGCATTGACTAGCGAACTTGCGGCAAGATTATGTATTCGACTTGAGTAGTCTTGGAGACATGCCTCTCACCGCAACCAGATCTTTTGTGGATGTTCCGGTTGTAGCATCTTGCGAGAGCCAGGTAGGGCACATGTCAGGATCAATGTCAATACAAAGCAGTAAGATGATTATAACAGTCGTGATACATTGTTGTGTGCCCGTATCTCAAGGCTCGATATTATATAGTGCGTGTTCTTACAGGGTTGTTCAGACGTCAGGTCGGAACTCGTTCAGTTAAAAATATAAGTGAAATCCCAAAGTGATGCCTTGATCCTTGGAAGGGGGTATCCCGATACACCCGCAGTCAAAATGCCGAAAAGTAGCCATTCTTCGAGCTTCACCATTCAAAGGGGAAAATAAGAAAGGCGCCAAGTGTTAAAGAACAAGCAAGCGATGTGAAAAGGGGCGGACTAGCCGGGTATCGAAAAGAAAGTAGCTCAAAGAGAATGCTCATGACAACGAAGCAGAATTGGGACGCTCGTGTAACAACAAAGGAAATGGGAAACAAGATAATGGGTGCAGCAATGATATCTGAGCTCTATGATGTCGCTCACATCATCATAAGTCTTGTGCGGCGCTTCTGTAAGTTCCGAGGGCGGTAGTCGCCTGGTCCGAGATAGTTCTGGCGTGGAGCGGCAGCTTGCTGGCCGTGTCGTTCGCAGAACTTGCGCCCGCCAACCTCGTAATAGTCGGCGCTCAGAGGGACCCTACATGTGGCGCAAGTAAAGCATCTGGGGTGGAATTTCTCCCGTGCATCTGTCTCCAGATACTGGCCCTCGATACCGCGATTGCAGGAGTTGCAGAGTGATCCATTCAGCTCGTGGTAATGGTGCTCACAGTAGGGCGCATTTTCGTATACGTAAAACTCCGCCGTTGGAAAGCCGTCGCCGCATGTTCGGCAAACGAAACAAGACCTGTGGTAGCGTCCGGTGAGGCGACCCGAAGAGTCCTTGACGGACTTGCCGACGATAGGCTCGGAACAGCCCCTACAATTTCCCTTGCTCGCAGGTGCTGGCCGACGGACTTCAGCTTGACGCGGCCCAGATTCTGGCCTGCGCCTCGGAGGGCTCTGCGAAAAGTTCAATGCAGGATCTTGCGGCGAGGGCTGTGCTTTCTGTCGCCCCTCGTAAAATCCTAGCTGAATAGCAGGGTCCATTGGAGACTCAGGTGCACTCGGACTGGGAAATCCGGGCGACAAAATTTGTGGAATTGGCTCAGGCAGATTCGGGCGTGTGTAGCTTGCAGGAGGTCGTCGGCTCTGTGTCTGCGAAGGGGGCGGTCGAGTGTTGGTGTAGGAATCAGGACTTGCGGTTCTTTGGAGGTTGTCGTCCGCAAGATAGTCTGAACGGCTGACCTTCGACACACTGCGCGAATGGCTCGCCTCAGAGCTCGGTGGACTTGAACGGGAGCTTGCAACACTCCGCGAGGTATAGCTGGCGTACGAATCATCCGACAAGCCCGAATCCGAAGGGGTATGAAGAGCTCCAGATGGTGTCTCGAGGCTGTAATTGGTCATAACAGGCGGCGGTGGCTGCAGTGACCGTGCAGGACCAGATGTTCTCCTCGAGCCTGAATCCGAGTCTGCTCGGCTTACAGTGCGGGAAGGAAACATGTTGTTTGACCGAGGGGCAAAGTCCGAAGTCTTGTACTCGGCGATGTTTGCAGGAGGTAAGTCTTTCTCTGACGGTCTCCTCGGTCGTGGCGGCGGGCCTCTTCTTTCTTGACTCGCATTACGGATCGGAAATGTTTTTGACCTGTCATCTTGACTCGACCGTCCTGGTCGTCTAGCTTCAGACTGCAGACGACCCAAAAACGCATCGATTCCTTCACCCTCTTCGGTAGCAGTAGGTAACGCAGGTGGGGCCATTGTCGTAGATGGTCCAGGTTTGGGCCGAGTGGACGTGCCTGTGCTGCGATTAGAGTACGCAGAAGCTCGCGACGTACTAGATGCCAGCGACGTCCGTGATCTCGGTACGCTGCCAATACTTCTCACACTCCCCTGAGTCTCCGTCCTACGATGTCCGAGCGATGGCTCTTGAATTGGAGATTTCGGTGCACTAGCTGTGCTGGGGCGCCGGCTGTCGAAGGGACCAGGCGCAATGTTATTCATACGCTTTGAGACGTTCTCTCCACCATTGAAGCGTGGACTGAGAGGCGCGAAAAGTGGGCTTGGTTCAGGATATCGCTGATTATACGTAGCGTCGAGTCTCTCACGGTCTTGTGGTTGTGCATTGCGAGTTGTGGCCGCTCGACTGGTGGGAAAACGAGGGAATGCCGAATCCATATTGGGAGGCATATCTGGCGAAGGCGGCAGGACAGAGGGCGGTATTGGGCTAGTCGCGCTCCGGCTCAAGGCGTACGGTGACTTAGGAATCGCAGATCGCATCGGAGAACGACTTCTTGGATCGCTATAATTACTGCTCATTGGCGATGGCTCAAGGGGTCGAAAGGGTTTATCTGGGTTGTTTAGGACGTGTGGTCATATGTACGGAATGGGAATGGATATCTTACTGGCTGCTTGCGAATCTATCCTGGGCGGCGCCGGCATACGACTTGGGGCTGTTTGGGCCTCATATCTTGTGCTGAAGGACGGCCCTCCCAGAGCCGCGGCGCGCTCAAGTTGCGTTGACTTTGGTTCCTCTGGGGGTGACGGCGGTTGGACAGGAGCTGGACTGATAGGCGAAGCTGTCGCTATACCTTTGTTAGATATGTGGACTAGAGATGGATTGTTGATATTCTTCCACTCACCAGCTAATGGCTGAGGAGCTGTAGCACAGACGTGATCTGCCAACTGCAGGATATCAATGTCAATCCCACATGATGAACATTTGATCATCGGCAATCCACTCATTCGATCCATGTCGCGTGTGGATGGTAAGCCTGGAAGGCCAACACGATAAATGGTGGTTTGTCCTCTACCAAACGGCGTCGATGCTCTTCCCGCTCGATGGTGTTATGTTTGACGATGTTTCTACTCGGTTGGCATGGGACAGAAGGTGAAGACCAGACGACAGAATCTCGAAAGCGCATGTGGCTGCCGAGAAAGGATCCCTGATTACCTCCAAGCTGTTTGATCTTCGAACGCGGCGGGTCGCGCTGAATCAGGAGACGCGGTGCGGAATTGGTGCTTGTTTAGCTCTGATCTGAGGACGGCAGCGGAGAAATGGCTAGCGTAGCTTCCAGTACCAGCCCGTTTGAGACTGATCAGCCCCACCAGCGACACTCGCAATGTTGTCTGGTGTTCTGTTAAGTTGATGTTCGACAGGGGACTGAGATGAGTATGGAGCGAGGTCGGACAAACCGACCACACAAAGACAGCAGCGGACAATAGGGCTGGGGCGAGTAATCAAAGGAACTTGCTCCGACGACCAAAGACATGTGCGCCATTCGAGACCTTTCTGAGGCCCTGCACATAACCCGCGCGGTCCCTGAATAGTGGCGCCCCTCAACCTGCAGGACACGGCCAGTGATTCGACAGACTAGCTTAGGCGCGCACGGAGCGGCAGCTTGCAGAATCAGCGGTCCCTGAACGTGGAGCCAGTCGCGACACAGCAGCCGTCAGGTGTGCGATGAAACGAATCTCCGTCGGATTGTCTCAACGATGTCGCAAGCGCCCATGACGAAATAAATTTTTCGTCATGTGCAGCGGCCTTCAGATGAGGCTGCGCTCGCGTGCTACCTGAGCATGTCGGATCGGGCGGTAGAGCCAAGTGGTGCTGCACAGAAGCCAAGTCGAGGCCTTGTTCGCCATGTGTCCATGCGCAGGAGAACCATTGAACCCGGACATTAAGCCACTTGATTGATTCTTTCACGCAGGATTATTGGACACCTTATGGCTTGTCGAGATGGAGGTACTGTCGACACACGAAGTGTCTCTTGATGAACGCCTTCCTTGTGAGATTGGTTGCTGAGACGGGATGCTGTGAACCACAACGTTTCTCCAGGCACATATGTTTCGAGCAGTTTGGAATATGCCGCACGGCACTGACCTCATAGTTTCGCAAACGGCTTCCGTTGCACGGACAGGCAGATAGTGTGAGTACCCATCATGCGGGCAGCCAGGAGTGTGTTGCTACATATAGCCGTGGAGACAGCGGACATTTGCCTGCTCGGAATACTTCTCGCCCTGCACTGCGCAGAGATTGTGTTGGTCATCCTTCACAGCAAACTTCGGCAGGACGCTGGATGCCTCTCCAAAGCTTTCTCGTGTCGAAGCCGCATCACACAGTGCCAATCTTCTCGCCAGGTGATCTTCAATACAGTCTCCTGGCTTCGCGACGGACTGCGCAGCCCCTTTCATCGCGCAGATGAAGTACATTGTCGATTCGTCTGAAATTCGGTACAGCGCCGAGTAAGCGACCACAGACAGGTGCTCTAGCCTTGCACTGGTACAAATAAGGTGTCGCGTGCTGTGGTGTTGTTGTTGAACGAGTCATCTTTGACTCGTCTTCCAAAATTGCCCCGCGCTGGAATTGAATCATGTCTGCGCGCTGTGAATTGGTCCACATAGACGTGTGTGGTGCGTCCAGTTGTTGAGGTGTAGATATCTACTCCGAACCAGCGGAGGGCTGCAGTGTGGTCCACTTGTCCACCTCCACCGCTCCTTTCCCTCGACTAGTGCAAGTATACGCGGGGTAGAATGGGTGAACTCAAGTGATAGACATCAACACGCAGCACCACGCCCCACTATCATATCAGGGTCGTGACAGCTGTCAAGCAAGCGTGTGTTGTCCCCCACTGTCTGCCGTGTTGTCGTGTCCTCGCCCAGGCATGCTGCGAGCTCGCCATCCCCAGTGCGGTTCGGTTCGCTGCACAGTAAAATTGGGAGCAATGGCGGGCGCGGCGCGGAGCAGAATAGACGGAGGGCCCACGACACCATTGGCCTTTCTGGCAACTGTCACGGGCTGCTACGGCTTGGTTTGGCTCGAATTGTGGAGTCAGTGGAAGAAGCGGTGGGAGACCTCGCTGCTGCCCGGCAGCACGCGGGTGAATTAGCCTGTTGCCTATCGATAAGAGGCAGGTACGAGGGGACGTATATAGCGGGCGTCACCCTCACCTCAACAACACCAACACAAAATAAACACACGTCAACTGACCGTATAAGCTTGCAAGCAAAGACAGTCCGTTCTCCAACCTTCTACCAAATCGTCTCCTGGGCTTGTGAGAGCCCTAACCGCCAAGACGTTTTCCAACCTCCTCTCCTCGTAAGTTCCCCGCGGTCTATGCGAAGGCAGCAACTTCGTCTTTTCAGCAGACAGCAAAGCACGACTCTTGCTGGCATACTCACAAGTCTTCCTTGTATTGTGATGCCGCATCGAGCCCTGGATGGCTGTAACTTGCGATCTTCGTCACGTCACTTTCACCATATAAGAGCTTCCCACTGACTCCTCTTAGCGTCCATAACCCATTCGCCGGCCGACGCACATCTCCCTCTGGGGCAGCGTCGGATTTAGACTTCCGCAGATAAGTTCGTTGAGCAAACCAGCCAATCAACACCTCAATCGAACGACATGGCACCTCACGCCGAAGGAAGCGTCGGTCACGCGGATGGGTTCACTGTGCAGACGGCCCCAGCTAAGGACCTCTTTGTCGTCAACTCTCCTAATGTTCAGTACACCGAGGATACCATCAAGACCAAGTACACTTACCGCACCACCGACATCACCCAGAATGCGGATGGTAAGTATGTTGCTGTTCCCAAGGAGACTCTCTATGACTTCAAGGTCGACCGTAAAGTCCCCAAGGTCGGTGTGATGCTCGTCGGTCTCGGTGGTAACAACGGTACTACTGTTACCGCTGGTATTATCGCCAACAAGCGCAACCTGGTCTGGGAAACCAAGGAGGGCAAGCGTGCCGCCAATTACTATGGTTCGGTCATTATGAGCTCCACGACTAAGCTCGGTGTCGACAGCAAGACTGGCAAGGAGATCCACATTCCTTTCCACGACCTTCTCCCGATGGTTCACCCCAACGATCTCGTCATTGGAGGCTGGGATATCAGCGGTATGAACCTGGCCGATGCCATGGATCGTGCCAAGGTCCTTTCACCTTCCCTGAAGATGTTGGTCCGCAAGGAGATGGCCGCCATGAAGCCGCTGCCCAGTATCTACTACCCCGACTTCATCGCAGCCAATCAAGAGGAGCGCGCCGACAACATTTTGGAGGGCACCAAGGCCTCCATGGCCCACGTTGAGCAGATCCGCAAGGACATTCGGTGAGTAACTTACTATCAGATTACAACATATGGCTGCTAACACTCGATAAGTGATTTCAAGGCTGCCAACGGCCTCGACAAAGTTATCGTGCAATGGACTGCTAACACCGAGCGCTACGCCGACATCTTGGAGGGAGTCAATGACACTGCTGACAACCTCATGAAGGCCATTGAATCTGGTCACGAGGAGGTTTCCCCCTCCACGGTATTCGCCGTTGCCTCTATCCTTGAGAACGCACCTTTCATCAACGGATCTCCCCAGAACACCTTCGTTCCCGGAGCTATTCAGCTTGCTGAGAAGCACGGTGCCTTCATTGGCGGCGACGACTTCAAGTCCGGCCAGACCAAGATGAAGTCTGCCCTGGTCGACTTCATGATCAACGCAGGTATCAAGCTCACCTCTATTGCAAGCTACAACCACCTTGGCAACAATGATGGCATGAACCTCAGCTCGCAGAAGCAGTTCCGCTCCAAGGAGATTTCCAAGTCCAACGTCGTCGACGACATGGTCGCTGCCAACAACGTCCTGTACAAGGACGGCGAGCACCCTGATCATTGTGTCGTCATCAAGTACATGCCCGCTGTTGGCGACGACAAGCGCGCTCTTGACGAGTACTACGCGGAGATCTTCTTGGACGGCCACCAGACAATCAGTCTGTTCAACGTCTGTGAGGACTCCCTGCTTGCCTCGCCTCTGATCATCGATCTTGTCCTGGTCACTGAGATCATGACCCGTGTTCAGTGGAAGGCTCACAGCGCCTCCGGTAGCACCGACGATTACTCTGGCTTCCACAGTGTGCTCAGCATCCTCAGCTACATGCTCAAGGCGCCCCTCACACCCAGCGGTACTCCCGTTGTCAATGCTCTTGCCAAGCAGCGCGCTGCTCTCACCAACATTTTCCGCGCCTGCGTCGGCCTCGAGCCTGAGAACGACATGACTCTCGAGCACAAGCTCTTCTAGGCCTTCACAGTGGTATGGGTTTAGGTCAATATCAAGTGAGGAATGATTTAATGCAGGTACTGTGCTGATGCTTTGATTTGTCCAACTCCCCACGCTCATTTTACTCGATAGCAATAATAAACATTGTGCTTTACAATACGTATGTTACTATCTTTCTGTAACCGCCTTGTGCTTGTTTTGTGTTGATGCCTTGGTCTACTCTTTGCGTACTATCAGGTCTGTTCGAGGACGCACGCGCGATGCGTGGGATGCTCCTTCCGTCTGACCCTCGCCTCACTTCACCACACCTCACCTTACCTCACAAGTCCTAACGTTGCTCTGTATCGCCCTCGCACCTCTGCAGCCTAATATGCCGGCCTCGTCTTCCATCCAGTCTTTTTTCTCACCCTCGCCTACCAAGAACAGTGATGGCTTTACCCAAGAGGAAGTGCTTTCGTCTATGCAGCCTGCGTCTACATCCATCACATGGATTGTGGGTGACAGAATCCACATTCGAGCCGCGCATACTGACATTCGCAGCCGACATTGGATTATGACGAAGTGGAGCTAGGTGCTCTTGAACCTGGCCCGCGCCATCTCATGCTTATGGGTCGCGTAGTCAACTTCTACGATGTGGCCAAGCCAAGTAAGCGTCACAAGGCTGCGCAGGGCTACCTCAAGATCATGCTTGCCGACAACACTGGTGTGATCACCGTGCGGCTCTGGTATGCAGATACCGAGTACAAGCTGCGCTTAGGACATCTGGTCACAGTCTGGACGGTGCACGTTTCGAAGAGCTCAGAACACAACGCGCTTGCTCCTAATAGTGCACCTCTCTTCATTACCATCTTCCCAGAAGGCGAGCGCCACTGTCATCTCATGGTGCACGATAACAGTGATGATGGTACGCAGTTCAAGCGACCATTCGACTGCAAAGATCTCTCGGCACTGCCTGGTCTTATGACGTTGAGAACCTTCACCGATGGCGGGTACGATATTGATGAGCCTAAGCTGCTTGTGTGTGTGAAGAGTATCGGAGCCAGAAAGCGCTGTAAGTCTAGGCCTGCTTTCGTTTCCTGACCACATGTCTTTCGAGTGCCTCGATTGAGCAGTCAGCGTCCCCATTGCTCTGCATTTTCAGTGAAAATAGCCGTCTCTGACATTGCAAGATATCAATCGCAATGGTACTACCTCTGACTTACTTACCCTGGGCATCTTCGACGACACCGCTGACGCATCCCTGACGCTCTACTCCGGGCTTTGCGATTCAGCCACTTCGTTCCTGCCATCTCAGACCGTGTTGCTGATCTCCAATCCTGGCTGGCGTATCGACAAGACGGCCAAGTTGTCGCTCAATGCTAACTCTCGCATCGATATAGATCCAGACACAGGTGATGCCCGACGTTTGCGTGCTCTCGCCCAACGTTTAACAAAAAGGGAGCATGTCAACCCACCTTTCCCTGAGATCGATGTGTCTTGCTATGAAGAGAGTCCGGTGCGGGCTCTCTGGAACCTCGCTGACATCGATGGATTTGCGCGTTCAAATCCGCGCGAAGAAGCTCTAGGTTACGTGTCCTGCATCATCACCTCGCTCAACATTGTCTCGTCCTTCAAACGCAATATGCTGCTGAGCGCAGAGTGCTGTGGCATTGCAGTCTTTGCGAACGAAACCAGCACAACGTGCAAACAATGTGAGAAAATGGTCGATTTGAGAATCAACCCAAGGATCGTACGTATCGAATAATACAGTCTCCCTGGCACCATCTCTTCACCGCGACCCCTTCTTCTGAACACTATCACTTGAGACTGATAGAAAAATTGCAGCTTGGCCCGATGCTGGACGAGACCGGACAAATCAGCTGTGGGAAGCTCATATTGTCGGATCGCGCATGGGAGGAACTCCTCGGCCGCACAGCGTCGCAGCTTGTGCAGACGGATTTGGATGTGCTACGATACTTGGAACAACGACTGATGTTTTTGCGCATTACAATGGGGTTTGCATTGAAGCTGGACGACGAGATCGGAAGGCTCGCTGTCTGGTGCGTGAAGAACTAGGGACTGCCCTGGGTGCGACGCATGACATGTCCCAGCAAACGTGTCAACTTACCCCGGCTTGGCGCGAGCGCTTTGTGTTGAGTTGTAGGGAAGTCCAGTCCCACTGTTTGGGTCTGGCTGCTGTTGAAGGGCTGCCTATCAGATACTGACGGCCTGACGATGTATCACACGGGTATTGGAGTTTTACGAAGCGCGGATAATCTTCTGGTAAATTGTCCGGTAGATCCGCCTGCTATCGCAATGAGGCTGAAGCAGCGACATCTCCGTTTCGGCCGCGGCGCCGATACCGCGGGATGACAGACGGAAGAAATCACTGGTGCAAGAACATATGTTTTGGTACAGCGCCTGTCAATTAAGCCAGATCGCATGTGTAAAAGGATGGTCAATAAGTGTGTCTTGACATATCATCGGCGCTGGGTGGTCGGCTTCGGCGTTTGATTGCGATTGGTACGACGGATGACAAAGTCAGGACATGCAGGGCACAAGGTTAATCACGGACGGTCAGGGAGAGAATGTGTCAGGAACGCAGATGCAGACCATGCTTATGAAGAACATCCAGACTGACCGCTTATCCAAGTTACGGACAGCTGCGGCAACGCTTTGATACATGTGGTGGATTCGAAGAGCTTTCGTTGACCATCCACCGGCAATGACGCACTAAAGAGTGGGTACCAATTGCCGTAACCATGAGGCAGGCGTGGCGGCCGCACTTGCCCAAACATCATCCCACGCTTAGCGTGTTCGGCCCCTCCAAGAGATTTATGAACTTCAACCTCAGAACTCTTCCACTTTCTTCTCTTCACTGAACTTCTATAGCTTTCGTCATCATGCCTTACTCAAAGACTGACGAGCTCGCGATCAACACAATCAGGACGTTGGCCGTACGTTGTACCTCTTCTCGCCCCGCGACGGTGTAGCTACCCCGCTACGCCATCTTTTTCCCAACAATATCACCACAATGTCTGCTGCGAAGTCGAAGCACTCAATTGCTGACGAAGGCTGTTCTATAGGTCGATGCCACCGCGCAGGCCAACTCCGGTCACCCGGGTGCCCCTATGGGCATGGCCCCGGTTGCCCACGTCCTGTTCAACAAGTTCATGACTTTCAACCCCAAGAACCCTGAGTGGTTGAACCGCGATCGTTTCGTCCTCTCGTACGTCTTCCCATCCGCGGAACCGCTTGGTTTCCGAGCATCTTCTCGGCGATTTCAGTCATCATTTTGACGCGTGAAACTGACTCGACCACCAGCAACGGTCACGGATGCATGCTCCAGTATGCTCTCCTCCACTTGTTCGGCTACGGCGTCAGCATGGACGACCTCAAGGCCTTCCGTGTAAGTAGCGCTGAAAGTTAGCACAGAAGCACAGTTTCTGATGAACACAGCAAATCGACTCGATCACCCCTGGTCACCCTGAGGCTCACGACACCCCCGGTATTGAGGTTACCACCGGTCCCCTCGGTCAGGGTTTCGCCAACGCTGTTGGTCTTGCCATCGCTGAGAGGCACTCCTCGGCCGTCTTCAACAAGCCCGGCTACGAGCTGTTCAACAACTACACATACGCCTTCTTCGGTGACGGCTGTGCTATGGAGGGTATTGCCTCCGAGGCTGCTTCGATGGCCGGCCACTTGCAGCTCGGCAACCTCATCATGATCTACGATGACAACCACATCTCCATTGGTAAGCTTGCAGGCGCTTTCTTTGAAATCGACAGTGCTAACGTGACCTGCAGACGGTGACATCAAGTGCGCCTTCACTGAGGATGTTATGAAGCGCTTCGAGGCCTACGGCTGGCACACACAGCACGTCGCCGACGGCGACAGCGACCTCGAGGCCATTGAGGCTGCCATCAAGAAGGCCCAGGAGGTCAAGGACAAGCCTTCCGTCATCAAGCTGACCACCACCATTGGTTTCGGCTCCAAGCTCCAGGGTACCGGTGGTGTCCACGGTAACCCCCTGAAGGCTGACGACATCAAGAGCGTCAAGGAGAAGTTTGGCTTCGACCCCGAGAAGACCTTCGTCGTCCCCCAGGAGGTCTACGACATGTACCACAAGCACGCCGCCGATGGTGCTGCTGCTGAGCAGGAGTGGAACCAGCTGTTCGAGAAGTACGCCAAGGAGTTCCCCGACCTGCACAAGGACCTCTCCCGCCGCGCCACCAGGGATCTCCCTGAGGGCTGGGAGAAGTCTCTCCCCACATACAAGCCCACCGACTCCGCGGTCGCGTCGAGGAAGCTCTCCGAGGCTGTCCTTGAGGCCATCCACGACGTCGTTCCTGAGCTCATCTCCGGATCTGCTGATCTGACTGGCTCCAACAACACACGATGGAAGAACGCCGTCGACTTCCAGCCCCCCAACCTTGGTATTGGTGAGTGGTCTGGTCGTTACATGAGGTACGGTGTCCGTGAGCACGCCATGGCCGCCGTCATGAACGGTCTGTCCGCCTACGGTACCATCATCCCCGCCGGTGGAACTTTCCTCAACTTCGTCTCTTACGCTGCCGGTGCTGTCCGCCTTTCTGCTCTTTCTCACCAGCGTCTGATCCACGTTGCTACCCACGACTCCATCGGTCTTGGTGAGGACGGCCCCACCCATCAGCCTATCGAGACACTCGCCCACTTCCGTGCTCTCCCCAATTGCATGGTCTGGCGTCCTGCTGATGGCAACGAGACCTCCGCTGCCTACTACATGGCCCTTACCTCCAAGGGTACACCATCCATCCTCGCCCTTACCCGTCAGAACCTGCCCCAGCTTGAGGGCTCGACTCTCGAGACCGGTATTAAGGGTGGATACGTTGCCCTTGAGAAGGAGGGTGCCGACGTCACCCTCGTTTCCACTGGTTCCGAGGTCTCCCTCTGTCTCGAGGCCGTCAAGACCCTCGAGGAGCAGGGTCTCAAGGCCCGTGTCGTTTCCCTGCCCTGCTGGGAGGTCTTCGACGCCCAGTCCAAGGAGTACCAGCTCTCCGTCATCCCCGACGGCATTCCCACATTGTCCGTCGAGGTCATGTCTACACTCGGATGGGAGAAGTACTCGCACGAGCAGTTCGGTCTCAACCGCTTCGGTGCCTCCGGCCCCTACAAGGAGGTCTACAAGGTAAGCACAACCCCAAAACGCGTACAGACACAAACAACAGATCACTAACACCCTCCGCAGAAGTTCGAGTTCACCCCCGAGGGCATTGCCAAGCGCGCCAAGCTCACCGTCGACTTCTACAAGGACGTCAAGCCCCTCCGCTCGCCCCTCAACCGTGCCTTCCAGCAGCTCATCTAAGCGTATCACCACACGCATAGTGACAGCCGCACGAAAGTGCGGTTTACGAGACACGATTAGGTTTTTCGCGCTTTTAACGTAGTTCACACGATGAAAACTAGGAAACGCGCCGTCCTGGATATATAGAGATTTGATTCCCACAGCCTTTACTTCGTAGTTGCGAAAATAAGCAAGATTATTACTATTTCCACAACGTATCGCCCACTTCCATCTGAACGGAAGTAAAGTGTGAAACCCATCAAGTCCGGCCAAACCAGCCCGCACCGTAACATCCCACAACAACAGCAACGAAACAACACCTATCCTCGTATCTATCTATAGCTTGCGATTGTAGTTGCACACACCGTGACGTAACCACCTCCCCTCGGCCCCTGTATCTGACGTGGGTACCCACCTTGATCCACAAGTCCACTCACTGTCTATCCACACAATTCGGCGCGACTCCGCGGCGTGCAGATCGAGTGCGGTTCCCCCATTCCACCCCAGCACTAATCATCTACACAATCTACATTATATATCGATAATTTTGCAGTTCTATCATGTGATCATTTCAAACAGCCTCCTTGGCCAAGTGGTAAGGCGTCGCACTTGTAATGCGAAGATCGCTCGTTCGATTCGGGTAGGTGGCATTGAAATGACACGTTACTTTTTTTTTTTGGCCCGGTTTTCTGGCCTAGGGGAGAACTAGCATCGCTATGGGAAGTAGCGAAGGGTTACTCTGGCTGTGCTTTGGCTGGGATGAAGGGGGGGGGGGGGTTTGCAGCTGTTTTTTTGTTTTTGTGGGAGTAGTATAGTATAGTGGAGGATGAAATGGTCGTTGTTCTAACTTGGTGGATGATGGGTCGGTTCTGTTCGGACTCGCTTGGACGGATGGGATAATTGGGCTCAGTATCCGTGCGAGCGGGCGAGCGAGCGAGGAATTGAGGGGATAGCTGACTTCAGGACGGGGTTGAGTATGTGAGAAGGAGGGGGGGGGGGATATGTGAGGAGATTCCGGGGCAGGACACGACACGACACGACACACCTCGAGCGCGGAGACGTCAAAGCACGCAGACTCGTCGATGTGAAAGCAGGATGAAGAGCCCCGTAACATGTATGTATTGCTCTTCGCACCGACTCGCCCTACCAGCGTAGCTGCTCGCCACTTTGAACCGCCAAACTTCAAACCCTCCCCGCGGGCCGCACAGCAGCATTAAATATTATACAAGTTTGTGTGCTTTGCACCTCCCTAACGAAGCCGGCCACCAAGAACCCACCCCGCGTAAACGATGATTGCGCTCAGAGCAGTGCAGTGCAACGCAATGCAATACGGGAAAGGAGAAAAAGGGCTATGCATCGCCAAGAAGCAGCACAAAGCAGAAAGAAGAAGGACGGAAGGAAGGAAAGAGATACATGCAAGTGCTAATGTAGAGAAAAGTTAAATGTACCTGTTCTTTTGATCTGACCTTGCCATCTGCGAGGCCATCCATGCACGCGATGTAAAAGAAAACCAAGGAGACTCAATGAAATGTTCTGCTCTACTGTCGTACGTCGTAAAGGAAAATTCTGTGGGGTTGCGAAAGGCTGGGTATGTTGTGATTGTGGAAGTTGAGATAGGGAAAGAGGGCGTGGTGGTGAGAAGAAGCTAGGATGCTTGGCTGTGGGCGATCCAGGCGTCGTGTGCTTCTCTGAGAACTGTAAGAGCTGTTAGTTGCATTCTGAGGACAGGGCTGGGGAATGAGTGACGTACTTTGCAAGACGTGAGCTTGCGAGGTGGCAGATTCGCAGGCACACTGAAGCGTGCGGCCGTCGACAAAGTCAAGGACAACACTGAAAGGAAGCTCCTGCCCATCCTGGTCGGGAGGATAGGGAGCCTTGAGCTCGGTGAGATGGAAGCGCTTGGTGATGCCCCTTGGGTTGGATATCGAAGGGCCCAGGACGAGATTCCCCGTGGTATCGATCTCAACGAAACGACGTTTCCACAACTATCTCGTCGTTAGCATACAGCAGGATTTTATGTGAGTCTTGACTTACAAGTGTGTCGGGGAACTGGATGTTGAGGTCGCCAACCTGCACAGGTGGTGGCGGCTCGCGAACAGACGATAGCGATGTCGACCGTGTTTCCTGCTCAGGAGGAGACAGATTGGATTGAGAACCCTTCAAGCCCAAGCCTGAAGACATTCTCTTGAACAACTTCGTCGTGCGTGAGTCCTTCTTGCCTTTCTTCTCATCACGTTTCTCGTCCTCCCCATCATGGCTGTGGATTGATGTTGCTTCGCTCATGCGGCGACCGAAACTCTTCCAGTTACTGTCAGACGAAGTACGAGAAACCCCGGACCCTTGATCACGTGAATTCGATGAGGTAACTCTTGGTGAAGCTGGCTCCGTTGTGGTCGGTGCCGTCTTCGCACGAGTCGGGCTCTTAGGAACGAAGGCTGGCTTGTGGTGATCGATGATCAAGGGACTCTGGTGCAGGTCCAGTGGTGTCGCCTCAGTCGGCATCACCAATGTGGGCTGCTTGGTTCGTTCATCTTGAATGATACGAGCAGTGACCTGGACCGTCTCGGTTTGGTCCACTTGCTGCACGTTGTATACAGCAGTTTCAGCCGGGATGGGTGAAGGTTCCAGGGCGGGTTTCTTCTCAGGTGTTGTTTGGCTGGACAGGCTCAGATACGACGGAGTGCCCGCAGGTCGAATAGGGGTACCACCAGGGGACCTCTCAAATTCCGTTGCTGCAAAGAAGTTCGACTTTCGCTGTGCCAGGCTGGATCCTGGTCTTGATCGTGGGGGATCAAGCGGGCTCAGTGAGGCCTGCGAGTCACGCTTGGATTTCTCTGCGAGCGCCTTGATCCTTTGCGCGATACCACCAGATACTTTGACCGAGTTCATCTTTGCTGGTGGGCCCATCTCCTCACTCCTAGTCGAGGTGATCCATGGGCCGGACGACTTCCTCGAGAGCGGTTCTGGTGATGCTCGGGTGGCTTTGTTGAGCGATGTCGAGGCAGCCCGCTTGGGCGGTGAGGAAACCTTGGGCTCAGTGGTCTGTCGAGGAAAGAAAGGCATGATCGGCGACTTGGACACGGACATTGGCTTTGCCTGCCGGACCTCCGCGCTACGAAGCTCCTCCATAAAGGAGTCGTCGGACAGGTACTCTGCCTCGGAGTTTTCTGCGCTTACCTGGATCGGATCAAGCAGCGCTCTGCGCTTCTCTTTGGTCTGGTACCAGCTTTCGCGTTTAGCAGAGGGCAGAACGATCGACTCTCTATTGCGCCTCTTAGACTGGCTGTCATGTTGCGAAGCGTAATCTTCAGGGGCCATGTACACGGTTGACTCGCGGTTGGAGCGGCGTGATTGGTCTTGCGCGTTAGAGGGCATAAGGGTTGTGGTGGATTCACGCTTGGACGTCTGAATCTCGTTTGAGTCAAGTGGGGCGTCTGCTGGCGGGGTCGGCAGCTGACTGGGTATCTGCATGTCCAACGACGGCACTGGAGTCTTGCTTTCTGGCACGACCGTTGGCGAGCTGTCTACAGACTGCTGCTCGTCTAGTGTATCCCATGTTGTGTGTTCTGGGATGTGAGCAGCCTTCTGCCCGTCATCCATGTTATTATGATCGTCCTCGGACAGGGATGAGGGTCGGGTGGAGGGTGCGACAGATGAACCTTGCGTTTGCGCAGATACCGGCGAAGACACAGATGCAGCAGAATTGAGATCATCGTTCTCAGGCTGGCTGTTGGTGTAAACCATACCTGAGCTGTCCGCCGCCAAAGACGAAGTTGTATCCTCCTCTAGCGATATCTTCCTGTCCTCGAAATCCTCCTTGCTGCGTGCCGCAACGCCCTCCTCGACACTGGCAGCCGGTACAGGAGCCGCAGAGCTCACATCTCCAGCCGCAGTATGGTCGGTAGAGCCGGATGCATCCGTCATTGTTGTGCGATAATCGAGGAATGTTTCAGGTTCAGCGTTTTCTGCTTTCGCCTCCTCGCTCTCTGCCGCTGCTTCTGCCAATTTACTCTGTCTGTCCTGTTGAGCCTTCATCTGCTTCTTACGCAGCTCCAAGGCTTTCATCAAGCGCGTCTTCTCCTGGGTGTTGCCGTTTGATCTGTACACGCTGCTGTAGCTTACGGGCATCGAACGTACACTGGCCGGGCTTTTCAGCGAGAAAGTGACAGAGATGGGAGATATGGGCGTTTCGGGTATCGGCGACGGCGGTGGAGGTGGTAACGTTGCGGAAGCCGCAAGAATCGATGCGGATGCTGGGTCCTTGAGTTTGGGCTTCCTCGATTCAGATGCTTTGCGGTTGGCCGAGCGGAGACCAGACGGGAGCGATGACTTGGTTCTCGAAGCAGGTTGGGAGCCGCTGCCTGAAGTAGAGGGTCGCCTGCCTTCCAGCGATGCCCGGGGTCGCGGGCCCAGCTTCTCCTTCGGCTTTGTGTATTGGGCGTAGTAGTGCTCGTACAGCTCGTTATAGTCTGGCCGGGCCGTTTGCGAGGAAGCTCGTGGCTCAGGG
Source organism: Didymellaceae sp. YAFEF048 (assembly GCA_032595095.1). Classification (NCBI taxonomy): domain Eukaryota; kingdom Fungi; phylum Ascomycota; class Dothideomycetes; order Pleosporales; family Didymellaceae; species Didymellaceae sp. YAFEF048. Next base: position 181,947 of record JAVISA010000023.1, on the reverse strand, counting down.
CCACCTTCAAACAGCTGGTCGTAGCTTGTAAGTGTTTCCTTGAAGTCGCTGAGGTCGTCGGCCTCGGGAGTCCGTGGGCCTTGTGTAACCGTCTCAATGGTGACGTGCGAAATCTCAGGCGCAGGCTTGACGTCCGCTAGAGGCTTGATTTCTTGTTCTTCCTTTTCCTCCTTTCCCTTTGTCTCCACAACATCCACTACCTCCTCGTGTAGTACTATAGGGACTTGTTCGGTGGTCTGTGAGATGACCGAGCCGCTGCGCAGCGGATCGTCCTCAGTGCTGGAGGCGGGTTCGAGGATGGTGGGTATGGTGGACGAGGAGGTGGGCGAGCGGTGCAGCAGCGGGGCGTCGTGTGCTGCAGGGTGGGCAGGGGCCGGAGCCTCGGACTCCTCGCGGATCCAGCTCAGCTTCTGATGTCTGGCCGACGAGCCACTGGACGAGGAACTCGAGGGGGCAGCGGTGTGCAGGGTGCAGGCCGAGGTAAGGGCGGCATCGCTAAGCTCTTCGGGGGTGGTTATGGACAGCACAATGTCGTGCGGCGCAAACTTCTCGGTCACGGTGATGAAGTGGACGGCTACGCGGGCTGGGAGCGGTGTTAGCGCACTCGGAGGTGCCCATGCGGCCAGTGTGCCCGGCGAGAGGGGGGACAATTGGGAAGAGCCATACCTTGGAGCAGACGCGAGGTGCCCTCGGGTATGTACTTGACCAGCACCTTGCGGCGGCGGTATAGTAGCAGCCCATATAGCGGCGACTTCTCCTCGTACTGTGCGACGGCAGCGCGCGCCTCGTGGGCCCCGCCAGTTCCCTTTGTGAGTACGTCGACGGCATCCCTGGCGGTATACTTGAGCAGGAACCTGTTCTCGTCATATTAGCACAGCGGCTGGAGATTGCGGAGCATCTGGGGGTCATCGCACCATCCACCAGCCTCGGCCAGTGCGCTCTGGTACGCCTGTGTGACGGCGAGGTCGTCCAGGCCGTTGAGCGACATGGCGGGCGCGCAGGGCCTGCGGAGTGCTGCAGCAGGGAGGGCGGCGAGAGCAGCAGCCTCCGGTGCAGAGCAGCTGCAGTGTCTGGGAAAGCTGCCGTGATGTTGCGCGCGCGCTCGGTCAAGTCAAGTTGGTACCGGCGCCAGTGCGTAGGGGTCAACGAGCTAGAGAGAGCTACGGGGCAATCAGAACCGCGGCGAGTCAAACAGGAGAACTACGGGCCATTGGCGCTGGTCTGATCAGCTCACAGCAGTGCACGCGCAGTCGAGGGTTGGGCGTCGAGAGCAGGCGTATCGTATAGAATTGTATCGTACGGCATGAGCAGTAGGTACTTCGTCTGGCCTGCATCCGAAGGGGGGCACTGGGCACTGGGCACTGGGCTCTGGGGCGGCGGCGCCTGCGTGAACTGCTGCACTGTTTAGCGTTTCACATTTCAGCGACAGGGAAAGGCCGCCAGGCACGCGCATCAGCTGGTCCGAGTGCCCTCTTCATCGAGTTCGCCCGGCGCTCCTCCGGGCCTGCTGTATCGACTGCTGCTGGAGGCTTACCGAGGGTGGACCAGACACCAGACGGTTATCTGCATGTCCAGTGCTGCTACTGCACGCTTCCCTTAGGGTACCGTTGGAGATCCGTCATTCTCTTTGCACCTCGACAGCTGCTGCAGGAACGCTGCATGGACGCGTGAACGGTGAGGCAGGAGCCGTTGCAGGAGCAGGAGCAAATCACGTCGATCGCCGGACGGACAATTAGCACCACAACAATGGAATGCTCGTGCAACAAAGCCGACTATCATCAATGTCCTCGCGCATTGTCTGCTCACGCCCCCCACCGCCAGCCTGAGATAGTCGTTATAGCTGCGTCTGCCGGACTGTTTGTTCCAGCCAGTCGCTGACCAGACCATGCTTGCCTCCCATTCTGCCATACTCTTAGCTCTGACTGCAAGAACTCTATCAACTGTATCAGACATTGACTTTCATTGTCCGGCCTAGCCCTGCGATATACGGCACAACGCTCTCAACCGTTATTACGCAAGGCAAAGCATGTGCAGCAATCGAGCTAGAGGGGCAGACCGCCTTGCACAATCCATCGAAATCTCCAAAGTAAAGTTTCGAGCAAAAAGCATAGCAAGCTATCCCCCGAACCCGCCCTGCCCCTCCTTGCAAGCTATCGATACCACAGCTCCCCACCCCCTTGCAGCAAGCATCCCAGCGAACCCCACCAGTCCACTCAATGCGAACCATCAATCGCCTCGCCACAATCCCTCCAGCTCTTGCGGAGGCACCTGTGTGGCTTGAGAAACCCGCTCCGTGAGCCTCGGACGGCAGCGGCCGGCGTCACACCTTGATAAACGGTGCTGGCACCGCCGCAGCCACAGCACGCAAAACCCACGCACCGCGCACTCAACAAACCCATTGAGCCTCTCCCAGACCCCTCCAGCTCCATCCCACCAGCTCGCTACTGCACTTGACGACAAAACACAGCAATGACATCACTCCCGCCCATCTCCACCCTGCCCCATGCCTCCGACTCGGAATTAACAACCGTCCTCGACCTGCTCTTCGAGCCCTCCGCGCCCCTCACATCTCTCACCCTCCCCGTCCTCCGCAGCACCACCTTCCCCAGCTACCCCGTCCTCATCGCCGCCGTCCACACCCAACTGCGATCCCTCGCCGCGTCCCCGCGCCCCGAAGACACCGCCACGCTCTCCGCGATCCTGGGCTCCCACCCGCGCCTCGGCGAGAAGAAAGTCGAGTCGGCGCAGAGCCGCGCCGAGCAGGCACAGTTACAGACGGGCGCCGAGGATGAGAAGGAGAAGCTCGCGGCGTTGAACCAGGAGTATGAGGCCAGGTTTCCGGGGCTGCGATATGTGTAGGTCCATACCCGTCCACGTATTCTACCTACCTACCTACCTACCTACCTACCTACCTACCCTACCACACCTTTACCGACCTGGCCTAGGGCTGGTTGAGAGGCTGGCTGGCTGGCTGGCTGGCTGGCTGGCTGGTATTTGCTACGTTGTGGATTAGGGACAAGCGGAGCTGACCTTCTTGTTCCCGTGCAGTGTCTTCGTGAACGGCCGGCCGCGGCCCGAGATCATGCGGAACATGCGCGAGCGGATCGAGCGCGGCGATATCCAGGCTGAGAGGCAGGAGGCGATTAGCGCCATGTGCGATATCGCGAATGATCGCGCGAAGAAGCTGCAGGCGTGACTGGCCGCGGTGAAGCTGTAGCTGTAGCTGTAGCTGTAGCTGTCCTGGAGCTGTAGCGGCTGGAAAAACGCTGGAAAAGCTGGCGGCTGAGGGTGTGGTTGAGGGACTGGGCATTGCTCGCTCGCTGTGATATGGTTAGGATACTTTAGAGCGCGGTGCGAAGAGGAAGGATGGCGGCTCGTTGGGCGTAGCTTTCAGCGTACATGGGAAGGGAACAGTCCGCTACGCACAAGGTAGGCATATATATAGGTCCATTGCTTGCGTATACCACTATAGACATATCTCCAAGTATTTACATATGATACAAGCTTCGTCCATCCTTATCCTCTCGGTAAATACTCTCCCATCCATCCATACTCCCTTCTCACATCATCATCATCATCATCATCTCCTCACCGCCGTCTCGATCACTGGCCGTCACCAGCAGCACTGAAGTTCGGCGACATAGCCGCAGGCACCAGCCGTCTCGTCTCGTCCACGCCAACAACTCCCACCCGCTTCTCTTCCCCACGCCCCCACTGCTCGTGCTCGTGCTCGTGCTCGTGCTCGTGCTCCCTTGACGCAATCCCATCCACAGGCGCACAGGGATACTGCAGCCCTCCTCCCACAGACCACGGAGCAGCAAAGTAGGCGTGCTGTTTCGCAGCGTCGCCTCGCGGAGAGACGTCCATACCGCTGTCTCTGCGTAGGGAATCAGAAGGGTCGAAGCGTGTGTGGTTTGCTGCTTCTCTGGTGACAACACCATAGCTGCTCTTGGTCGTGGCGGTGGAGAACGGACTGTCGTGTCTCCTGTCGTCCTCTTCCTCTTCCTCTCCCTCCTCTTGCCTTCCTCTGTTCCCGATACCATCGTGCTGCTGCGCCTCCTCGTCCCAGAGATACGAAAATCGATCTTCCTCGTCGTCGTCGTCGTCGTCGAAACAGGCGTACAAGTCTGCAGCCTCCCTATCTGTAGGGCCTCGCTGGTCGTCGTCTTCGGCATCGAGGGCGTCGTAGTTGGACAGGCCGAGGGGAGAGGGGAGGTGCGGTTCGTAAGAGCGGGTGTGTGATCGGGGAGGAGAGAGCGGGTGTGTGAGCGTGTAGGCGTATGCGGTGTTGGGGTTGTTGTGGGATGATGTGTCTGGGGGAAGAGGGTGGCTTGTGATGGTAGAAGTGGGCGAGGGGCTTCTTGAGGTGATCGGGGACGTAGATGGACTGCGGGAGTGTGGTGAGACCGATGTGTTGATGTGACTGGCCTTGTGGAGGGTGGTAGCCAGCGGAACGGGTTCGGTGGGCAAGTGGACAGGCCGTGTGTACGTGTCGATGGATCCATACTTGAAGGCTAATCGGGCCAGTGCCAGCTGCTGCTGTTCCTTCTCTTGCTCGACAAGCAACCGTCGCCGTGATACTTCATCTCTCGCAGCAACGGCACTGCGACGAACGTGGTTGAGGATGGCGGCTTTACGAAGGAGGTTCCTTCCAACAGCTCGTTGCTTGACCCATACGGCAATCTTTGAGCTCCCTCTGTCGACGATGTTGGTGGCAGGGTGGGAGAACTGTGGCGAGAGGCGTGAGGTAATGAGGAACAGGCGGAGTCTTCGCTTTTTCTTCTGCAGGCATGAGTGCTCGCCGTCAACGTCGGCTGCTGCTCTGCCACGCTTCTTGGAGTCTGACGGACGTGGCCGCGGCGGGAAGGCGAGGCCGGTTTCCGGGAGTGGCAGCCGCATGAAGGATATCATCGGTTTAGTCAGATCCAGCATAGGGATTAATATGTTTAGATCAGTGGTTCTTTGCCCGGGTAAGGTGTTGCTGGGCGTCATCCTCCGTTGCCCAGCTTGGTCTGTCGTTTCTCGAGAACAGTATGACTGGACACACAATCCGGCATGCTCGCGTAGGTCGTTGAATGAAGCCTCAGCTAACAACAAGTGTGTATGTGAAAGCAAGAAGCCCACCTTGAAAACATCCAGCGATGATGCCTGCACTATTCTTGCGGTGAGCTGGCGCACATCAATTCCGCGGCGCAATTGGCTGTCTTCAGTAGCCAACTAAGAGCGTTGGAATCCTCGATGGTATCACGAGATCATGCAGAAGTCCCGGCGGTGTCGAAGAGCGCGTGCCACGGCCAGACCGGAGAAACGCCGAGGCTGCAACGAAATGCTGTGTGCCCGTTGCAGCAGGTTGACGGTGAATGTGAGAGACAAGCGGATCTTTGCAAGTAAGTGATCGTTCTCACCGAGGCAAGCAAGGCGTTTTAGAGAAGCGGTTCATTCTGGCCCGAAGCTATGGGCACAAGCTTGGAAAATGCGGAGAACCATGCATTGTCAGCTTTACTTTGCGCTGTGACAAATGCTATTGGACAACGTGCGCAGTGATTGTCCGCCATCGCGCCTAGACACCCTCGACATGGATCAGGAAGCCCAAGACGATCTCTTATGCACCAGGGTATTGTGACGGCATGCTGGATCTAGACGGTGAAGGATCCATGGCGTCCTGTTCCTGTCAGGCAGTTCAAATCGCGCAGAGTGGCGATGCGGGTTCGTGAGGGACACGGCGCGGTGAACGTCTCCAGCGTATTGAGAGTGTAGGAGGCCTAAAATGAGGCTTCGCAGGGAAGCTCACTTCCGCGGACCCTTGCATGACAATCGCGCCGATTGGCAACAGATCACCGTGCTTTCGCAAACATGGACCATTTCCAACCATTTACACGACTCTCCACTGGTCGAAGGAATAAAGCTTGTTGTGGTAGAACCTCCTGCAGAGTGCTTCCAAGAATTCCAGGCTTCGATATCCTGTCAGACTTCGCGGACGGAGCCCGGCGCATTGCGGATGATCTTGTTGCAGCCAACCACCTCCTTCAACATATGCACTCCGCCTGTACCCCACAGCTGACAAGCAGAAGCGGATCCAATAATCAGCTTCGAATAGTCACTGTGAGGCTCAGCGCCACCATGCGTGTGGCAATGTGAGCAGATGGATTTTCGCGCGAAAAAGCAATGCAGCAAGCGAAACGTCAGACGAAACGACACTGCAGCCCAATCAAGTCATGTCGATGAGGCATTTGCCGAGTTTAACGTACGATTGTCAGTTGCGATTGAACAGACAGTGACATGTGGAGAAGGACTAGAGAAGTAGGCAGGATGCAAATATTGTCTATGAAGTATTAGCCATCTACGGAGAGACCGTCGTAGGCACTAGGTTGGCTGTACGGTATTTGTTGATCATTGCGACGCCTCTGTCGGAAGTCTTCTATCTGAGTTACGACGACCAGCCCAGTGCTGAGGCTATTCATGATGCTCGGATTCTATGCTAGCCAATTGCACTTTCATAGGGGCTCCCATAACGCAGGTGAAACGTGCGTCTGGAATCTGTGCCTGGAAGATCTCATCTGCTTCGTGCAGTGGTGTCTCCGTGTAGAGTCTGCCTCTGTGCTCTCACGTTCAGGGCCAGGGCGACAAAACGCCTGTTCGTGTTCATCTTCTGGAAAGTTTCGGGAGAGCCGATAGAGTTCCATCGATCGATCTGATCGTGAGCGATGAAGTGGGTCGTCGTTTAGATCATCAGATCCGGGTCGGGCTGCCACAAGAAAAGGTCCCGGTCTGCACTGGCCAGCAGGTTCGTCCTAGGATTATAACCCACAACAGCGGCTCGACCCTGTCCAGGCAGCTTCTCCGTGGGCTCCAGTACATTGTTTGCTGTTGGCGGTTTCGAGATATCCCATACTAGAAGACCCTCCTCGCCGCTGCCACCGATCAAGTACTGGCCATCTGGTGTGACGCATACGTCTCCCTGTCCAGCAGCGGGAGTATTGCCATTCGATTTGTGTGAGTTGTGACCAGGCGTTGATGTGCCGGGGGTGAGGCGCCCTGATGGACCTCCTTTACGGTAGCAGAAATGTGTGATGTCGCCGGAGAATGCGTCCAGAACGAAGTGGCCGGTATCGTTCGTCGCCACGATCAGGCTTTTACCGTCGTTGGTGAATTCGATCTTGGTCCATTGGCCCTTGCGTCCACCCAGGAAGCGTTGCTCGAGTTCTTGCAAGTCGAAAGATGCAAAGGGGGGTTTGTCGTAGTTGCGCACGTCGTAAAGCAGTATCGTCTGGGTGTCAGCCGATGCGACTGCGATGACGGTTGCGGAAGGATCGTAGGTAGCGAGGTAGGGCTTGTGCAGGTTCAGTCTACCAACGTGGTTTGGCGACTGCAGATTCCACAGACGAACTGTATTGTCTGCCGAGCAGGAGATGAATGTGTCGGACGATGGACACAACGATATCGAGGTGACGGTATCTTCGTGGCCCTTGAAGTAGCGGATGTACGAATTGTCGTGTGTGGAGAGGAAGCGCAGGGTGTCGTCGACCTTTGTGCTGGCGTAGATGATGCTCTGGGCGTGGTGGGAGAAGCGTGCTAGATGAACGCCGTACTTCTGCGACTTGAGCTCCTTGGCGTGCTTGCCTTCTTTACAGTTGTAGATCTGGAGGGTGTCGTCGTCTCGTGCTACAATGGCAAGCTCGCCAGTGTCGTCGAAGTCGAGTGAAGTGATGGAGGTGCCTGAACCGCCAGACTTGAAGCGCTGCACGCATTGTCAGCACAACATAGCCCATACAAACATGCATCAAAGCTCACTCTTGCTGGCCGGAAGTTCGATATGACGTCGCTCACTTTCTGGGTCGGCGGTCCTGAGGGTGGTGGAGGCGGACCCGGCGTCGCTGAGCCAGTGACCATGGTGTGGGAGGTTGCGCGGTGGCAGGTGTCGTCTGTGCTGCCTAGGAAAGAGCTCTACGGCATTGTCCCACCGTCTGGTGGAGCTTGGAAGCGCGTCGCGTATCTGCAACCAAGCCAGACGCGATCAGCTTCGAAATGTTAAGCCGCGGGAGAGCGCAGATCGTTTTGGTGGACCCTGGCACGGCCGTCTTGCATCACCGCTCCGACCTCGGCCATAGGAAATGTACGGATTATTCACTCAGAGCTTACCTCCTGCAACAACACTTCTTTCCAGTCGACACCCGTATATCGCGCAGGCCACATTTTCTAAGCGGCCATCCCTCTGTCATTACGTTGAACACGCCTACAGTTGCTGCAAGAAATCTTGACGCTCCAGGGGATAAGGGAGCTCTGAGAACAGCCAGTCCGGACCCGGGAATATCAAAGAGTTGTCATAAAAGGGGCTACAATGTCGACAACGCTGGGGTATGTGTCGCAGGGAGCTTCTGAGGACTTCTGCAGAGTCTGACACGCACAGGTCGTTCATTGCGGGTGGAATCGCAGCATGCGGTGCTGTGACGGTTACCCACGGATTCGAGACAGTCAAGATTCGGTATGCATCGCGAGTGCTGCGTGGAGAGCGCCGTACTGATATGCGCGTAGGTTACAATTGCAGGGAGAGCTGCAGTCGAAGAAGGCCGCGCCGCGCATGTATAAGGGCGTCTTCCACGGCGTCAAGGTCATCCTGTCTAACGAGGGCCCAAAGGGCCTTCTCCGGGGAATCAACTGCGCCTATGTCTACCAGATGACACTCAATGGGTGTCGGTTAGGCTTCTACGAGCCTTTACGAGCAGGCGTCACCAAAGCCATCTATCACGATCCCACAGTACAGTCCTTTGGTATTAATATCTTCTCTGGCGCCGCGTCCGGCATTCTTGGAGCCGCCGCAGGCTCGCCCTTCTTCCTTGTCAAGACTCGTCTGCAGTCTTATTCGCCGTTCCTGCCGGTAGGAACCCAACACAACTACAATGGCGCCGTTGATGGCATGCGCAAGATCTACACCAGCGAGGGGATAAAGGGTCTCTACCGTGGTGTAGGCCCGGCAATGGTGCGCACTGGATTTGGTAGCTCGGTCCAGCTCCCCACATACTTCTTTGCGAAGAGGCGGCTGGTGAAGCATCTGGGCATGGAAGAGGGTATGCCTCTGCACATTGCAAGCAGCACGGCCAGTGGGTTCGTCGTTTGCTGCGTTATGCATCCTCCAGACACCATCATGTCTCGTATGTACAACCAAACGGGCAACCTGTACAGCTCGGCTCTCGATTGTCTGTACCGGACAGTCAAGACAGAGGGAATCATGGCCATGTACAAGGGCTACTTCGCACATTTGGCACGAATCTTGCCTCACACAGTAAGTTTTCAAAATCGAACAGCTCGATCAAGCTGCTAACATCTTCGCAGATCCTCACCCTTACCCTCGCCGAACAGACGAACAAGTACATGCGCAGAGTCGAAGACCGCTTAGGATTTACGGGCGCTAAAGCGACCATGTGAGATGAAACCAGATCTTGGAATGTACATTATCTTCACGTTCATCGGTTTGCATAGCGTGTTGGGTTTTCGTCGTAAAGACACAAAATTTGGGTACAATTGGGTATTGGCAGGCTTTCAGACGAGCGCGTAGCTCACAGCGAATCTAGAAGAAACGCTTAATGATCAACCAGCATGCATCCGATCGTGTCGTGCTTATGCATCCTCGTCCCATCCATCAGGTAGCCAGCCGATGGGCTTTGGTTTCCACAATCCAACCACCTTGTGCGGTCCTTTGATCTTCTCCTGAATCTCGCTGGGCTCCACTGTTTCTTCCATTTTGAAAGTCTGCACCGGCGCAGTCACTTCGATCACCACCTCCTCCGCATCCTCCTCCTTCTCCTCCCCATTCCCTCTACTCTGCTCAACAACCACTATCCCCTCCCCATCCACGTCTCCTCGACTCGCATCCAAAACCGCCCTCCACAGTTGCCCCTCCCCCTCCTCCATACCCCCTACAATCCCGTCCGCAAGCCTGAGATCCCACGTCCCTAATTCCGTCAGACACTCCCCCAGCACCTTCTCTCGCAGCGCTTTCTCTGCATTCCCACCCCCTCTTGCCTCCCTCCACTCCCTGGAGCAAAGCATATGTACCGCCCACTCGCACAGCCCCTCGCGCTCTTCCTCCCTCCTCCCCTTATCCCTCATCTCTTTGATAACCAAATCGAGGAGCTGAGCGAAGAACGACGCGCTCGCCCCCGCAAACGCAAGGAGTACGTGGTCCCAAACGAGAAAAGCACCGGACATGCTAGAACCGCGCTTCTTATCAGCAGGAAGAATGAGGGACTGAGCGACCAGGGCGCGGAGAAGCGCTGTCTGGGTTGTTTCCGAAGGTGGCGACGTGGGCGAAGCGCTGAAGCGCAGATTGTACGAGGAGAGAGTGTTGGCACCGGCGGAGCACAAGTCGCCGCGGCGCTTGGATTTGATCTCGGATTTCCGCGCTTTGACGTAGCCCTTCAACATGCTCACCAGCCTGTCTGTTGTCCCCCCTGCACCTAAGTCCTGCTCTTCTCGTGATAAGTGAGCTGGGGTCGTGGAGGGGAGTCCGAACGAGGCTTCGAGGTGCGTCCAATAGTTGTCCCATAGCCAGGTGAGTGCGGCGGAGGCGGCGCGTTTTTGCTCGCCGAGGGAAGGCATGTGTCTGTGGACTATGCAATGTCGGACTTCGAGGAGGGACGTTGGGGGGGAGAGGGTTTTGCCAGGGGGAAACCATGAGGGGCGGTCTCGGGTGAGGTCGATTTGGGTGTCGAGGTAACCGGTGATGAACCTAGAGTGTTGTTAGGGGGGAGGTTTGGAGGGTGAAGGGATGTTGAGTGTGAAGGGATGTTGAGTGTGAAGGGATGTTGAGTGTGAAGGGATGTTGAGTGTGAAGGGATGTTGAGTGTGAAGGCGGCTGTGGATGTGAATGTGAAGGAGATGCGTAGATACGTCAGATACGAACTGATTCGATATGCGCTTCCAGGTCGTGATTAAAGAGAAGGATGATGAAAGAGAAGGACGGAGGCAGAGAAGACTGAATTGACGCATACGAAAGAATGGATACGCTGACGACGTCTGTAGAGATGCGCGTTCGAATTGAAGGGAGAGCAAGAGCACAACTTAACGCAGAGTGACTTTACCGCATATATCAAAACAGATGAAGGTCCTACCTTGAAATAGCCGTTGCATACAGCAACCTCGTAGCGTTATGATCCAAACCGCCCTTCTCATCCTGTATGATCACATCGATAATATCTGCCGTCGACTCCAGCAGCAACGGCAGACTCTCTCTCCTGGCCCGCCACGCCAGAACCTACCTCTCTTATCAGCCCTGTCACCTGCTTACATCCCCACACTACTCTCACTACTCAACAGCACACAACTAACCTTATTCACGGCACCTTGTCTCCGGTCCACACTGTCATCGTTAAGACGATACAGATCACGCCGAAGCAGCATCAGCTCCTGCCGCGAGCGCCATGGCGTGACGACAAAGTGTGAGCGCGACTCCATATTGCTGAGGCTCCCCCGATCGCATTCACACTTGCTCCAGCGCCGTGCAGTAGTGGTGAGCGAAGCTGCGATTGGCCAAGCAGTTTGAGCTTCCCGGCTAATGCGGTTCGAGGTAGGAGTGCACGTGAGTACGAGGCATGTACGAAGTGGGCAACAAAATCGAGATGTGAGGTGCTGACCAAGCAAACGCGCTCACTTTTCTTCGCTTATCGATAACGCGCTGTCTACTGGGTCAAATCTCCACCACATCGTGTTTAGGTCTACTACGAGTTACGCTCGCGGAGCGCGCGTCGTCGTATAGGTACCCACGCATCGCTGTTTGGAAAGCGCCGACCTAATCCCGCGTCAAGCGAAGCGAGCCGCGTCTCGGTGCTTGGACTGGAAATCTGCGTCATCGCGCGAGAGGGCAAATCCTCGGTTCGACTTTGCGCCGCGAGTTACAGAGCGCGAAATCGAGGCGTCCCGCGCTGCTGGGTTTCTGGAACCTTTTTTGCTCTGCTGGATTTGTGATTGCGAGGGAAATTAGCCCTAGTGGCTTACGGGAATCTTATTTTCGGTCGCAGAAAATGGGCTCCACGCTAGCTAAGGCTCCCCGTAGTCGCCGCGCAGAAGAACCGGCATGTGCGTTGGCGCGGCGCTGGAAGCTTCTCGGGGGCCGGTGCGAGATGAGGTGTTCAAGTGTGGGTTGGGTGCGTTTTGATGCTTGCTGGGGCCACGGTGCAAGGCGCACAAGGTTTCACTGAATCTGATGAGGCTTGCCTTCACAACACCCGCTAGCGAGTGCTGCGCGCAGACGCCTGATCAGACGCCTGGTTGGGATATGATTCAGAGGCTGTGGCAGGTACGGCGGCGCCCGAGATCGTCTCCGATGACATGAACAGCGCCCTTGACGGCATGCCGCAAGCAGCGTTGCCACGGCTCTGCGTCGGTCGCGCTTGAGCTTTGGTGAGACGCATGCGGCAGAAGGCCCCAGGTCAAGGTGATGGTGGGTTTGGGCTATTTGTTCTGCCGGGTCTGCCGGTTCTTCGGCGAGCGTCCGGGAGCTGTGATTCCTTTGGCGCTGGAAGGTTGTGCAGCGGGGACGCGTCCGTGAGCAGGTCCCGGAAGCCTGTCAAGGGCTGCAACATAGCTGAGTGGGGAACGGAGTAATGATGCCGATGCGGGATTGGCTCAAACTTTGTACATGCACATGGTACGATTGTGGATGTGCAGTAGCAGTCGTGAAATGCATCGTCGTGCGAAAATTTGTTGAAGGAAACGTGGAGCCCACGTTGATCATCATCGTACTCGCGGGTTGCAGTCATCACGGCAGATTTGGGTCAAGATACGGTAGTTATAGAGTTCGATCTGTGCAAGCACTGGTGCATTGTATTCCGTGTTGGTGTTGTATCTAATGTACAACTCATCTGACCTCTTTACGAGCGATGTTGTGCCGTTCTGGCAACAATGGGTATCTGGAAGTGTCTATCTAGAGAAAGGAATCGCTTGAACGTTCTACTGAATCTGAAGTCGCTTTACAAGTGTTGGTACAAGGTGTTCAACGAAGCCAGCCGTACCCAAGACCAGTGTCCTGCACGGGCATGTTGGGCTGCTTCAGCTGTCGGAACCACCATTCTTTTGATACAGCCTCGTCGTCATCAAAGAAGAAACTTTGACCCTCCATGCTGCCAGGGGTTTGCGCCTTCACGTGAAGGGGCAGATGCATTTGCTGACTCTGCGCATCCGCTGGTGGCAGAGGTGGGGAAGGCTCTTCGATGCTGCCCTCTGAACTTGCGTCGTCTTCGTCGTCCTCGTCGTCCTCGTCGTCCTCCTCCTCAGGTGGTTGCCATGTCTCTTCGAGCTTGAGGCCCTTTCCAGTTGCCAAACCACCCCAGGTTGATGTTGGATCAGGTGCGTCGTACAAGCCCATGCCCACCAACTCCTTGCCGTCGTCTTCCTCCATATCCATCTGTTCGTCGTGGTCGGAGGGGTGCTGGATGGGCAAGAATTCCGTGGATCCATTCTGCGAGTCCATAAGAGATTGTGCCTGGTTCTTCTGATGCCACTGTTGCAGGTACCAAGGAAGGGGCTCGGTGGACGGGGTGTTGACGGTGGAATGAGCGTACGACTGTGCCTGGTTCTGCCAGCTGTAGTCCGACTCGTCAGAGCCCCTGTGTGCAGCAGGATACGCTTGGTAGTTCACATTCGAATCGTATGTGGAGTTGCGTGTAGACAGAGAGTAGAAGTCCGATCCATGGCCAGAGTTCCTGGACGGCGTGTGCCACGACCACTCTTGCTGCGAAGGAGAAGCAACATATCCAGAAGAACGTGCAGCAAACCACTGGTTCGACGACGGGTGCCAGCTCACGGGCCTGCTTGGCTGTGGACGCTCGTCTACCTCCTCTTCTGAGTCTTCAATGCCGAACATCATCTTGTAGTGATCATCCAGCGTTGCGTAGAGCTTAGGCTCGGTGGTGGTTTTCCTTCTCTCCATAGTCCTTGGGCTATTGTGATGGCTCTTTGGCTTTTCGATGCGGGAAGAACGGGCAGGTTGTGTCCCGGAGCTCCTTGACGTCCGTCGAGGAGGCGGTGCGTTGTATGCGTGGGAGGACATGGCAATGTGTATGAGTGGTGGTGATGAAGGTAGTGTTGGGGTATGTCGAGGAGATTTCCGTTGTTTGCTATCGAACACATGTACACATTGCAGTCACTTATCCGGCTTGGGTAGTTGGGATATGGGGGAGGGACAGAGGTATATAGGCAGCCAAGAGATGTGGACGTATTAGGAAGGATGTATGGGGAAATTGAGAATGGACAACGTCGCGGCACAAGTCATCGTGTGTCTAAGAAGTACCAGGGCCAGGCTAGTGGAAACTCAAGAACTACTAAAAGTGGAGTGGATGCAGACAAGGAGCGGAAACACCTTGACTTGTTCGTGCGGAGCTACCAAGGGATAGTTTGGAGAGGGACCGCTGTGACGACTGGGCCGAGTGGCACGGCTGGAACGGTGATCCAAGGCATGGGATGCAGGCAACGAAAAGTAACGCGAGGAATGACCAAATCACAGGACAGGGAAGGGATTCGATGAAGGCGGGTACCGATGTATCATGGCGCAACGGAGCGACCGTGCAGCGGAGGTTGGCCGGCTCATCGAGACAGCAAGCAAGGGAAGCTACCGCGCCCACAAAGGTGACGATGCAGTGCGGTAGTGCGACTAGGCTCCGGAAGGATGAACTTACAGTTGCGACTCAGCTACGTCCGAGCCAGGGTGGAGTGTCGTGTGCATGGGGCCCGCCAGGCGGTCTGCTAGCCCTGAAGATTCATGTTCAACGAAGAAAGGATGGTGCATGGCAACCTCTGCATCGGCTGCGTCATGTTTTAGCCGCACCAGCGACGAGGCACGACCTCTTAGCGGGTAGCCGCTGGGCGAGACTGCGTGGGCTCAGCCAAGCCTGTTGCACACAGGCGGATTCTTTGCTGACGAGACGAGGTTGTTGGTGCATTTCCAGCGGACGGCCGCGTTGCTGGGCGCCATCGGTAGCCGCTAGCCTAAGGGGCCGGTGGACAGGTCAAGGTCAAACTTTGATGGGAGCAGGTGCAGGTGCAGTACCAGTTTCGACTCGGGTAAGACCAGGAAGCGAGGTCTCCTCCCTGCGCTGCGACGTCTCTTCAACGGAAGGCCCGTGCATGCAGCCAATCGCGTGCAGCCGTCAGGGGTGCACCTTCTCCACCACGCCCGCACCGCATCCCAGCGCCTCTTGCCTGGTTGCGCGTGCCGCCGGCAAACCAAGCTGCTGGCCCATGGGCGTCCGAGCGCGATCTGGGGTGGGCGCAGCGGCGGCGACGCTATTGGCCACCTTGCAGCCGAACGTCTTCCAGAAATCGATGCAGCTAGCTCTTCCCTGCCATCGCGCTCCTGCAACGGGCATGGCGAAGCATGACATGGGTGCTTCCCAGGATGCATGCAGCATCGACATCTGCATCCGCAGAAGTCACACAGCCAACAGGCAGCATCTCGGCGGAGATTGCAGCAATCAGCACATCACATTCACCCGGCACATCGTGTACGCACGCCATCAGCCTCACCCACAGGCGCCTGAAAGCAGTCAGAGCACCCAGCCGTCAGCACCCGCTTCACCCCTCGGGTCCACTTGGACCTGTGCCGTCACCGTGGGCGCTCAGGCACCCCTTATGTCTGTCGCTCGCGACCCTGGGCTCCCCTTTCGAGTTAAGCCGGCAATGGGCAGGAGCACCACCTCACCATCCATGTGGATCACCGCGCTCTTGAAACCATGCGCAGCCTGCTGACGCCGAGCTACCGGCCACATTCGTTCGGGGATGCACGCAAAGCAGACGAAACCAGCGCACCTGCCGTGTTTTGATTCAAGACACACGGGCTACGCATTACATCGTCAGGAGCCTCCTTCAGCACGACAAGCTGCAGCCAATACTGTGGTCCTCGGTCAACGACTGATATGCGCTGCTTGGCAACGAGACCAGATAATAATAGGTAGCCTTTCGTACCCAGCGTCGACAGCCGGACGCCATCTTCATAGTAAGCGTATTGGCTTGCAGTCATCGCAATATGGGAAGCTGCATTAAGTAGATTGGACGCGACGAAACCATGACTGCGCCTCATCAGTAGCAAAGCAGCTTGTGCACCGCTTCGTACGGAGCACCTTGTCGCCATTATTGACCGACCCTGCCACTACCTGCCTCGGCGATAATAACGGTTAAGAAGATTCTCAGCAGGAAAAAAAAAGGCCACCAAGGCGTCCTTGAACGACCCCACGGTGATCAAGCCCGAAATGGCAACACCGTTTTCGATAACAAGAAATCCCCGTGGCGTGGCTTAAGCTGATGCAGCCGAAGCGCCGACTATCCTGGTAGCCTCCCGCTTAGATGATCGACAGCGGTCCAACGCGGGCACAAGGATGGTTTTGGCGGTTTGTTTGAACTGGATCATGTCAGGGGGCTTGTGTCTTGTCCTGTCTTGTCGCCAGAAGGGAGGTGATGTGGAAACCACATGTATAGTCATGCATGGGTCGCTGATTGTCATCACTGCGGTCAATCTGTACCGCTGCGGCTCAACAGAGCACCCCAGTAGACACGGTAGTGGCCTATGGGCTGACGCGTTGCAGATTAGGTTATGGCCAAACCCGTCACATGCGTTGATTGCACAACAAGACGAAAAGTTGAGCCTGATGACAAGACCCCTGATCCGTCAACATTTGATCAAAGCATGCGCCACACGTTGGTGAGCGCAACTGTTACCGCACCAGCCTCGGCCGTCGCTTGTCAAATTTCTTCCAATAACGTGCCAATGGGGAGCCTTGTACCCCGTACTTCACCACGTCCCGCGTATCACACTCACAGTAGTCGGCAGCATGACTGCAGCAGTCGGCGCCGGTCGCTCTGGCCGCCAAATTGCAATGCAGCCGTCCCACATTGTGTATCACGAGACAAACCGCGTCCTTGCAAGCGCCAGCCTCCAATCCTGTAGTGCTCTGCACTCCTATGATCCATACATATGTATAATTACAGCGGTGAATCGTGGCCACGAACGCTGGTCTGCATCTTACCACTGGCTGCGAGCTGGCTGCGGGCCTAGTGGAGTTTCGCACAAAGGCGCTCGTCACGATACGCCAGCAGACATGCACTAGGCGATTATCATAGTGATGCGAAGCATGTCGTTGGCTCACTTCATCGAGATCACGGAGTGCACTCAGCCGTTGATCCAAAGGATCCGTTTTCAGCAGGCGTGCGTTGAGTCTCGAGCAGCCCTTGCAAGCCAAGCACCGCCCATCTCTGACAGCCTCCGTCCGGCAATCTGCAACGCGGGAAAGACACCTTCCATGACGTACACTTCACCGTGCCACGAGACGAGTGGGTCCAAACGTGGCGTTGCAGCGTCGACGACTGTTGGCAAAAGAAAGGCTGCTTGCGGAAGTACTAGCCAATAGCAGAAGACAGGTCCAGTTCGCTATCCCTTGTGATCGGTTCGTTTCTCCATAGATTGGTCTTTTCTTAGTGCGAAGAGCCTGAGTTCCGGAGATTTGGTGACCTAGGTGATCATCTCTAGAGTTTGGGAGGTCATTATTGAGCCTTCGCAGCTGAATGCTACTCAGCATCGGGTGTTGCACTCTACCGTAAGTTCGCCTACCTCCGTCCCCGATCTAGCGAGATGCTTTTGAGCGGCCAGATGGTGTGAATCAGCAGGCCGAATCTGTGGATCGCTAGCTTGAAAGAGTGCTGCCGATCGTAGCCAGAAATCGACGCTCACAATGTGTGTTCTAGACTGTGCTTAGGGCGATGTCAAAACAACGCGAATTTGTTCTGTGGGCCATGCTGGAATTTACCCTTGATGTAAGGATTAGCTTCAAGTTACGCTTTGGGCGTCTTCGACGTTGGGATGACTCGGCCAATCACTACGGACCGCCAGCAACCCCTTAGAGCCTTGAGGATCGACGCTCGCACAATCTGCGTGTTGTTGTCTTTGTGCAAATGCCACTACCTTGAATACCTCAAGCGCTGAGGCCTACTATAGACCGCCCTATACATCCATCAGGGGGAATGTTAGATCAACGGCAAATCCCGATGAACTCAGCAGGGAGGCTCGCACTCATGCACAAGTCAATCGGCCTCCCGCCTTTCTCAAACACGAGCCTTTCGACAAGGTTGCCGTCTGGCCGTGACCTGCCGCTCCGAAGACGCAACCAACAAACATGACAGCAGCCCTCGCTACGACGTGCATATTCAACAGACATCTGCAAGTCAGGTGTCACTGCATGCATACATCGTCAAGTGCATCTCGCGATTATATCCGAGCTCGATCACCGTAATCAGTCATTGTTCATTACATGCTAGAGTGGCCCCGTGAATGGGCGACTGCTTCTGAGCTTCCACCCTTGCAGTCGATAATCCTCTGATGCATCAGTCCCACCAGCCGAGTGGAATCTGGTTTCACACACAGGAATGTTTTCTTTTGCCGTCCGAGCCTTCCGTTACCTACTACTGAGCTCGCTTGACGGCAGCCTGACCACAGGGTGATACAGAATTTGTTTTGTGCTAGGTGTAGTCCTTCGCTCCAGCAACGCTTGAATACTGTGTACAAGGGTGCAGCGACAGGCTCGCTCTGATCACCTCCGTTACTCTACTGCAGGGGGCCAAACAAGCTGCTGAAAGATCGATTTGCTGCGCACCGTTACAACGCCACCGTTTGGCTGCATGCGAAACTGGGTACGACAATGTATCAATAGTCGTGCCTTTAGCCTCCAACCCACTTAAAGTGCTCACTTGTAGGCAGTACGGATGCTGGGACTTGGTGTTAAGAGGGAATGACTTGGCGGAGCTTCCCATAACAGCCAACAAGCTAGCACCTTTCTGGCTCTGCGGCCATGTGTAGCTTACTTTGGGGGTATCGTACCTTGTTACGGTGACCGAGAGTATCGAATCCAGCAAGCGATGGTGTGTCGCAGGCGCCAATATACGGATTACTTCCGCCCTCACAACGAATACGACCGTGGGTCTTCGCACACAGCATCCTTCTACAGCTAGTCCCTCCAATCACCGAGCCATTGTCAATCCAAGCACGTTACGCCTGATGGGGGTCTGTTTCGGCTATTCTCCTGCGCAACATGTGCAACTACGAGCTTTTCAGCCTGCACTCCTTCCTCGATCGTCATGTCGAATGGAGTCACCTGCATAGGAGTAGGTCGTCCTTGTCATGACATCCCCGCACATTAAGCGCTTACAAGGAAGATCTGATCTGCCCGCACGGAGCAAGGACACCCATTGTTCTTTGGCAAGCCACTGGCATGATATTCGCTCCGGTTGCATGCATGTCTCATGACTGGGTTCTCTTTGTCCTTGTCGTGCACCAGTCAAAGCCTCATCGCAACACGACTCGTCTCTACTAGCCACACTTCCCTAACCTTCCCTCGCGAGATGCTTCGCTGACGTTAGTTTCAAACAAGGAAGTCCTTGATGCGCCAGACCGCTTTACACAACATACGCAACACACAAGCTCAACTTACACCGGTGTATTCCCGCGCCTGTCTCACTTTGGTCTTCCCGCCTCTTCCGCTCGCTCTGTCGCTGCCCGATCAACCTGCAACTCACCGCCGACCCGCCTGCGTGCATCACAACACTGCCGAGTTGAGCTTTGAGCACCTATCCAGCTGGCAGTATTATCCAGGGCCCGATAGTTACCAGATAGCGATTGCACCGGTGTACCAGCACCACTCCACTGGACCTTGCTTCTGGTCTAGACAAATCATGCGAAGGATTTTGCGCGGCACCGAGAGCATGTCTACCCTTTTCAACCACATACTGGAAGCAGGTGCCGTAATTGAATTTAGGCTGCTACGCTTATGCTTGATTGGCCACTTGATCGACATACACTTCTGAGCACCTTTTTGTGTAGGCTGCACTAGAAGCTGAACTTTGTGCATGCCAGATCAGCGTGCCGAAAAACTGTTTGGCGTTAACTACTACTTTAATATCGGTCACCGGGCCATCACTGGAGGACCGATATGAGAGCTTTCAGCTGGTCGATGACATTCCGGGTCAACTAATCAAGCACAGCCATGCACATCAAATAACTACAAGGAAGATTCATTCATCTCCCCGGAGAAAATGTCTTCACAGATCGTCCAAGATTTCTGACAACGTCGACCCGTTGTTGCATTGCACTTCAACGCGAAGTGGGTCACAACCTCCGTGAAGCCAACTCGCCACCAGGAAATCGAATGCGAACCAATGCAGGTCGACATGTAGGCAACCAGGGTCCCGCGCCGTCCCCTGCCTTTTCGTTGCATCATCGGCCGCTCTTGAGATGAATGTGAAAAGTAGGTGTGTCGATCATGACGAAGACGTTGTGGTGCGGGGCTGCGGGCTCGACTGCTCCACGGACGATCGTCTTGACGATTGTAATAACCAACGGCACTTGGGCTGACTGCCGCACGCGACCGTGAGATGTGTGGACACGCGTAATGGCTTTTATGCTATAGGGGATTAGTCCCTTGCTAGGCTGTATCCTAGCTGTTAGGATAGGTCAGTGTGTGTGCACGGTATGTATAGTCTTGGTCTATCAGTAATGAACATCCAAAAGGGCCTTGACCAGTCGAGGACTGACTGGCTCGCTGCACGATCGGGTACGAGGGTCGCGAGTACGAGCATTGCGCTGCTTATGAGCTAACTTACAAGATACGAGGTCAAGTATCCAAATATAGACCGGCGATCTTTCTGCGGTATCTACTATACCAGAGGCGGGTTCATACAGTACCCCCCTATACGCCAATTGTCAAGTATTGTCTATAGTTGTGATCTACTTTGTACTCGAGGCTTTCCCCTGCCAAAATCCCGTAGGATGCAACAATCGCAAAGAACAATCATGACGATGTCTTACTCAGCTTGCCAAAGAACAAATGTCACACGCAGTCCTGGCTTGCTGCGCTCTCGACCAATACACTAATTAGAAGACAAGCTTGCCGTGAATATAGGTTTTGGCATTTGCCTTCGTACTGGCACTTCACATGCTTGTGATGGACTATACCAGACACTATAACTTAAATAATGATTGCTCTGTCTCGTCAACGACCGATCGCTTCTGGCGATGTCTTGTATGATTTTCTACATCTTCCTCGACCTTGTGAACGAGATAAGGCGTCAAATACTCAGTTTCAACATCAAGGATATGGGTTGACTTAATGTATCCTGCTCTTTCACCAGCAGATCACGTAAAGGTCACTACTAAACCATACAATAGTTAATAAGTAAATTCCGTGAAGGTACAGGATACTATGAAGTTGTGGCACAGGATAGCCGAACTTCGTCCCTCTCATCCGCGTGGACCTTCCCGAAACATCGTCTGGTCCCCGCCAAACTTCAAGTTCCCAGCTCTCAACCACATCTTCTGCCCACAAGTACACGATGGCACGCCCTGCTCGCAACAAGTCGAGTCTGAATCTGCAATTGGACATCGCTGCTAGACCGCCTTGAGTACCTACGGCATCGGTATTGATTTTTGACGACTTTTCATACTGGCGATAGCTTCTCAAAATGCCTATTGAAGTTGCACGGATGACGGAGGCTGATATCGACGGCGCAATCGATACTATACAGCAAGCTTTTGCAGATGATCCGTACAATAACTGGGTTTATCCTGATCGCTCAAAGGTGCGTACATACACAGTGCACTTGGCTACAGCGCGCGCATCCTCTGCTCCAACTTGAACGCTCTCAACTTGTAGACTCAATGAGCTTCTTTGCTTCATGTTCAGAGCACGTGTTCCGTTGCTAACACTATTTAGGTGGACCTCACACGCAACCGCGTGTCCCTCACACTTCGCTGTCGCTGGGGCATATCCCATGGCCTCTTCCACGTCGCGCGAGACTCGTCAAATCCGTCTAAGATCCTCGGCTGCGCAATGTGGATGCCTCCGCAGCCGCCGTCCCAACCTGAATCCTGGTCCCTTTACCTTTCATACTGGTGGCTATGGCTGAATCAGATCCGGATGAATACCTGGTACGGTCGAGGCGGGCTCAGCACGCAACGGTATTGGATCTGGAAGGCGCGGCAGGCGGAGGCGCAAAAGGAGCTTTGGAAAAGCGAAAAAGGATATTACTTTTGTAATATCGTGACCGTTTTGCCCGAGGCGCAGGGGAAAGGTGTGGGGAGGAAGATGATGGAGGAGGTGCTCAAGATGGCGGATGAGGAGGGCGTGGGGTGTTATCTGGAGAGCTCGAGGAAGGTTCCGAACGTGCCGATATATGAGAAGTTCGGGTTTGAGCTGGCGAGGGAGATGGAGTGCAGGGACGGAGATGGCGAGAAGGATGCAATCACGCTGTACTGCATGCTGAGGGAGCCCCGTGAAGCTGGAGATCCGCGATTCGGCAAGGCATAGCATAATCCGGACGCTGCCGTCAGCGTGAAGTCGTTACGTGTCTCCTGCGTTGTTGGAGACAACAGCTTGAATGCCTCTTCATGCTGCAAATATTGGGTAGCTTCGACACCAATATAAATCCTCAGAAGATAAACGTCCTCGAGTCGCAATCGAGACCCACGCTCCAATCAGTTAGAAGACTCTCTTCCCAAGCGCGTGCTCTCTCAGGCCCGTCATCCCAATGTACGTTCGTCCATCCGTCAAATACGCTTTTCGCAGCAGTCTCACTGCCTTCGCTTTGAAGTGTTCGAATTATCTTGTCAGCACCTTCGAATGCTCTCCTCGTCGCTTCATCACCTTTACGCATGACAACTACACCAACCGCTTCGACGACCTTCTCAACTGCTCGACCAACCCACCAGCCTCTCGGTGCCAAACCTACAAGTGCAAACCACCAAGCGACAAGAACAAGCGCTCTGGGCTCCCTGTTCTTGACAAGCAGTAGGAACTCGGGCATCAGAAATGAGCAGAAAACAAAAACCCGCACGAAGAAATCAGGGTTGAAGTGATAGTAGTACAGACTCAAGAAGATAGGACTGAACGCATGTAACACTGGGTACAATACATTCCCGTCCATATCGATAGGACCTAAGTCTGACTCTGCGCTGCTCATTGAAGTCAACAGCTCCATGAGCAGAGGAGGGAGAAACACAGGCGACGCTTCTGAATGTTTCAGAGGATATGTTGAGGGCGGATTGGGACAATCTGGTGTGGTGCCAACAGCAGCCACACGAGTATGCAGGTGACGATTGTCGCTTTGGTGGAAGATAGGCGGTGGCGGTAACTGTCGCAGTTCTCTGCAGACAAGTGGGAAGATGGAGAGCTTCTCTATTCCTGCAGCCCAGCGTAGAGATGCTAGGATTCGAAGACCCTCGCTCATCTTCAGGAACGAGTCCATCCAAATGAGGTATGCGGTACTGTCTGTATCATCCTCATCAGGGGGTGGTATGAGGCTCATCAATAGCACGCCAGTGACCAGAACGGATTCGTAGTTCTCAGCGGTGATGTTCTGGAGTGCTTTACTGTACTCTGTAAAAGTGCGTTGGCGGTACATCAGTGCCATCTGACCGCTCTGTTTAGAAGGCACTAAAGTATGATTGTGCGATGCCGCGATACTGAGAAGCGCATACAGTAAGTGGGGATGAGAGAGTGATAGCTGAGGCACATATTCTCTGTGCAGTCTCACCATAGCTGTGTCATCCCGTACTGTAAGCGTCTGCCAGGTGAATGATTTGTAGTGATTCAGTAGTTCAAAGTCCGTCCCAGACATAGGGCCAGATGCAGCTTGTAATGCGGGTATGAGATAGCTGAATATCTGTGTTGATGTATCGTTAAAGTCTGCACCGTCGTCCGTGACAACACTGATTGGAGACCCATCACTGCGAGTAGTTGCAGGCGATGACAACCCCGAGTCCAGAGGATATTCGCAGTTCAGTTTACGTAGAGCACAATAGCCACAGAATGGCTGTATTTCGTCGCACTGTGTTGGGTCAGTCTTGCTCCATGTGATCTACTACAATTCGCATGAAGTCATCTATTTGGTCTTGATGTTGACTGCTATTCACTGTGACCGGTCATGATGCCCTTATTATCAAGATTAAATCAACTTTAACCCTAGGCTGTTGGAAGCCAAGGTTGATAGCGGAATGGAACGGGTTGTTTACCTTCACCTTTTTGCGCTTGCATGTGGAGCATCCGCCGCGGGACTTGCGATGTGGCTTCTTACTCACGAAACCCGTGCTACGACGCACCATACTTTCAGAATACGCGGGTCGTGATAGTAGTAGTTGTTATCAGCAGACGCTGCCCTGCTGATGTAGGTGTGCTCAGGCGCCCACATAAAGGTAAGAGAGATAGCTTACGTCATGAATAGTGTGGAGATCACGCAACAGCTATCATCGTACTGGAGGTACTATCGAGTAGGCTTATTATGAGCTGATTGCATGTTATCCTCCTGAGTTTACCCTTTATTCTGTAGGTCTATCAGAAATCATACCGAAGGATACTGTTACTGGTCGGATCCGACCCCCGGAGCCGGGGCAGAATGGCATACCCAAAACCATCTCACCTCATTCCGGCTCCGGCAGCCTCATGCCCATCATGCTCCACCACGTAAGACTGACTGCTTAGTGGCTTCTCCGTACTGGAGCTGAGGAATTCTGAGCATGAGTGTAAGCTTCAACGTGCCATAAGCGCTATACCATCCTTACAGCACCTTAGACATATATATCTGATATTCCTCGTGAAACATGACAATCATACCATCTGCCATTCAATCAATCTCATTGAAATACTCATCTTCTCCTTGATACTCTCACTTAGCCCACAAACTATGAACATCTCAACCGTCAACCCGCCTCCCCAGGCCCAAGCCCTGCTCTCAGCAGCCCGCAAAGTCTCAACCTACGAAACGACAGGCGGCCTGGTAACCGCCCAATTTGCAGCTCACAACATCTCCAGCTTGGCACCCATCCCCTCCGGCTCCATCATCCACGACAACGCCTGCGGCTCAGGCACCGTCAGCCGGCTACTCCTCACATCCAGCAACCCCTCTCCCAACATCCAGATCCACGCCACCGACATCGACCCGCCCTTCCTCTCCGCTCTGTCAGATGCCGCGAAAGAAAACTCCTGGCCCATCGCCGTCTCGAGCCAGAAAAGCGAAGCCCTCAACTTCCCAGATAACACGTTCACGCACTCGCTCACCAACATCGCCATCTTCTTCACTAGCAGCGCGGGCCTCGACGGCGCCAAGGAGATCTACCGCACCCTCCAGCCTGGTGGTACTGCCGTCGTGAACTGCTGGGCACATGTGACGTGGCTGATGCCCGTGAAGGCGGTGCACGAGGCGATTCGACCGGGGAAGGCGTTTCCGACGCCCGTGGTGGCGTGGCATGATGGCGAGCAGATCCAGAAGGTGATGCGGGAGGCGGGATTTGAGGCGGAGGATATGCGGATTGAGAGGAGTGATGCGTGGGCTGTAGTGCAGAGGGAGGGGCTGAGGGAGTGGGCGGAGAAGAGTTGGGCGTATCTGGGGGGGATCGCGGGGTGGTTTGAGACGGATGAGGAGACGTGGGATCAGGCTGTCGATAAGCTTGTGGAATTGCTGTTGGTGCAGCCGGGGACGATGGTGGAGGGGGATGAGGTGAGGATGAAAGCTAGTCAGTGGGTTGTTGTGGCGAAGAAGTAGGGTGAGTCCTGGGCACCTTCGGGGCTGTGGTGTTTTTAATAGTACATTATTCTATCAGACATCAAGACTTTTGTACAAAGCACAGTCCAAACAATGCTTGCTTTTGAATCGTGACGTTTATAGTGTACAACTGCTTTTCAGCATCTAGATGCAATCCACTCTTCTCATAATCCAATACAGAATAAGACTTCATAGATCATCTCAACCAGCTGCTGCTCTTCTCGAAGAACATTTAGCCCATGACCATACCCTTGAGGCCGGACATGTCGCCCTCCTTAGCGGCAATCTCGAAGTAGCCGTAGATGATGGTGACAGCAAGAAGGATACCAGTTCCGCTGCCGAGAGCACCGAGAAGATCGCTACCAACGGAAAGAGCACCAATGCAAGCACCACCGAAAGCAGCGGCAGTGGGGATGACGCGCTTCAGCTCCTTGTACATAGACTCCTCGCGGTGACCAGCCATGACAAGACCCTGCTCCTTGAGCTGCTTAGCGACATCGCGGGGAGAAGATCCAGAGACCTCGATCCAGGTCTTGGAGAAGACGGCGCAAGCGACGAGCATGTAGACGATGAAGACGGCGGTCTTGAGAGGGTCAGAAAGCGCCTCAGTGATGCTGAGAGGAGGAGACCTGGGCTGGTTAGTACTGGAAGTCTCGGAAATTTGACATTCAAAACGTACATGTAGTAAGCGATACCGGAGGTAGCGAAAAGCTGAGCAGAGCCCTCCTTGGGCTCCCAGACACCGAGAAGCTGGACAAGGAGGTTGTCAGAGAAGCGGCTGTACAGCATCTGGCTGATCAGGAAGACGTTGGAAGACAGAGCCGACTGCAGCATAATGGGCATGTTGGAGGTGTAGAAGAGGCGGACGGGGTAAGATCCGCGGACACCACGCTGGCGAGCAGACTTGACGGGGATCTCAACGCGGAAGCCCTGGAGGTAGATGACGGCACCGAAGACAATGACGGTGGAGATCAGGTTCATGACGTTGGGCAAGCTCTGGCGGTAGAAAGCCTCGCGGAGAGCGGCGGTCTTGTTGTCCCAGGTGAAGAGCAGGTGAACAAGGGCAATGATGGCACCCTCGAACTCGGGGCCACGGCCGGTGTTGATGGTGGTGGGCGAGAAAGCCTTCCACATGATCGACTCGCAAATGTTGGTAGCAATGAAGAGCGAGATACCGCTGCCGAGGCCGTAGCCCTTCTGCAGAAGCTCATCGAGAAGGATGACAATCAGACCGGCAATCATCAGCTGGAGAACGAGGAGGACGCAGATACCAGCGCCAAGATCAGAAGGCTGTCCGTAAAGACCAGAGATGACGTAGACGACGGCCTGACCGAAGGACAGGAGGATAGCCAGGAGCTTCTGGGCAGTCTGGTAGAGCTCACGGTCGGACTTGAGGTCGAGGTTGACGTCAATGAGGTGGGTACCAGCAAGGAGCTGGAAGACCATGCCGGAGGAGATGATGGGGGTGATACCCAATTCCATCAGTGTTCCTCTGTTACTGGCCATCATCATACGCAGCCAGTACAGCGGGTCGGAGGTGTCAGAGGAGACAATGCCGTACAAGGGCATCTGGCTCATGACGAGGAAGACCAGCAGCGTCAGACCAGTCCATACCAGGCGGTTGTTGAAGGGCACCTTGCTCTCGGGGAGCTGGATCTCGGGGACGAGAGGGACGAAGGGTTTGACGAGATCGAGGAACCGGACTGCGCGCGTGTTAGCTGTGGCTCCACGCACGTCAATTGCAGGCTGGTCGTGCGCAGAGCTGCGGGAGCATTGCGCTGCGCGACCAGCCATTGCGGGCGCTGCACTTACGGCCGCTCATGATTGCGAGTCTTGAGGCCCAAGAGAAGCAGAAAGAGACAAAGAGAAGTGAAGAAGAAGGTGTCGTGGACGACGCGCGAGATGGATGAGGGAGAGGGGGTCCAGTGAGCTCTTTCGAGCAACGTGTTCGAGAAGTCGACGCTAAGAGCTCCGGCTCGCTAATTGCGGAGAGCGGCCCCTGGTCTGCTGCTACATTTCGCCCTGCGAGCCTCCACTCAGACAAAGGCCAGCTGGCTTGACTGTGGAAGTACTTCTTTAAGATTCCTTTGATTTCTTGCAGTATTTTCTGATGTTAGTGTAGTACTGTAATAGTAGGCTGCATCTGGCCCGTGCAGCGTGGGGAAGACGTGTGCTATCATGTCTGAGCACGACGACATTGACTAACGGTAGCGAGGAAGAGCGCTGCAAACAGCTCAAGTGCTATAGGAACAGTTGGCTGCATTGATTGAGCAGACGACCAAGCATCCAAGCACTGACGCCTGCCCTTGACTCGATGGAGGATGTCATGTCTAAACACTGTGGTATACAACTCAATCAAGAGTAGCCCCCTCACTACTGGTACTGTCTATGATAGAAGACAACCCAAGATCTGAATGTTTCGTCTATCCTCATGCATCGCACAAGATCTGGGGAGTGACCTCACCACAGCGACTCGACCAGGACCTGTAGCGTCGCTCTGATTGGTCAGCACTGCGAATGCGAATTTAGCGCCAAAAGCAGTCAGCCTCGCTGCATCTATGCGCAGATGGCTCTGAACTCTTCAACAGTGAACCAGACTGGTCGCACAGCGTCCGCAAGCGAGTGCGAACAACGTCCTTGCAAGATGACTTCATTGAAGGATTTCGCATTCGCAACGACTGCCTGCTCCATCGATATCAGATACATAAATGCACCATACCTCACTGCTACACTATGTTCCAAACTGCTTGACAATAAGATCTATTTGCATAGCCTGCTCAATTGCACAGCTTCTATATACCATACTTGACCTCTGATACCATATCAACCCCGCGACCATGGCAAATCCACCCTCCGACTCTTCCTTCGACTGGAAGATGTACCGCTACACGCCATCTCTCGTAGCAGCAGCCCTATTCCTATCCCTCTTCACCATCCTCACGCTCCTCCACATACACAGCTACTTCCGCTACCGCAAAACAAGCATCATATACGTGATCCTCGGCGGCATATGTACGCCCTGCCCCCCTCCCCCTCCCACACATCCCCACTAACACATCCACCCCAGGCGAGATCACCGGCTTCGCAGCACGCATAGGAAGCCACTACGACAACACCTCCTGGGCGCCCTTTATCATGCAAGGCACACTGCTGCTCATCGGCCCCCTCTTCTTCGCCGCCACCGTATACATGATGCTCGGACGAACGATCCGACTCGCTGACGCCGCTGCGATCTCGCGGATAAGCCCGCGGTGGTACACGAGGATCTTCGTCACGGCGGATATCTCGACGCTGATCGTGCAGGGACTAGGTGAGTTGTGCTCCGTCTCATCTCACATGCATGGCCTTTCGGTCTGAGAGGGAGTGGTTCGCTGACTGCGACTAGGCGCGAGTATAATGGGCACGATGCAACTTGCTCTCGCGCTCGCGGGGGAGAAGATCGTGATCGCGGGACTGGCGTTGCAGGTTGCGACGTTTGTTGTTTTCCTCGTCGCTGCTGTTGATTTCCACGTTCGGATGCGGAGAGTTTCGAGGAAGGGTTCGGAGGCCATGGGCGAGGCGTGGAGGAAGATGTTGAGCGTTTTGTATGCGTTGAGTGCGTTGATCTTGTTGAGGTGTGTGTTCAGACTGGTGGAGTATGGCATGGGGAATGCGGCGTATTTGATTGCGCACGAATGGACGCTGTATGTGTTTGATGGGGTGCCGATGTTGGCGGTGCTGGTGTTGCTGCTTGTTCTGCGACCGAGTGAGGTGGGCACTGAGCAGAAGAGCCAGGAGAGCGATTCTAGTGATGCAGAGATGGGAGTTGTGAGTAGTCAGTAGAAGGTTTCTGCTGAAGTTATAGAGTAGCAAGCGGGCTTGGATAGAGTGGCACTCACGAGCGCTGTAGATCGTGTGTTTCGAACACAACTTCGTTATTATTAATTATATCGCTATGCAGTATCGCAATATGTAGATAGTATGTCGTTAATGTCATGATGCACCACACGCTTTATCACTTCAACACCAGTCTGCCCAGCATCTTCCGCAACGCCTCAGCGCCCGGTTTCCCATCCTCGCCGAGCCCTTGCTCGATGCCCTTCACGAGGTCTTCAGTCTTTCCCCTCAGTTCATCAATGACTCGCTTCGAGTAATCGAAGCTTCCCTTGCTCTCCATATACTTCAGCGCATAACGCTTCACTTCTTCATCCGTTGTCTTCTGCTTCAGTATGTTGATGAGTATCTGGTTGCTCGGGTCGGCGCGGATAGCGTGGATTACGGGAAACGAGAATTTGCCTTCGGTAAGATCTTCGCATAGTCCCTTGAGGGAGGAGTAGCCAGATGTGGGAGAGAGGTTGAGGTGGTCGTCGAGGATCTGGAAGAGGAGACCGATCGTGGATACAAGAGGTGCGCAGTCGCTGTGTGGTTATCAACAGTAGCTTCGAAAGTTGCGAGTCAGATGACCTACACTTGTACCGCGCTCTCAGCCTGCATGAGCTTGATCGCTAGCCTGAAGAGACCACCCGTCTTATTACCTACCATTTCCAGGTAGTCGGCTTCGCTGGGACACGTCAAGCTATCTCGCCAGTACAGATCCATACCCTGGCCTCTGTGCAAGTTCAACAACTCCTCCGTGAAGATCTCGATGAGCTTGGGGTTCCCCATAATCAGCAGGTCTTGCAGAGCCTTGAAGTAGACGTAATTCGCCGAGTTGATTGTCTGCGCAACGCCAAAGATGCTGTTCGCGACGGGAATGCCTCGCCGTAACATCGAGTTGTCTTCCACATCATCCACCAACAAAGATGCTGTATGCAGCATACCCACTACGCGCGTTATGACCTCAAGCCGCTCGGGAGGCACTTGTAGCCACAGATTGAATGCTGCTATGCATTGCGACCGGATGTCCTTGCCTGGGTGACCCCACAAGTAGTCATAGGGTCCGAGGAGTATGCGCTCCTTCTCTGCCGTCCACGCAGCACCATTGCCATATATGAGATCCTCGCCCAGATTCTTCGTGTCGCCCGGCGGCGAGAGCGGGGTGGGGTAGTTCGTGCTGACTTCTTCGAGGTTCATTGGTTCGGATCGAGACTGCGACGCTGCTTGCGAATGTGACTGTGAATTGGATTGTGTGGTGTTGAGTGGCTCTGTGGAGGCGTGCGATGTCTTGCTCTTCTTGCTCTGGCTCATCCAGTCAATCTCGGAGAGTGGGCGCAATACGCTTTGGCGGGGGTTTGCAGGGTGGCTGTTGGTGACTTGGCCGGTAGAGCTCGTACGGGGAGGTATAGCGTTCGGAGAGGCGAAGGGATGTGTGTCGGTGGCCATGTTTCGCGGCGGTGGGGATCAACGGTAATGCTGATGTAGATGCCTGAAGTGGCAGACGCCGAGGTCGATGCGGGGCGCAGGACCGCAAAGGAATCGGTGCTAGGTTCTATGCAACTCTTGACGCGTGCAAGCTCTCAATCCGTTACGCTGAGACCGCCAGGCGGAATGCACGGAAGCCGAGACTTGTTGAGACGAATGGTCGTGATGCTTCGCGGCGCGGCGGGTCAGCACCAGCGGTTACGTATTGGGGGATATAGCTGCAAGCAATGCCACGATGTCAGCACGGAGTCACTTTGAGGCATCAGCAGGACGAGGAGCTCCAGGCACACATGCAGCTCGCCATGCAAGCTACGCGCGCGTGGTTGAAATCGCAGCTTCAACATGACGCAGTCTTCGGCAGCTGTGGGCCGATCTTAGCCCACTGTGGCTTGAGAGGTCGTTGATCTGAATGGTGGGGCTTGCATGTGCACGACCGCGGTTGGCAGTCAATAAATGAATAGCGCATTCTGACAGCATTAATTGCACAGCGAAGCTTGGTAGTCGTTGGTCTTGATACTAAGGCTAAATTGGCTTCGACAAGTCTTTGCACATTGATGTTGCAACGATTCTTGCTGTCGCTTCCATCTCGTCATCACAAAGAAGTTGAAGACGAGTTGTAGTATTCAACTTGATTCTGAAAGCTAACTGATGCAGTAACTGCTTAACGCTCGGAGTATCATAAATTCTTGAAAATGAGATCGGAGTATTATGCCCTCGCTAACCATGACCTCAACGCCGCAATGGGGGAACTCCAAATCGACTGCTGTGTAAAAGACCGCTGTGGCGTTGTAGGTGTAGAGCGTCGGTACCCATATAGTGGAGGCTGCGCAACTTCCTCCTATAATTGACTCAGTCGATGTTGTTGGTGCCTAAGATTCGTTGCTGACCTTCGAAACCTTCTTCTTTGTTTTCAATTTGGACATGACGCGCTTCTGTTGCAGGCCTAAGAGCCCGCGCAACTCTCGGTCGAACTCTTCGCACTTCTCTCCGTTCGGTTGGCTATAGTAGCCATTTATGCTGGTTGCGACGAGATCAAGAATATCGAGAGCCGCATCGAATTTCCCTTTTGCATGACCGACGGCCTCGAGCCAAGGGAAAGCGTCACGATAGATCTGCTGGGCAGCGTTCTTGGATCTACGGTACCATCCAACGGAGGTGTCGATATAGAACTTTTCAAGATTTGAAGCCCAGATGAGAACAGCAAAGCAGGAGTTATTGTATGCTTTTGATGTGCGACCCCATCCCCAGCCTTTCAGACGTATGGTCTTGATTTGCGAGGCGCTTGTCGGACCAAGGTTGATCATGAACGAGTAAAGGGCAACGGTGTCTGCAAAGACGAGCTCGTTACTGTATAGAATATTGCAGCCCTCTTGGTGAATTTGCTTATTGACCGCGAGGAGAGAGGGAACCAGGGAATTTGGCCGATCGTCTGCAGTGTCATTGATGTTGTTTGGCTGGTAGCAGTACCCGCTTCGCAACGCGTGTCGAAGACTGTCGATTGAAACCCGTTCAACGCAGCGGCGTTTGTGACGTTGAACAGCAACAAAGTTGATGCCAGAAGGGTCCGTAAGTGCGTATTCATAGATCATGTTCCGGATCTCCGCAGGTAGTTGGAGGAAAGGGAAGATCTTCTGCTTTGGCAGCGGCCCAGATGCTGCAGTCTTGCGCTGCTTCTGAAGTTGGGTCAGTATCGCTGGCATGCTTGTAGAGCAACCGGCGAACCTTTGGCTTCACCATCTCCTCTTCTGACTCGCTATCGACCTCATCAACATCCATCTCTTCCATGCGGTAGTTGACTTGCGTCCGCTTGCGCTTCGAGTATCGACCAGACGCAAAGGTCATTTGGGGCGCGGCAACTTGAGACATGACGAATTGATTCAAAGGAATAATGACAAGATGATTCAGAAGAGTTGCTTGGAGGTCAGAGGGAATAAGACGCGTCTGAAGTAGTGGAACACGAAAGAGACACGCTCTCAGGCGACTTTAATAGATTGCTGAATGAATGTAAGAAGATCAGCTGCTTTCCGAATTGGTCGTTAGCGTAGGCTGCAACTGAGTCGAGCCGGGGTTAGTAAGGCATCAACTCGATAGCGCTTGAGGATCACAGGCGATGTGCAGGCGAGACTACTAGTGACACTCTGTGGCCAGCAGTAAGCATGAATGGCTTATGTAGGATCCAGTATGGGGAAAGTGTTGGAAAGCGTGGTGAACGCGAGACCTTGTGCAGATGAACGCCACCGCTTAGTCACCAAAACGCTAACCATATCTGGTAGCGCAAAATGAGAGCTGCACCTACAGCAACCCAGCAACAAGATGGCATCGATCGATTCTTTGTTGACTCTGACACTTGATCTACCGCCGAGCTGTATTGAGTTCTGGCCTCGCGATTCGCAGTATGCTGTAATTGGTACCTATAACCTTGAGAAGGGGGAAGAGGGATCTGGACTGTCAGATCCTGCGCAACATGAGGGGAAGAAGAATCAACAACGTAATGGAAGCTTGATTCTTATTCGAGTTCTTGGGGATCAAGTGTAAGTAGATATGACTTTTACAACCTATTGTGTCGTTCGTGTCACTCACAGCAGATAGCGAGATCGTACAGACGCTTGCAACACCATCAGCAATCCTGGATGTTCACTTCCTGCAGCAAGAAGGTGCAGATTCAATCTTTGGTGTAGCCACATCGACAGGTTCGATGGGTATTTACCAGCTGGATCAGGAGTCGCCCAATGACGTTCCCGAGATCATGCTTCTTCAGACAATCCAGTATTTCCCCGAGAACGAGCTGATCACCGCATTCTCGTGGCATCCTGAACAGTCGGCCGTCGGAATGACTCTATCTACAGGAAAGGTCTGTCTTGGCAAGATTGATCTGGAGAACCCGTCGCACTTAGATGTTGGCCTGCATGAGCTCGAGGCATGGACCCTTGCTTTCCTGCCAGACGGGACAGGTATCTATTCTGGAGGCGACGATAGCGCTCTCAAGTACATGGAGCTGCCGCGAGACCATCCGGACAGTAAAGAGGACATCGCCGGGGCAAATTACGCACCATCTTGGATCATGTCATGGTCGGACAAGAAGGCCCACAGTGCTGGTGTCACCGCAATCCTGCCAATACACGTAGACAGCGGAAACAGCTGGATAGTCACTGGCAGTTACGACGACCACATTCGTCTGATCCACGCGCCTACCGTTGGCCGCCGCCAGGTACACGCTGAGATGGATCTTGGAGGCGGCGTATGGCGGCTGAAGGTTTTGAACAAGAAAATGCCGCCCCCAGCTGCAGCCAACTCGAGCGAGGCAACGCAGCCTCCCGAGGAAGTACTGCTCCTCGTCAGCTGCATGCATGCTGGTGCGCGGATTGTCAAGCTTGTTCGCAGTGGTGACGAATGGAGCTTCGAGGTGCTGGCGAAGTTCGAGGAGCACACGAGCATGAACTATGGAAGTGACTCGCAGGTTGGACTCAACGCGAAAGGGCAGCGGACATTCGTTTCGACCAGTTTCTATGACCGACTGCTGTGTCTGTGGAGGTACTGAGGGAGCATTGTTGATCCGGCAGAAACATTACTAGATACAACATTCTAGGTACATGCAACAGAGACTGATTCTGTTTATACAAATCAGCCAGGAAATATATCAACATTTCACTAATCCTGTGCAGGTGCTGCCTACATTTAGTCTGCGCGCAACTCGGCAAGAGCCATATCCACCACTGTGTTATCCAACTCTACGGATCGGCAATAGTGATAGGGTGAAAGATATGTCCTGAGAAAGTGCCTAAGGAATTCCTTCTCTGATTGATCATCGGAGGTGTCAAAATGCTCTTCGGGGCCATCATCGGGGTCAGAATTTGGTGGCTCGCTAGGAGTACCGGAGTATAACGCTTGCTGCTCGGCGACGGGTGAAGTAGCGTTGGCCAAATGCTGAGACAGAGCCGCAGCAAGATCGAACCCTTGATCTGGACAGGGCCCAGGAATCGGTGGAGGTGCAAACTCTGGCAGCACTCCCCGGAATGTAGCACCTGGCAAGTCAATCGGAACGGGGTGCTTTGCGGCAACGGCCTCCGGCTGCCGACTAGGAGTTGGGGGAGTAGGTGGTCCCCATTGCCAACAGCAGTGGAGGAAATGGTACCCTTGCGCAACTGGGCCACAGCTAAGACGCTGTTGGTATGCTGTCCAGATGAGACCTGGGAGTGGAGGTTGAGTCCGTGTGACCGTTGATTTTTCTCCGTAAACGGAGACTTCGAATGTGTAGCCTTTTAGGTTACGATAATGGCCAGCAGGGAGATTGTCTTGATAAGCATGTCTAAGTTCATGAACAGCAAGCGCGATCTGGTCGTCTTCTACCATGACATGATGCTGTGCGAATTCCCAGATCATGGTCATTCGCTCTTGCGGTTTGCCGCATGCTCGTAGATAGACATCTTGAAGGCGGACAGACTGGCGAGCAACGATTGGAGGGAGGGCCTGAGGCAGCGACATTCTGGCCTCTCTACAATTTTGTTGGTCAGGTTATGTCAAAGCTGACACCGGAGTGTTCTTACTGATCGTGATGATGTAGTTGTGGGTCGTTGTAGTGCTATTCTTTACGGTGATGCCTGTATGAGTGTTACGGGTAGAATGGCTTTGCTGTATCAACTGCTACCATGAGGATGGCGATATGCTGTTGTTATACTTGAGTCCAAGTTGATTCAGGTCATGTTACTGAGCATTGGATAGCTGTGACTATATGTCAACCAATGTTGACAATATTGTTTGACAATTTGATTGGCCGTTAGAGATGTGAATCAGCCTACGAACTGGCCCAAGGTCGATAGCAGTGAGTCTCTCACGGTGGTTCAAGACTGACTGATTAGACGATCAGAGATCCCTCTCTTTTCGAAATCACCCGTTCATTGTTGTTTGGTGTGCGCATTCTGGTGGTCTGTATCAAGTTCGTTCAAACCGGTACTTGTGGTCGCCTTAGCAGCACCGAAAATGCCATTGGAGAGGTGCTCCAACTACCTTGACTCTATCATTGTCATACTACTGAATATCTGTAAGTTTCGAGCTACATTTCGAAGGGTGACCGCTCTTGTGTCCAACATTTGATGTGAATATCCTTGGTAGAGATGCGGGAGAACCAGCAGTATCGCGGTGTGGACCGATGTCTAAGGTGCTACTTTTGACGTGTATTATGGTTCGCGTCACTCGTTCGTTCCCTATCGGTTCCAGAATTGGACCATCAATCCAATGAATAACGCGATCTGGAAAGCGAAGGATTGCTTCCTTTGGCCTCATTCATCAAGGCCACTCAAGACTCTTGTCGTCGTTGAGACGCTGCAAGAAATTCATAGCATTGTTATGACCTTTGATTGTCACAATAGACCAGGGGTAGTCTGTGGATAGTCTGTGGATCTGTGGTGTTGTGTGGGTCAGGGTCCGTTTGACACATACATCTCCATACCTTGCAACCAATTGCTGTCTTTTTGAGCAAGCTTGGTTGAACATCCTCTTCTGATTTCTCCGGTAATGGTAACGACGATGCGCAATTTGGTTGACTGCTCAAGTCTGTTGCGCTCTCGGTGAAGGTTGCTGCACGTGAGGCTCAAAATAGGGCGGGAACGCTAAGGTGTCATGCAGGGGTGCGAAACCCCGGCCGGAAATGACGCACTCCCTGTCCGCATTCCAGCGACTTTTGCGAGCTGTTCAGACTGACTGTCAACACTCGCATGAAGGGTAGAGAAGTCAACCTTGGAATACAGTAGACCTGAACAAGCGGAGACATGTCGGTTGAGCTACAGACGCCTTTGGAGCCAGCCCTATCGACACGACCTGGGCAATCCACCAGCACCACACATAGCTGCCCATCATGCGGCACAACGGTTGCTGTACAAGCGTCAGGTGCGGATGAGGCGCAGGTGACCATCAAAGACTTGCAGGCGCAGATGCAAATGCTCAAAGAGAGGGCTGCCGCCGCAGGTTGGTCAGCCGTACTCCTAGCATCTATCGTAGGGAGTGCTTACGCTTCAGCTAGTTGACAAGTGCGCCGAATACGAAGATCAGATTCGCACTCTGAAGCTAAGAGCGCAACGCAGCCCGAAGCCAGAGCGTAGCAACACCTCAGACTCGGTGGGCACCTCTTCCCCTGATGGCCGCCCATCAACAGGCACCTCGAGCCACGGAAGGACTCAGTCCCGATTCTCGTTCCTCACAGGGAGACTTGCTTCACCCGTGAACTCAACCACCGCGCCGCCTCTACCCACGCCCGCGCAGAGGTCAACAACAGACCCCGACCTTCTATACGAGCTCGAGCGTGAGCGAGCACTTCGAGCGAAAGCTGAGGACAGGGTCCGGACTGTAGACTCCGAGATCGAAGAGCTCAGTGTTACTCTGTTCTCTCAAGCCAACGAAATGGTGGCTGAGGAGCGTCGAGCAAGGGCAAAGCTTGAGGAACGTATAGAGCTGCTGGAGAAGAAAGACAAGGACAAGATGGCGCGGCTGGACCGCCTAGAAAAAGCAGTGAGCAGGCTTGACCGCGTTAAAGCTCTGCTCAACAAGGAAGGCACAACAGCTACAAACACCAACCCTGCCTCTCCCCCGAGATGATTTGGCACCTAGAGCCCGGACTGTGGGATCGACGGACTGCTGGACGGACCGTTGATATTGCAGTGTACACGTTTCTGTCGATGTACCACTATCTGCCTTCCCGCATTTGCGCATGAGATACCCCGCGTGTACATTACCTTAGCATTTTTCCCGGCGTTACTGTATTTCATGGGAGGCACATTGTAGACTGAACGGCCTCGCGGGAGACCATAGGAAGCAGGAGACAGTTGGATTCGGTTACGCATTACAATTGTTGAGGCTTTATTGCCACGACTCGCAGCATTTTTGCTCACCAGGAGACACAGTCCAAATTCTACCCGTCGATCTTGCCGTACGTGCCATACGTTCCCTTGGGCGTTTGTACACTATTAGTCCTTTCTGCACTCGTCACTTCGTGTACGACGGTCTTAGTGATGCCACCATCAACCTTTCCGGGCAGCATGTCTTTCTCGCTGTCGTCATCCCCTGCGGTTGAGCGTCCCATCGGCTTACTGTACGGCTTGCTGACGTCGTATAGTGGTATGCTTCCCGGGGTCTTTGATCTCGTCATGAAAGTCGATGGTAAGATCTGGCGGAACATCTTATCGAAAACCTTTCGCAACGGTGGCAAACTTGCGATCAAAATGCCAACCGAAAGCTCCGTCGCACTCCAGATCGTCAAGTTTACGCCATCCCAGGTTGGGTCTTTTGTCTTCTTCAGTGCGCTCAGCTCGATGGTTTTGAAGATCGAACACACGGTAGCTCTACAACACAGGTTAGCTTGTGCTCTTGTTCGTGGTAGATGACCTTACATCAATCCCAGCGTGAAGACGACCCGCAGCCCCCATTGTGTACGTTTCGCCAACTGGATCTTTGAGAGATACAGGATCGGCGCCACCACGTATACAACATCCGTGATGATGTTGCTGACGCCTTGCGCGTAGGTCAACACTGTGTGGCCCTTGTACCAGCAATATCCTTTTACGGCTCGGTTCCAATTTGCCTCAAAGGGCACACAGTTCAACAGCCCCATGCACGGCAGTATGCAGTTGAAAACTGTGACCATGAGGATCGACGCCCAGACGATAGCTGTGTATACCTTGGAGAACTTCAGAGCCAGTAGGTACGCGCAGATGGACCATTTGAGGACGGCCACTGCCATCAAGTTGATGATCTGGCCAACCCACACATAGTAGCTATATCCTATCATATCGTCGGGCTTTTTGATTGATGGATCTGCAATATGTCGACCTTGAGCAAGGCCGGTGGTTCTGAAGCGAAGACCCATTGTTGCTACATTCATGATCTAAATCTGTTGGTCAGTGGAAGCTTTCCTCTATACACATTGCTCTTACCCCTGCTAAGATCAAGAGGTAGTCACAAAACAATAGTTTCCGTTTATTCTTGATCGCATATGCAACTCTCCAAATCAACATGAACGTGCTGAGAAACCCAATGCTGAGGGTTGATCCCAGAATCTCGTGCCTGCGATCCGGCCATTCTTGTGGGGCTTGGGCATCCGCCATCCTGGGTACTGGTCGTAAGGGCGGCGATACCCAGGTCGATCTCGACGAACACTGGGTCAAGGTGTGAGAAGGCTGAGTGGGCCCACGAGTCGAGGAGAACGGAGCGATGAGAGCGACAGAGGAGGTACCCTCTTCATAACGACACCCTACGTGCTCCGGAGATTTTCTTGCAAGCAAGCAAGCATCCCTGAAATCCTCAGCCAAGAAGCAGGTCCATGTGTAGTTTCGCATATCCTCATCGAGTCATCTTCCGTTCATGAGGCCATCCAGGGCCGTTGACCTGCGTCCGAGAGTATCGCCGATCACCACTGCAACAAAGCGTTCCCCATACTAAGAGCCAACAACGGAAGATACGAGACCCGATCAAGGTCCCTGCGGAATCTTGCTATGGCATTATGCCATTGACCTCTAACGTACTCAAGGCAGCTGTAGGTCAGTACCATTTCAACACTACAGCCAGCTAGCCAAGTCAACACAAGAGCCTCACAGACCGTGGGGTAGTGCGTTCAGCGTATGTCGTAACCTGTACATGCGTGACGAGCCATTTTGAGCTATCATCACCGAAGCATGAAGCCACACGGCACTTGGTTATTCTACGCGAAGATCATGCCCGGATTTTGACTGACATCGAGAAGGAACACCAACGAAGGCACGGAACGTGCCTGACCTGAAACATTAGCCTGCGAAGAGATCAAGGTCCTCTGCAAGAACGCCTTCGGATCAAAGGCCGCGACCATAGTCAACCTATCAGCACGCTTTGTCTTGACTCGTGAGCTACTGTGAACCTCGGAGATACCTATTTCAGAAGCCTCGCGGGAAAATAGAGATCCGGCGGCAAAAGTTAGCTGTGGTCACGAAGTTGTGGGTCTTCACCGATTTCCAAGCCTTGAAGATCAATGTAAAGTGTAAAGAGAGCACGAGCACATTCGACCTATATCGTGCATCCGTCAGCTTCCACGTAGCTTTCCAGAATACCAGGCACACGGAAGACTTGGGAAGTACGCGGTACAGCGGTGTTAAGACCCTAAAGCGGGAAGGAAGAGTCTTGGTGCTCCTGCAAAGCTTAAGTGACTACGCCGCATCCAGGAACTGATCTCCCCGACTACAAAAAGGATCTTCTACCCTGACGACCACGCCCCTCGGAGCGTTCATGGTATATCGGGCCGTTCGAGTAAGTACGAGGGCCGATGGTGCACAGTATATGCTGCAGATAGGATACAGCAACAAAAAAATTGTTAGAGGGCAATATGGCTCACCATTGGTACAATGCATCTTTTAAAATGCTTGCGATCGGTGACCCCACGATGTTGGAAACAGAAGCATGGGGCGCCGCAACGGGCGGAAGACCCCTGCAAGAGCCGAGCCGCTCGGCGGACCACTATCATACCGTGCAATTTCGCAGAGCACGCATTGGAGCAGGCGAGATTCCATGTCCTGCAGCTAGAACACACAGTCCATCTCGGACGTTAGGGGATTAATCCTCCCAAACCAGTACCGAACTATGCATCAATAGGAGATTATCGACCTCGTGGGAGCGGCATGTTTATAATGTCCGTGGCGTCCATTTCGGCAGTGGTCGCAACCGCAATTGCGACTTCATTCATTCTTTCGTTCGTTGCGTAGAGCATCTTACAGTCATTCAAGATGCGTTCGTCCACTCGTTTTGCCGTCGCGCTCCAGCTTCTAGGCTTGTCAGCTGCCCTTCCTCATGACACCCCTGTCGAGATTGAAGCCAGGGCCTCAGACACTTACGACTATGTCATTGTCGGAGGTGGAGTTACTGGTTTGATCGTTGCTAACCGTCTGACCGAAGACAAGAAGAGTGAGTTGCGGTCTTTGTGACATGCTTTGGATGATTCTGACATGAAGTGCTCCAGAGTCCGTTCTTGTCATCGAAGCGGGCGCTGCATCCGACAACCCGAACATTCGCCTGCCTTTTGGCGCAACATACGCCTTGAACACTTCTCTTCTATGGACTGATTACGTTTGCCAGCCTGAGCCTGCTCTCAACAACAGGACATGGAACACCCGCGTTGCTCAGGTCCTTGGTGGTGGATCCGTCGTCAATGGTAAGTTTGGTCGCCCGCGATCGTAACCTTGTGCTGATGAGATCCAGGTATGATGTATGATCGCGGCTCTGCTGCCGACTATGACGCGTGGGAGGCTCTCGGCAACAAGGGCTGGGGATGGAGCGGTCTTTACCCTTACTTCAAGAAAGGTGAGCATAAGCTTCCAGAGATCAAATGCAACGACTAAAGAATGATACAGGAACCGAATTCATCCCTCCACCCGCGGAGCTTGTGAAGGAGTTCAACATCACTTGGGACGCTGCAGCCTATGGCACAGGACCTCTCAAGCTTGGTATCTCCGACTTCCAGTACCCGGACATCAAGAGCTATTGGGCAGCCTTTGAGGGTCAGGGCGCCCGTAGACTCGTCGATGGTAACAATGGTGACAACGCCGGTGCATCGTGGTACCCCAACACAATGAACCCCAAGACTGGAGAGAGGCAGCATGCTCGCCTGGCGTATTACGATACAGTCGCCAGCCGCTCCAACCTTCACACCATGCTCGAGACCGTTGCCAATGAGCTCGTCTTCGACTTGAACAGCAGCAAGAGGCTGGTTGCTCGCGGAGTCAAGGTCACAGACAAGAAGACTGGCAAGTCTAAGACCGTCTATGCTAAGCGAGAGGTCGTTCTTGCAGCCGGTGCTGTGAACACACCCAAGCTGCTGCAGCTCAGTGGTATCGGCCCCAAATCTGTCCTTGATGCTGCTGGTATCAAGGTCAAGCTTGCGCACGATGGTGTTGGTTCCAACTTCCAGGACCACCCTTACACATCCCTGGGTTTCAACATCAGCAACATGAGCACCCCCAACCCTACCTCGCTCTCCACTGATCCCGCATTCAACGCATCCGCATGGGCCCAGTACACAGCCAACAAGACTGGCCCCCTCACCCAGGCCCGCGGAAACGCCCTTGCCTTCATCCCCCTTCCCGAGGTCGCTCCCTCCAGCTACGCCAACATCTCGTCCCAGGTCACCGCACAAGCCAACGACGCATACCTCCCTGCCATCTATAAGGGCAGCAAGAAGCTTCTCGCCGGTGTTGCTGCCCAGCGCAAGGTCCTCGCCGGTCTCTACTCCAACTCCAAAGCAGGCATTGTCGAATACGGCATCCCCGCTGCCGGCAGCGGTCTCCTCGTCGCTCTCCAGAAGCCTCTTTCGCGCGGAACAATCACCGTGAACCCTGCCAACCCGCAAGGCGTCCCCATGATCCGCTACAACGCCATGACCAACCCCCTTGACAAGTCCATGCTCGCTGCCTGCGTGCGCTACATCCGCCAAGTGTGGGCGCGTCCTGAGATCTCGCAGTTCAGCCTCGTCGAGACAAGCCCTGGTGCGCAGTACAAGACCGATGCAGAGATCATCGACCGTGTAGTCGAGCTCGGCTCGCTCTGGCCCACACTGAGTCACCCCAGCGGCAGCTGCCCTATGATGCCGGAGGCGCTTGGCGGGTGTGTCTCTGATCAGTTGCTGTTCTATGGCGTTGAGAAGCTGTCGATTGTTGATGCGTCGATCATTCCGCTTGTGCCCAGTCAGCATATCCAAAGTACGATGTATGCGGTCGGTGAGAAGGCTGGGTATATCATCAGCAACAGGCGCTAGGTGCGCGTAGGCCTGGAAGCCGCATTTCTATGTACATAGTTTCGATCTAGATTGAAGAGAACAAGACCCCTCAGCTCGGGTATTTGATAATAGTGCTTTCGAAGATACTAGGTAATGCTCGCATTGTTTTTGATAGGTAGTATTGTATCTACGTGTACGACAATTGTGTTTGTTCATGTAAAGCTGAAATGATGGCGCGACTTCAACATCAGGCCAGAGGAGGATGTTGTAGAAGATTTGGACTCCGCTGAAGTATCGAAAAGGGAAGGTTCGCAGACATCTCTTGTGTCGTTCAGCGCCATTGAAGCCCATGCAATAACACGGCTGTGTTACAAAGGGAGTCCGGCGTGACTGAAGCATCAGGGATGATAACAGTGTGGATGAAGGTCTACCCAGTCGAACAACAAACACAATTGTACCGATGAAGCGCCAGAGCAAAGCAACCATGAGAATGTCAGCGAAGATACGGGTCTGAATGATGAATGGCGACGGAGAGTAAGAGGACGCCGGCCTGAACAAATGTCAACCCAAGCAAGTCGGCAGCTTCTCCACCCCATCTACTACCCCGGTAAATCGTCGGCAATGAACCCATTAGTATACGTATAGGCCGCTTTACTTTCTCGGAACCTCCCACTACACCTTTAATACGCAATATCAATTACTTTCAAACATAACACAAAAGGGTGCGAAACAACGGGTACGATAACAAGGAGCTCCGAGAAGTCATACACAAATCGCGTACATAAGAACACTCGGCAAGATCTCGCGATCATCTTGGCTGAACTGAAATCACAGATACACGCTGGTAGAGTCACTAAGTAGGTGAAATGGCTACGTTGCTTAGCCGTTAGACAGCGCACCGTGGAGGCCATCACAGCAAATTTCCTGATCTACTGCAGACAAAGGGCGAGACGAGACGCATTGCACTCCATAATATGCGGCTCCAGCGTACCTGGCAGTCGAAGCCTGGAGAATTTCACAAGCCAATCCTTTCATGTCACCGGATGGTTTTATAGCTTCTGTCAACATTGATATACAACATATGGTAGCTTTGATATATACCGGAGGAGGATTGAGATAAGCCGCTTGCCATTTTGGCATCTCCCCCATTCACACAGGCAATTTCGTTTTCTTCCGCGATCGTTGCAACCGTTTCAGCCTCATTCGGGCCCACTTGAGCGTCGTAGCGCGATACAACCTGTGAGGAGATCCTCTGCGCCTCATGGATTCCATAAAGCTCTCTGCGACGACAGTGTCCTTCCCACATGACGAAACAACGCTATTGAGGATGCGCGGCAGCTATGGCTTCACTGCAACACCGTTGTCAAAATCATCAGACTCGTCGTCGGTGCTTACAAGAG
Source organism: Didymellaceae sp. YAFEF048 (assembly GCA_032595095.1). Taxonomy (NCBI): domain Eukaryota; kingdom Fungi; phylum Ascomycota; class Dothideomycetes; order Pleosporales; family Didymellaceae; species Didymellaceae sp. YAFEF048. The sequence continues at coordinate 137,919 of JAVISA010000023.1, read as the reverse complement.
ACCCGTCATCAGCCAACTCATCGCCCTGCTCGTCGTCTTCGCTGCTCTCCACACTAGTACCGTCACTTCCGTCACCATCGCTGCTCCTCTTTCCATCCTCTCTCCCCTTCAATTGCGCTTTCAATCCATCCAGTACAACTCCCAGCCTCAGCTTCAGCTCCGGATTCCAAACTTTACTGATCTGACCCTCCATCTCCTCGATCTTCGACCTCAATTCCCTTACAGCCCTATCGTCCTCATCCTCATCCTCCTCCTCCTCATCATCATCACCAACCCTACCAGGCCCACTCTCAACCTCCACACCACGCCCAAACGCCCGCGCAAACTCCTCCGCCATCCGCGGGCTGGTAATAGCAAACACCACCTCCTCCAACCCAGACCACACCTCCCCCTGCCCTACCCTTCCCTTCTTCGCACCCCTCTCCTCCACCCCAATCAAAACCCTCCTCCACGCCTCCGCCACATCCCCTACCGGATTTCCATACGCTCCACATCCCCACGCACCCAGCACCAACCTCCTCGCCCCCTTCGCCTCCACAACCCTCAGCACAGCCCTCATCTTCCGCTCCGCAATCTCCCTCTCCCTCCTCCCCAACCTCTTCACCTCATCTTCCCCGCCCTCCAGATCCGGGAACCGCAACATCCCCGCGCTCACCACGTCGACCCAGTACCGCTCCGCCGGCCCCAGATCGCCCGCGCTGTCGCCCAACGGTCCTGGGCCCCGGAACACGAGCACATCGGGTGAGTAGATGGCGCCGTACTCCGGGAGCCGGTAGTAGGATTCTTTCAGCGAGGGGAGGAGCGTGGTGCGTGCGCAGAGGAATTCTTCCTGCGAGGTGGCGCCGGCGAGGACGCCGCCGCCGGGGCGGAGCGGGGAGGCCATGTTGAGGACGCAGACGTTGGGGTTTTTTTTGCCGGGCTTGGAGGAGGTGGTGGTGGTGGTGAAGGAGAGAAGGTGGGCGGCGGTGAGGCTGTCGGTTTTGAGGACTTTGATGGAGAGGGGTTTGCGGGGGGTTACTGCTGGGGTTGGGGCCAGGGTGAGAGCGGACAGGTCGTCGTTGATGGAGTCGTTTCGGCGTTTTCCGCCTTTTTTCGTCTTCCCCTTGGGCGGTGCTGTTTCTTCGTCGTCTGCTGCTACCTCCTGTGCAACGCCTTTGGCTTTCCGCCGTCCCTGGCCTTTGCGCTTGACGTATGTTGTGTCTTCGCCACTTGCATCGATCTTTGACGTGTTGCTGCTTGTAGCTGGACCAGGGTCGACTATCAGCTCGCTGCTATCTGCGCCTCGTCTTGCTCTTGCGTTGGAGGCTAGGATTGCCGGTACGACTTTGTTGATGATGTGGCGTGCTTGCTTTGCACGGATGTCCTTACGTATGGCTGGAGGTGCGAGGCCTTGTGATTTTTCGGTGCGTCCCATGGCTTTTGGCTCTGTAGGATCTCAATGGAAGCCTGAAGGTTTGGTGGTAAAATGGAACGTGATTGTTGGTTTTTTGGCATGGGAATGGTACCATGATGGTCAAGTCGAGATGGACAGATCTGGAAGTGGCAAGTTTTACCGAACAGGGCTGACTTCGACCTACCCTTCTCGACTGAGTAGAATACAAGCACGTTTGCTTTCAGGCACTGTAATCATATGATCAATCGAACTAGATGGAGATAATCTCATTAAACACCGCGCAGTATGTGTGCCTCGGACATCATTAACGTGCGTAGAACAGCGCGGTGCTACGGTACTACCGAAGGGTACGCTGTTTAGACCACCGTTCATGCACCACAGCTTCCGTAGAGACAGTCGTGACTGACCAATGTCAACCCTTCGACTCGTAGATCAAGACGCTCCCATAGCCTCCGGCCTGTACCCGCATCCAAGAATATCATTTTCAGATCGTCTACCACTTACATTACGCGTAGCCAAGACGTGTCGTCAGCATCACCACAAGCTACGAACAGGCCAAGGCTGTGCCATCCAACCTAACGCTACACAGTGTTTCCTGCGGTCACACATCTGTTTCATTGCCAGCGATGGCAATAAAGCAGAGCATCAACGAGACGGACGCGTAGTGAAGGAATGAATGGCGGACTTCCGCGTGCACGGACTGTCCTTGCCGTCATCAAGCATAGCCACAACCGGCGTCAAACGGGAGGGAACGAGCGCTGCGACACGAGTGCGAGCAAGGATAGCTACCATTAATCATCAGCAACGACGGGAGGCGAGCGAAGGCCAAGAAGTCGTCGCAATGGCTCCAAGTATACCTTGACCTCAACAACACCCGTTCGCTCGTAATATTGCAATTGCCTGCGCAACCTCAATCTCACCTTCCACATCGACGTCAACCCACCGATCGCATAGAGCAGCGAGCCTCACCCGCCCACCATGTACTTTCCCAAAGCCCTGGCTTTCCTCGCCGTAGCAGCAGGCCTCGACCTCGCGCGCGCAGATTTCATGGTGTACACGGAACCGCCCATCCCGACCAGCGCGATCCCATCCTTCGCAAACCCGTCAGACGTACGTCCATATCACTTGCCCCCCCTCCCCCCCCCCAACACACCATACTAATCTCCCCACCCCCGCAGGCCGCCAGCTGGACGACATCGGTCTTCCTCAACGCCAACTTCGCCTTCAACTCCTTCACGCGCTCGCTAGGCGACCCCTACAAATCCTCGTCGTCATCCGCAGCCTCTGAAATCGCCGCCTTCGTCGCCACAGCACCCTCCAACTACAGCATCCCGGCGACAGTCACGCAGTCCGGCACCGCCACGTACTACAGCAAACCGGACTGGTACGATGCGCTGCCGAGCCGCGCGCGCGAGTTCAAGGAGCAGCAGGTCAGGGATCAGTTTAGTATTGTGAGGAGCGTTATTGCGGGAAGGCAGACCAGTTCTACGAGCTCGGAGGGTGTGGCGGCGCCGACGGGGTTGCCGTTCCTGAGGGCTGAGTTTGGTGCGTTGGCGGCGGTCGCGGCGGGGGTGTTTTTGTGAGGGGTAGGTGGTGGTGTGAGGGTGTGAGGTTGATGGATGTATATAGATATACATAGAAATATATGGGTACGCTCAGGTAACGGGTACGCGGATGATGGGGCTTGGCTCGTGGGCTTGTGATATAGGTATGTACAATGTGATCATCCACACCATCTACTCGACTCTGTCTCGCCAGCCTAAGTACTAAACTGCCACCAGTTGAAGTTGAACAGATACCCGCTCGCCGCGCCGGTGAACTTGAAGAAAACATCCTGCGTCCCAGTCGCCCCACTGACCGGACACGACACGGTGGTCCACGATGTCCAGCTGCCCGTCACACCCGCCGTACAAGTCGCCACCAGCGCACCACTCACACTCCCCAACCTCACCTCGATCTTCCCTCCACTCCCCGCAGACGCCACTCTCGCACTGAACGACTTGGCTCCGCTGCTCCCAAACGCCACACCCTTGACCTTGATGTAGTCATTGTTGTTGATAAACGACACCGCCATCCCGCCCTCACTGCACACCTCCGTCTTCAACCCGCTCGAAAACGCAATCGTCTCCGCCTCCTGCCTGACATACGGATTCAACGTCCCGACCATGGGCGCGCCCGCCGTCGTCATACTCAGCGTCGGAATCGACCCGTCGGAGTTGTAACTAAACTTCTCCACCGCGACCGACCGCGTATACCCACTCCCACCCGGCAGCGCGCCGTTGTGATAGAAGAAATACGACGACCCGGCGAAATCGATGACAGCCGGGTGGTTCGTGAAACTCGCGCCCGCACTCGCCATCACCACGCCCCTGTACGTCCACGGGCCGGTGATGCTGGGGCCGGTCGAGTAGCGGATGTCTTCGGAGCAGCAATTCGCCGCGTACACCAGATACCACAGACTGCCGCGCTTGTAGATCCAGGGCCCTTCCTCGTAGCTCGTCGGCCGGGCGTTGGCGCCGCTGCGGCGCGCCCCGAAGCCCGCGGTCGTGAGGGCGACTTGCACGGGCGCGCCGCTGAGCGAGATCATGTCCGGGTTGAGCTTGGCGTACCACAGGTTGGGGTTGCCCCAGTAGAGGTACGCCTGGCCTGTGGCCTCGTCGATGTAGACGGTGGGGTCGATTTCGTTGTTGGCCACGAGCGGCTTGCCCAGGGCGTCCTTGTACGGCCCCGTAATGGAGTCGCTGACCCCGACGCCAATCGCCATGGCGCCGTTCTTCTGCTGCACGGGCACGTAGAAGAAGAACTTCCCGTTGCGCGGGATGACCTGTCCCGCCCAGGCGCGCTCGCTCGCCCAGCTGAAGGTTGCGAGCGACATCATCACGCCGTGGTCTTGCCAGTTGGCCATGTCCGAGGAGGAGAAGAGGCGCCAGTCGCGCATGTTGAAGTTGGTCGAGCCATCCTCGTCGTGGCCTGTGAAGAGGTACACGCGGTTGTTGTAGACGAGCGGGGCCGGGTCCGCGCTGTAGAGGGTTTGGATGATGGGGTTGTCTGCGCGGACGAGGCCGGGTGCGGAGTCCAGAGCGAGGAGGACGACGAGAGCGGGGAGTACGCTCGCGAGCGCTTTGAGCATCGCTGAGATACTGCCCATGGCGTGGAGAGACTGCGTGTGTGTGCTGGACGCGTGTGGAAAGCGACGAGCTCAATTGTGTATACCTATCTGCTAGATCACGCCGCTCGCTCGCACATTCAACTCACAGTTTAATATATACCCAACCCTGTACCCTGCACCCCACATCTCCTCTCCTCTCCCCTCAATGTCCCTCAAAAAGAGGGGTTTCACTTCTCTCCGCAATACATATTACAAGTGTGACCATCGGCGCAGATGAGAGGTGCGATAAATGTAAATGTCCCGGTGGCACTTCTCCCTCTTCCTGTTTCGAGCTCCAGCTAAGCCACTTGCGGTAATATTTCATTTTGTGCGACTGCGATCTTCGTCCACGTTTGATTGATTCGGGTACCAGCAACCGCAGTCTAGGGACAATGTGGGTTGAGAATGGAGCTGTGTGCTGAGATGAAAGGGAAGGTGATTGGATGAGGGAGGGATTCCTGGGAAAGGGCCGTGGTGAACCGGCGATTCCGCCGTGGTGGCCACGGAGAGGATGAGTTTTGAGGAGTGGAGGGCTTGGTGAAGGGCGCGCGGAGATGGGAGCGAAGAGCGCAAGAGGGACCGAGAGCTGTGTAGGTGTACCAGGCGTGGTGCTGTTAAAGAGAAGCTTCTGCCATGACAAATGGTGTTGACATGATTATTCTCAACGTGGAAGTAAGGTAATGGTGAAGATGTCTCCATGCTACTATGATCAAGCAAATTGTGTTGTAACGTAAATGCATTAGCTGCCATAACTCTCTGGGCCTTGATCTCAAGATCCCACGCTATGCAATTGCTATGTACGCTGGACCAGTATACGGCTCGCGCCATCTCATCTCATCTCACCCTCCTTGTAAAACACACCCACATCAGACCATCACCGACAGAGAAAGACTCAGCGATCGCGCTCCTTAAGCTCATCCATTGCCTCCTTCAAACGCTGCCCATGCTCTTTCGCAACCCACTCCCAGTACTGCGCCCACGTCCTCAACTGCGGGTCGTCCTGGGCTCCCGTCCCCTCTGTGCCCAGCTGCTTGTTCAACAACACAGTAACGCGGAGAACGCCCTTGCCGCCTTCCTGAATCTTCTCAATCTCCTGCTTGACCGCGTTGTCCTTGGGCTTCACCATCAAGACGGTGCGGAAGTTGGATGCGATCGCTTCCAGACGCGACTGCACTTGCTCTGGAGCAATTACCATCAGCTTTGTCAGCATAAGGTTGCAGAGAATCCGGATGTCGTGCTCGTCGGCGATGCCGGCAACGATGCGTTCAAAGCAGTCGGAAACCTCGATGGGCCCAAGACGGGCGTAGGCAGTCTCGAGGAGTGCGTACAGGGTCTCGTAGGCTGACTTTCGGATCTCGAGGCCGTCATCGACATTGTGCTTAAACGGTCCCATCTGAACCACTCGGATCAACTCTGGCTTGGGGTGAGTCTCCTTCATGGCAAGAGGGAGAAGCTGGTCCAGAGCGGGGAGGATGATGTCGGGCTTGTTGTGCATGGCCGAGTTAAATGTGGTCAGGGCCAAGCGACGGTTGTCGAGATCTTCCTCGTTCAGCATCTGCACAAGCATCGGTACCACGATGGGTCGGAGATACTCGTCGTAAGCCTCATCGGTATCAGCGAGCGTGTAGCGTAGCGCTGAGATGACCATGCCGCGGACAGCCGCTTTGCGGTCATTGAGGAATCCCTGGAAGAAGTCAACCCTACAAGTCGTGTAGATTAGAAGGTGGGGACGCTTACCTGAAGCTGAGGCAGATAGGTCTTGGGGTCGATGATAGTAAGCCTGCCAACACATTCTGCACCGATCGCTTTGTTGTCTTCGAACTGAGATGCGGCGACAAGGTTCTGCCACAGAGTGGCGGCATATGGGATGATCTCCGATTCGGTGTCTTCTTGTTGCAGGATCTCCTTAATGGCATGAAGCAGGAGATACTGCGGCGCAGACTGCTTGCCCATAGCTGACAGGATGACTGGGACATACTGGCTGACATTTCCAGCTCCGGCCCGCCCGAGAGCAACAGCAGCTGCAAGTGGCACCTGCTCAGACTTGACGGAGAAGTATTTGATGAACAGGTTGGGGTCAACCGTCGACTGCGTCCCGAGGCGAAGCGCTGCTTCTCCCAGAACTACCAATGCGAGGCATTTCCGCTTGTCGTCCTGGGCTGTCTCAAGCTCCGTGATGAACTGGTCAAGCTTGACGCCGACGCTGGTACCCCCGTATACCAGGAGATTGCCAATGACCTTGCCCACTACTTCTGGATAACCAGCGACACCAACATCTTGCAACAGGGACTTCATCAAAGCTTGACCAGCTTGCTGCTCTCCAATGGTACGGACGAGCTTCAGCAAGGCATCGAGCGACGATCCGCTTATAGAGCCTTGCACGACCTGGCAGAGCGCACCGTTGAGTTCAGGCGTCAAGGTGGCGGCAGCATCGTCCTGGACAAAAGTGGCCAGTATGATCAATGCAGGTCCAAGGAGGTGGAGATCTGAGGCATTGAGGAGCGGCAGAAGCAAATCAACAATCTGTGATTTGGTTTGGCTGTTGAGCTGGCTCCTGGACCGTTCATTCAGGGCGAGCGTTCTCAGCGCACTCAAGCTTGCACCGCGAAGCACACGGCTGGCCTTGCGAAGCTGAGCACCGAGCTCCAGGGCAACCGCCTGAACCCAGTTCGCAGACAGCTCGTTTTGAGCCTTTGTGTGGGCTGCAATGGAATCAATGGCGCGGACGGATGCCAGGCGTGTTAGTTCGTTCTTCAGACGATCGGCCAGAAGCTCCAGGCCAGCTGTTCGCTTTTGCGGCGACAGCAGACCTTCCGTGCCTGAGCTGCGGCCAAGCAGAAGTCCAAGGACGTGAATGGCGCTCTGGCGGACTTCCAGATCGGCATCGTTCGCGGAAATGCGGCTGACCAGTGTGTCATACAAGGGCTCCAAGTATTGCTGGTTCTGCGCACCCGAAGCCGCTGATCGTGGTGGTGTCAGCGCCTTGATGACCTGTTCTGTTGCCGCAAGTGCCTCGATCGATAGCTTGCTGTATTTCTCCGTCGAGCCCTTGATGAGCGCAGGGACGATGCTTGACAGGTATGGCTGAATATCCTTCGCGTGATGAGTATCGGCAACAGCGCCAATCAGTTGCAGGGCCTGAATGCGGAGACTATTTGCTGTAGCTGAAGCGCTGCTCGTAACACCGCTGCTAGTTTTTGAAGCCTCCACCACTGGCTCGAGAAGTTGTGAGAGGTAACCTTCGAGACCACCTCGCTGAGTGATGACAATGTCCTTGATGAGAACAATCGAGGCCTGCTTTGTCGAAGGCGGGCAAGACGACTGTTTGAGGAGTTGTGCGACGCCCTTGACGATTTCGGGGCTCAACTTAGCAAGACTGGCACGAGGACCGACCGGTGGAGTCTTCGTTCGCGCTGGAGAAGCGTAGCCCATGGAGACTGACGAGTTGGCGTGCAGGTCAAGCATACTGGCGTCACTGCCGCCCCTACGTCGCTTGCGGCTGGGTGGCGGCATCATTGTCCCGCCTTGAGGGTGCTCGTCAGCGAACTTGACAGGGCTGGGCCCGTCGCCTGATCTCTTCACTAGATTCGACAGGGTCGCGAGGACTTCGAGGCGTACGTTGTCCTCCCGTTCCTTGAAACGGGCAATCAAAGCCGGAGCGACTTTATTGTAGAGCGTGCCGTCGTCCATGAGATCACCGTTGCTGCGAGTGGAGATCAATGTGTACAGGACCTTGGCCGCGCACCTTCGGACCTTCCAGCTGGCGTCCTCATCGTCATCGTAGCCAGTCTCTTCTTCGAAATCCTCGCCCTCGAGAGCATCCTCTTCATCGCTGTCCATGCCGGCCTCTTCATCATCATCGTCGTCTTGTGCGAGGTTCGGGTCATACTTGAGGAAGCGTGTGGCTGCGGTGATGGTCTCGCTGGTGTACATGCGCATGTCCTGAGAGCATGAGGCAAGGAAGCTCTCCAGAGCTATGAGTGCAGCCTCCAACACCTCGTCAATCTCGGGATCGCGCTCATCCTCATCGTCAGACGCATCCATGTCGACCTCCTCTTCTTGTTCGTTAAGCGCGCTGAGCACGAAGGGTGTCAATGTTTTGAGGTACGGTCCGAACTTGCGAGGGATAGACCTGTTGCTGTTAGCAAAGCAGAAAGGCCGTCTAGTCGACTACTTACCTTGCCATGGAACCAAGAATGGTGATGTAGAGCTTGCGCTTGCTGCGAAGTAGATGAGAATCTCGCAGATGCTCGATAACGCGCGACAGGAAGCTGCTAAGCAATTGATCTGGAAAGTACCCTGCCAGTGTGGAGATGGCGGTGACCGACTTTTTCTTCATCATGGAGCTCGCTCGATCATTCTCGAGGATATCGAATGTGACCTTCTGCAGCGCCTGTATCTCGACATCCTGCAGCAACGGCCCAAAGCACCGAGCGACCTCGATAAGAACGTCGATGGCGTTGCTGTCTGTGCCCTTGTCCAGGTCCACCTGCAGCATGCCCTGCGGTACCTTGGGCAGACCCTGCTGTGCTGGCTGTATGACATGGTAGCCTACCAGGCGCGGGATGAGCACCCTGCTGATGGCGCTGTATGCATCGAGGACTGGCTTTGTGCGCGCGAGGCCGGCGACGGGGCGCGGCAGAGAGACGACGACTTCTCGCAGAGCAAGCGAAGGTATGCTTTGGTCGACGGCCGTGTCCGTCTGCAGGTTTGAGAGCTTCTCGATCATGGGACATAGGATCTTGTCTGGAATCTTATTCACAAAAGGCCCCAGGCACTTGACCGCCTGGTTCTGCACCTCGCCGTTGGTGTCGACGAGTGTGCTGATCAGCCCGTCGACCGTCTTCGCGCATGTCACTTCGTCGTGTTGCAGGAAGCCAGAGTGAGCAATCACGAGCGTGTCGTGCAAGTCACTCAAGGCCATGAAGCGGAAGTCGGGGTCCGCATCGCTGAGCTTCGGCAGCAGCTGGGCAACATTGTGGGCGGTTGGGTTCGGCTGGACCGACGAGGGCGCCATGGTGGCTGAGTGTGCGTTGTGTGAGGTGCTCGCAGTCTGGAAGGTGTGAGCTGTTGCGCGCCGGCGGAGAGGATGTGGCGGCGGTGGTGGTGGTGGGGTACCTACCTAAGCTATGGCGGGGTGTTGATGGTGAGCAGTGTAACGTGTTGTTTGCAGACGCGTGTGAGGGACGCGCTGTTTATCGAAGCAAATAGACAACGACTAGACGTGGACTGGCGAGTGAAAAGAAGAATGGTCGTGGAAGCTGATAGACCGGCTGCCGCCTGTCTGCCTGTTGCATTGCCCCAGAGCATTGATCGTTTGCGCACGGCCTCCAAGTTCACAGACAGAGTAATCCAGCAAATGCATCTTTACCGCCTCACACAAAGTCAAGCTTCTGTAAGCTTCGAGATATCTGATCTGCTACAAGGCCGTTGCATACTTGTGAAGACTCAGCAGAGCCAGACCAATGCTGGAGGTCCAGCATGCTATTGAATGTCACGACAGCTGTGACGTAGCTGCGCTGGCTCGACATGTAGCTTCCCTGCAAACCTCTTCCTCATCACCGTGAGCGCATCTACAAGCCATACATCCCAAAGCTAGACAGAACAAAGACATCATAACGATACAGACATTCCGTGATGCAACAATCACGCCGTCCCTCGGAGCTGCAAAGCTCAAGAACCAATGCGGATCCGGTTAAGCTTAGCCCGTGCTTTTCTCGTGGTTATGACGTGCCGAAGTGACCTGATCCCACAACCTCACCTATCCACACTCGTCTCAGTCATCAATTGCTCTTTATTGCAGTCAATTGACATCTCTACAGCTTCGCCATGTCTTTCATCAGGTCTACCGCTCTCCGCGCTTCCTCGGTTGCACGCGCCGCTCGCCCGGCTATTCGCGTCGCCCAGCCTCTTCGCCAGACTGTCCAGCGCAGAACATATGCCAGCGGCCACGGCCACGGCGAGGCCAAGAGCAGCGACGTGCCATGGTAAGCCATTTTATAACATGAGCCGAAGCATATCGGCAGCGTGGCTGTCGTTATTGGCGCATGCTATCCGCGCCGGCCTTTTTATGACAGCACTGACCTTTATGTAGGATGGCCGGTGCTGTTGCCGGAACTGCTGTCGGTCTCTACATCGTCACGACCCAGGACACTGGTCACGCTGAGCACGTCGATCACGCTGAGCACGCTGAGAACGTCGAGAAGCTGAAGGAGGACGAGGAGAAGGCGCCTGCTCTGCAGAAAGAGAAGTTCGAGTCCAAGCAGGCTGTCAAGAAGGAGGCCGAGTCCAACGATGGGACCAACGTCGACGTGCCCAAGGTGGAGAAGTCGGATGCCAACGAAGAGGACGCGAGCAAGGACGAGTCAGACAAGTCGGACGAGGGTACACACTCCGAGTCCCGCGAGAAGGCCGCTGAGGACAAGAAGAGGGAGCACAAGGACGCCAAGGCAGAGTCCAGCCAGGAGAAGACCGACGACGAGGCCGACTCCTCCCCCGACAAGTCGGACAAGGTCAGCCGCACCCACGCCTGTCACGTATGTCAGCATGCTAACAACCGCAGCCCAACCCGCGCAAGGAGCCCAAGAGCTTCAACGAGATGTCTGGCAAGCAGCAGGGCATGTCCAACGATGACACCCACCACACTGCGCAGATCTCCAAGCACGACGAGAAGTCGAAGAAGGGCGAGGGTGTTGCTGAGACCGCTAAGCTCAAGGGCACCGTCTCCACCGACCGACCCGGTGCTGAGAACAAGGAGGAGCGTGGCAAGGCCCAGGTTGACAAGGACGCCTAGGTATCGGCTTAAATTCGAGCTCTCGAACCGCCTCTCTCATCTTAGTACCCTTTCGGCGAGGTCGACCTTTAATCCTCTCGCCGCAATCTGTATAGTTTCCAATCAACAACGTTCACCATTGCAAAACAAGTCAACTACATATCAAAGCTGAGGTGAGATTGTGGGTATGCGGGTCGCGCGTTGCCCGACATGGCATGTGCAGGGTACATCTAACCAACCTGGGACGCTGCCCGCCTTGCTGACTGGCGCGAAGGATCATTTTCAGCTGTGAGCTGGACATCACTACGAGGACATGATTATTATATTCCCTTTCCCCTTGTCTAACTTTCCTTTCAGCAACTGCAACAATGATTGCATTGATTTTTGCAGGCGCTTTCGGTGTTCTGCTCGCCATCCGCATCACCAATTGGATCCGCAACTACCTCCAAGCACGCACCTACGGCCTCCCCATCCTACTTCTTCCAGTCTCCTTCAACGAACCGCTATGGATGCCCTTTCGTCCATTGTTTGCCTGGGTGGAGTCCCTACCCTTTGGCCTCGGGAACTGGTACTTGTATACAACCATGGGCTGGCCCACTGAAGACGGGGCGCGCTCCGTGCATCTCTACGGCGAGAACTTCGTCCTATGCTCGCCTGTCGATGTAGTTGTCGTGACCGCCGAGCCTGCAGTCATTGACAAGGTGTGGAACGATCACAGGGACATCTGGAGGGTGCCCGAGTCGCAGAGCCGGTTGTTTGTGTTCTTCGGCGAGAATGTGAGCTCCACTCAAGGCGACGACTGGAAGAGACACAGGAAGATCGTCATGCAAGCGTTCAGCGAGCGGATCATGGCAGACGTGTGGAACGAGTCCTGCAAGCAGACGCAGGAGCTTACAGCCTCACTTGAGATGGAGCCGGAAAGGAGTTTCGGCAGGATCAGAAGCACTTTTGATGTCCTCGCTATGAAGGTCCTGGCCAACGTAGCCTTCGGCCAGGAAACCGAGCTCACGTCTGTACCAAAGGGACACAAGATGAGTCTCATGGACAGCATGGGCTTCATCCTCAAGCACATCCTCCTTACCGTGGTGTTCAACTCGCTCAAGGCACCCGACTTCCTTCTCCCAAGCATGCTCAAACGCCTCAAAACATCCGTCGCAGACGTGAAGCTCTACATGGAGGAGCTCATCCTCGCGCACATGCAGTCATCCTCGAACCCCAAACCCTCCCATACCACCACCACCACCACCCGCGGCCCAAGCCTCCTCTCCGCCCTGGTCAACGCAAACGAGCACGAAAAGCACCTCGACAACCCCACAGGCGCCAAACGCAACCACCTCACGACCTCTGAACTCTACGGCAACATCTTCGTCTTCAACCTCGCCGGCTTCGAAACCACCGCCTCGACGCTAACCTTCGCGCTCCCTTTCCTCGCGCTGCACCCCGAGATCCAAACCTGGCTCGCCGAGGAGATAGACGCACACTTCCCGGCCTCCTCCTCCTCCTCCTCCTCCCAAGACACCCCCACCCCCAACTCCTACACCTCCACCTTCCCTCACCTCCCGCGCACCCTCGCCCTCATGCACGAAACCCTCCGCCTAGCCTCGCCCGCCCCGCTCTTCATCAAAACCCCCACCCACCCCATCCCACTCACCCTCACCACCCCCTCCGGCCCCCGCACAATCACCATCTCCCCCGGCACCCTACTCGGCATGAACCAGTACGGCGCGCACCTATCTCCCCGCTGGGGACCCGACGCGCAGTCCTTCGACCCGCGCCGCTTCATCCGCACAGGAGCAGGAGACGCGGCTTCAGGCGCCGATAAAGAGAAAGAGAAAGAGAAAGAGAAAGTCGCCATCCCGCAGGGCGTCAGCTACACGCCGTGGATGGTGGGACCGCGCACGTGTCCCGCGCGCAAATTCAGTCAGGTGGAGTTTGCGGGAATTGTGGGCGGGTTGGTGAGGGGGTGGAGGGTAGAGGTTGTCAGGAGGGAGGTGGTGGACGGGGTGGGTGGAGGCCAGGTCGCTCTGGAGAGTGAGGAGCAGGCTAAGGACAGGGTGGGCAGGTTGCTGCGAGACGGCAAGTTCTTCAATGTTAGTGCGCATTTGAAGAGGCCTGAGGAGGCGGGCGTGAGGTTTGTGAGGAGGGAGGAGTAAGGCGAAGGGGGGGGGGGGGGCTTGCGCGAGGTGCCCGTCTCTATATGTGTCGCTGACCTACAACGCGGACCATCTTGAGCTACTACAAATAGCTGTTTGTACTGGCTGTCTGTCTGTCTGTCTGTTATCTGTATAAAAAGCTAGGTCTTATAGAGGTGAAAGTGAGCAGCGGCCTTCATGAGAGCTATGACGCCACAGGAACGAAGCCACCAAGAGTGTCTACACCTGACTACCTCGCTCACCACCTACGCCTGCGCCACACCATCGAGCTGCCATACTGGCTCACCAAACCTCCACGCATCCAACTCCCCTGACCCGGGCATCTCGGTGCCATCGCTGAGCCTCAGCCGCGGGAACGATTTTCCCTCGTAGACATACGACGGATCTTTCTGCGCCAGCTCGTCGTTCACCAATACTAACGCGCCTGAATGCCACCCCGCCGCACTGACGCCCAGCGCGAAATACGCGCCCAGTCCGTCATCACCTGCTTCATCGTCCCACGCTTGCGCCTCCTGCTCGATCCACTCGCTGACCGCGGCCTGGACGGCGGAGTCGGCGTCGAACAGGTCGGCGCGGGCGCGGGCGTCGGGATTGTTGTTGGGGGAGGAGTGGATGATGTGTTCGATCCAGGCGCGCTTGCGGGGATCGAACCAGACCTGGCGGCCGTGGGTGTAGGCGTGGGGCAGGAGGCGGCCGTCGTGGGTGAAGGGATCGTAGACGATGCCCCGGGCTTTCCCGTGCGGACCTTCATCCCCGAGGCCCAGGGCGCCGCGGGCTTGGAGCTCGGTGCCGTAGGAGGTGATTTTGCCGGTGGAGTGGAGGGCCAGGTAGTGGTAGTCGCCGAAGGCGAGGGAGATGACGTTGTTGTGTTGGAGGGCGGGGATTTTGTGCAGGCCGCCAGAGAAAGAGGTGGTGGAGTGGGTGCCGCGCGCATTCCAGGACTGGTGGAGATATTCTTGGTCCGCGGTGATGACCTCGCCGTTCTTGAAAACTGCAAAGCGGCGAAAGGAGCCTTGGACGTCTACAGCGGAGCCATTGTCGCTTGACAGGTCGGGCAGTTCGAGGATGTCGTCGACTTTGTTCTTGTCGCCGAAGAGACCACAGAATACTTTGCCGGTGTCGGTGGCAAAGACGACAAAGTGCTCCAGGATGATGTAGTTTTGCACTGCTCCGACTTGGTCACGTAGGTCGCTTTGGTCTTCGCTCTCGCGCTCTTTTCCTTTGGGGCGGCGGTAGCTTGTCTTGGGAACTTCGGCATTCTCCAGTACGAGCATTGTGTCTGTCTCGCGGTCATGCTCCCCGCGTTCGACTATATCCCATACCACAATGCCCACGCCCTGGACGTAGGCAGAGCTGCGGCTCCACCCAGCCACGACCTGCTTGACATGGCCGAAAGCAGAAGCCTGGCCGGCTAGAGAGCCTTCGGTAGCCTGTTCTCGCAAGTCCACATGGGCAAATTTGACTTGCAATGCAGCCTTTTTGGCATGATACCAGGACCAGATCTTGCCATCATCCGAGAGACCAAGTATGTGGGATCTCCCTGCGGAGAATTGACGGATGGCAATGGACGGCTCGTAGTTGGTCGCGCTGTAGAGGTAGCCCGTGGGAAACGTTAGGGCCGACATTCGGTCGTGCGAGGCTAAAGTGACTTGTCCGTCAAGCACACCGGCGGTGTGCAGCGAACCGTCTGCGGTCAGAAGCGTTGTCGACCATCCACTGTATACTGTTAGCAACCTATACTAAGCATCAGTCCTGAATGAATGCCCACCCGCACTGCATGTCTGCAATGACGCCCAGCTGGCGCGTATCTTCCATCTCCACGGGATATGCGCAGTTGGCGGTTCCTCCGAATCTCATGCGCCTACGTATAAGCATAGGACCTGCAGCTTCGCCGTCTGCATACCCGTGACCTAGGCGGCTATGGCCGTTGTTACCCCATGTGTAGACATGACTCTGCGTTAGCATGCGGCGGTACAGCTTCTGCCACCGCTCTCCATCGTGCTGGACGACTGGCTGATTCGGTACGCGGAATGCGCTGCGTGTGGCGAAGCTCCAGTACGCTGGGTCTAGTCGGATCGAGGCTTGCTGGAAGGCTTTGCATGTACTGCAGAAGGTTAAGAAGCTCTTCGCATCCAGGTACGGAAACACAAGCACAAGAATGTCGAGCGGCAAGTCTGTGAGTGAGCTTGTCATGTCAGTCATGGCGATGAGTCAGTTTGGTGTAGATGTGGTAAGAGTCAAGCAGTGACAAGGGTCATGATTCGACTATGGTAGGTGTATGTATAGGAATGCTGCAGCCTTGTGTTTGGACCCTGTTGGTTTACACCTGCCAAATGACGTTGGAGTTGCGCGGGCGGCGGCGGGGCAGAGACGTGCATGTGGGACACAAACGCCAAGCAAAAACCACCCTTGCCTAGTGCGGCCTTTGAGTCAATGGGGATCACGGCTTTCTCGAAAAATCGCAACGAGGTTCAGCGTTGACGGCCAAGTTTGAGTTTCTCACACCAATCTGGTTTTGGCTACAAGTATCGACTAGACTCCCCTCTTCGTCTTCCCCGGGTGTGCCGCAGAGAGAGTTTGGTATTACCCCACTACATCAGCGCAAAGCGTACCCGGTCAACACCCAAAAATTCTATATCTGGAGAACAGCCAAGCCACAGGATAGACCAACCATGTCTGACCAGACACCGGAACCAGCGGCTCCTTCTGCTGCACCGGCCTCGCAGCCCCAAGCAACAGCAGCTGCCACAACGAATGGAGACGCTAAGACCACAAAGCCAGCAGAGGAGGCGGCGCCCAAGAAACTCTCACCAGCAGAGCTGAAGAAGCAAAAACAAGCAGAGAAGCAGGCCCGGAGAGCGCAGCAAAAAGGTCCAGGAGGACCTCCAAAAGAGCAAGGCGGACCAAAAGACGGACAGAAGCAAGCAAAAGACCCCAAGCAAGGCGCAAAGAATGAGCAAGCCAGACCTATGCCTATCAGGAGAAGACCTTCTCAGTCTGCTCCACCAGTTCAGAAAGAGCTCGAGAAGAAGAGCAGCAAAAAAGAGTCGAGGCAAGCCGGTATTGGGCTGTTCTTTGGCCATTTGTACAGCCAACCAAAACAGCAGTCTATGAACGGAGCAGGGAAGGATGTGCACCCAGCCGTGCTGTCTTTGGGGTTGCAGTACAGCAGCTATGCGATCTGTGGTAGCACGGCTCGTATGGTGGCAATGCTCTTGTCCTTCAAAGCCGTGATTGAATCGTACCAGACACCACCAGGGACAAGTCTGGCAAGACATCTGACAAACCACCATCTCAGCCCCCAGATCGAGTACTTGAGGAGCTGTCGACCTCTCAGCATCAGCATGGGCAACGCTATTCGATGGCTCAAGGACGTTATTATCAAGATCGATCCCTCGACACCTGAAGCGGAGGCAAAGCGAGATCTGCTTGAGGAGATCGATATCTTCATCCGCGAGCGCGTCACAGCAGCCGACCGACTCATCAGCGACCTTGCCTCCAAGAAGATCGAGCCTGGAGACGTTGTCCTTACCTATGCCTCTAGCTCTATCGTAGAGCAAGCCATTCTCGAGGCTCACAAGGCTGGCACTCCCTTCTCGGTCATCGTTGTCGACTCGAAACCGTTGTTCGAAGGCAAGCAATTAGCTCGTAAACTGGCCAACGCAGGCGTGAAGGTGCGCTACTACCTCATCACTGGTGCCTCCCACGCCATCAAAGACGCGACCAAGGTGTTCCTCGGTGCACACGCTATGATGTCCAATGGCCGCCTGTACTCCCGTGTCGGCACCGCCAGCATTTCGATGCTCGCAAGTTCGCACTCTCTCCCCGTCATCGTACTCTGTCAATCCGTCAAGTTCACAGAGAAGGTGGCCCTCGACTCAATCGTCGGAAACGAAGTCGCCCCCGCCGAAGAAATCCTCTCGGAAGCCGAGCGCCGCGACCTTCTCCCGCTAAAGTCCATGCTGCCCAGCAGCCGCAACGCTAGCAAGAACGACGAGAAATCCGCTGCCACCGAGGATGAGAAGCCCGACACGTCCGACGTGCTGAAATGGATTGAGCAGTCCAAGAATCTGCACCATCTCCAGGTCCTGTACGACGTTACGCCCGCACGGTATATCGACATGGTCATCACCGAGTACGGCGGTCTGCCGCCCAGCTCGGTACCTGTTGTCCATCGACTAAGTACGAACATCTAGACCCAGTTGTTGGTTTTCTTTGTTTTCCGTGTTTCATTTGTTATCTCATACTGACGGTTCGATGAAGGGAACGAGGACTAGACAACCCCATCTTGAGGAGCAGAGCCCCGCTCTCGCCAGCCGACATGGAACAGCCCAGGGACTTCCACTTATCACGCGGATTCCCATCGTGGGCAATCACCCTTCCACTCGTGTGCTTCACGAAGGACAGAGGAAGTAAGGATATCAAATAACAATACACGAACAACAAGTGCATAGCAACCCTCCGTTTCCTTCCACTGACTCGGAATCACATCTTACATGCGTTCATACCTTTCACCCACCCATGATTGCCACACAACATTTCAGAAATATTTACAAAGAGAATAGCAGACCCCTAAGCTTCATCATAGCTGTCGATCCACCACGTGCTGCGCTCTTGCACCCCGTCCCAAGACCACGCAGAGACCTCCACAACGCACACCAATCGCACATACAGCCCCCTCATCACAACTCCACCCCGACTCACACTTGAAAAAAAGGACAACGCGCACGTCTTCTCATTCAGTTCTACTGACTCCCCCCGTCTACCCCATTTCCCAGCATCAAACCACCGCCAACCCAGCAACCAACCCCCCGACCACAACCCCCACAACACCAACCCTATTCCCGACCGCCGCACCGGTACTCTGCTGCGCCGGCGCCGAGCTCGCCGCCGAAGGCGCAACCGACGAAGGTGCAACGCTGCTCAACGTCGCACTCGCAGCCCTAGACGCACTCGCCGCCGACTTGGAGACACTCGACGCGGCCGCCGAAGACGCTGCAGCTGACGACGATGCAGCGATCATCGACGAGGGCAGAATGACCCCCGAGATAGTGGTCGCCATGCTGAACGCGGCCGTGGGCGCTATCGCGGGCAGGTTGGTCTGTGTGGGGATCACGAGGCCCGTGGATGCGAAGTAGGCTTCTTCGGCTGGGTCGAAGGGGGGTCCGGTGTCTGTGTCGTGTCTCCATGTTAGGTTGTGGTTCAAGGGCGTTCGGGTGATGTCTTGAGAGGTAGGGAGGGAAAGGGGGGAAAGTACATACAGCTGTCGTCCTGCGCGAAAGCGGCGGCTGCGAGGCCGAGCGCGAGGAGGAGTGTTGCGCGGAGCATACTTGCGTGTGGGGAGTGAAGTGACGTTTGACAGGTGTGGTGGGTTTGGTAGACTAGGACGAGTCTGGACAGACAGGCGCAGGGAGGTGAAACAGAGAGACCGTTGAGCGAAGAAGCGAGCGAGCGAGTGTAAGGTTGTCTTGTCTTGTCTTGTCTTGTCGTGTGTTATCTTGTCTGTCTGTCTGTCTAGGTTACCCAGCAAGCAAGTAAAGGACTTATTTTCCCTCAAAATCGAGACGAGGAAAACCGTGCCAGAACCCCGGGCCTGGGGCCATCCCAATAATATAACTCCCCATATCGTATCCATCCTTCCTCTCCTCTCCTCTCCTCCCTCCCATCAGCGCGTGCGTGCGCCTCGTCCAGCTAAGCTAGCCAGCCAGCCGACTGGTGCAAATCCCCCTTACCAGACACCCGCTCTGGCTCGCGCGAGCGAAAAACAAGCATCAATAGCGCGCGTGCGTATTCCACACCCGTCTGCCAGTAAGACCGCGCGGACAGCCTCCCCAGTCCAGACGCCGCGCCTGCGGATGGCCGCTGGAGACGGACTAGCCCCGCGCGCTCGCGTGCAAGTGGACAGGGCTGTTCGTGTTGCGCGACCGAACGGGGTTAGCGGGCTGCGTTGCGCGCGAGTGACGTTGGTTGCGTTTGCACGAGTTATTTGTAGAGACTGGGCTAGCTAGCCGTACGAGCTTCTTGCTACCTAGCTAGGTAGGTGTCAGGATTATTGTTCGATAGGACGCGGCGTTACTGCTTACTGACTGACGAACTGACTTACTGGTGACGCGCGGTGCAGAGCTGTCAGGCGCTCGCGTTCGGCTAGCAGGCAGGACAGGGCAGAGCAGGCCAAGGGCGCTGTTGCTCCACTGTTTTGGTGAGAGATGGGCTGGGCAGGGCATGGCAGGGCAGCATTGCTCGGCAGGTACGGGGATCTGCGCTTCGAGACTTTGTGTGTTTGATGCTGGCGGGGGCTGAGATTGTGATGAGATGACTGGGTCTGCTGGAAAAGGTAAAGTGCTGCGACTCTCGGGGGAGGGGGGGGGGGAACAATGTATGCTTTGGGGAGACGTTTGTGGGTAGGGAATGAGACTGTGCTGAGAAGCTAGGGGATGAAGAGTGGCAACGTCCGTCTGTTGTGGACTGTGATCGAAATCACCGCATGGACTGTATCACAGTCTGTGGAGTGTCAGACGCTTGGTATGTTCTCTGCAACGGGTACTTGTACCCGGTTCCTATTGACGCAATCCGTCTGCTCTGACCTCCAGCCACGAGGCCACCCGGAGCGTGGAGGATTATGGAACCTCGGGAGATTGAGAGCGGTTCCTACGGCCACATAACTCCAGCTTCTGGAAACGATATCACCACTACTATACGTTTCACCTTGATCTCGGAGAACTACCAATCCAACCATAAGGGATGCCTTGACCATTCCCACGTGTTTTGAGCACATTAATGGGATCTAGTTATGGGGAAATGGGTCCGGGGCGAAGAGCAGGATCAATGGAACGGTTGTAGTTACGGTCAGCTTGGACGTTAGTTGCGTTTACGTCACTGGACTGAGCTTTTTGTGCTGTGTGCAGATGCATGTGCAATGTTGCAAGAAATGACACTCAGAGTCGTACTCTGGCGGTTCGTGTTGTGACATACAGCGCAAAGGTCATTTGTGTGGAGAAGGAGGAAGCGTGATGGGTCGAGATGTGGTGTCAACATGAGGGTATATTGGTTTTGCCCGTGAGAATCCGTCAACAGTAGCCGACCTGTTGCACTTTTCCCAAACTATATTAACGCCGTGGAACGCCGCCCAGATGCATGATGAAGCTGCTCAGTGGTCTACCGTTTCACCGTTACTCCTCCATGGCATCGACCTCGATGACAGCCTCGGTCTTCTTGGAGTAGTACGCCTTGATGTCGATCTTGAAGTCGGCCATGGCGACGCCGAACATCTTCAGCAGCGCAGTCTGGTGGCTGTTCATGACCTGACCCTCCTTGCATACGGTGTACGGGGCATCAAGCGTGACCTTACCCTGGTCGAGCCTGGTGGGCATGCCCCATTTCCTGACGGTAGTCTCGACGCTGTGAGGCAGCTGGACGTCGTCCTCAATGGGCAGCTCACCGCCTCGCGAGTAGACAACTCCGGCAGGGATTGTGAAGGTGTGGGTGGCGGTGACACCAGCGCGCGCGAAGTCGGTCTGCGAGTAGGCGGCGAAGTACTCGAGGACGTCGGCAGGCTCGCGGTTGGTGAAGAAGAGACCAACGTTGCCAGCGAGGTGCTTGGTCAGCTCGGACAGGTTGGTGAGGTGCTCCTCAGCGGGCGTGATGCCCAGGGCTTTGGCCATGACCTTTGTCTTGCCGAAGAAGAATCTGCGCAAACGTTACTAAAGAACTTTGTGCCTTATGATTCGTGAACCTAGATTTACCGGCTGTCAGAAAATTCAGCGCGCACTTCCTTGAGATACGAGTTGCGCATGTTCTCTACGGAGAAGACGAAGATGTGCTCGAAGTTCTCGGCCGCCTCTTGCACGTTGGCGAAGAGCTTCTGCGAGAGCTCCTTGCCCTTCTTCTCCGTCTGGGTGAGATGCACGACCTTGGCACGCTTGGACTTGGGCATTGTGGCGGTGTTGTGGTGGTTTTCTGTGTGAAGTCTGGTGTTGCAGTTGCTTCTAGAGAAAAGTTCTAGCAGCCGCAAAAAAAGTTAAAGGGCGCGGCGGGGAAAGAAGCGACCGCCGACCCTTAGCGCAATGCAGCCACGGCTTGGTTAGTTGGAGGCTCCACAGCTCGTCACCGAACTGCTGTCCGAGTGCGCTTGAAGCTCTCTTGTGTCTTCTGCAGGCTTCTCAGCATGCTTCGCTCGTGACAGCGACATGTTGGATTTCATGGAGAATGTGCAGAATGCATTCTACGAAGCCTCGCACTGGAATCTGGACAACTCGTATGGAGCGCTGAACAACACGGCACGAGGTAGGCATAAGCATGCTGTATGCGCTCTGTCTGGAATCATCACTGACCGAAGCAGCTCTGCTCGACTTCCAGATTCCTCAGGGTCTACGGCTGCAGATATCCTCGCTCGCTGCACCCAATTTCGCGACCTCGTATACGCTGGGGAGTGTTGGTGTAGTAGATGGCTCGGTCTCATACCTGTACTCTTCGCTACCGCTGAGGAGGGAGTGCAAGAGCTCTCACATCGACCTGAAGAACGTCATTCGCGGCTACAAACATGTAAAGGAGCTCAGGCGGCCCGATGAGAACTGGTGGTGGGAGCTCTGGCATGCTGGGAAGCGGGTCGACCGCAAAAGTAAGTCCTCGGCAACATGGCTGCGACCGCAGGCTGAGACAAACAGACACATTACTGTACGGACGGGTGTTCCTCCCCCAATCGAGACTCGAAGCCTTGTACTTGCGCCGCCTTACGCCCACACGACAGCTCCGGATCGCCGCTGTCAGCGACTCCAACCTCAACAATGGAGGCACAATCCTTGCGCTGCTGCAGAACGATGTGGGCAAATACAGCACCGAGTACATGTACAGCACGGACTCGGCGCTCATGGGCCTGCGAGGTCTGTATAATTTCGGCGCAGATCCAAGAGCCGCGCCAACACAACCGATGTCCGTCGATCAGGCGGAACCGGTGCATGGTCGCTTCAGCGCAGGCGCGGAGCTGTACTATGGTCTATTGAACAAGAGCGGCGGTATCAGCACTGGCTTACGCTTCACCACACTGCCGGATCACCCTGGCTTCCCGTACACCATGACGCTTACGCTAAATCCGTTGATGGGCAACCTTACTTCCACGTACGCGGTCAAAGCCGGGTCTAATCTGGCGCTCTGTTCGCGCTTCGACTTCAACTTCTATTCGTACGAGAGCGAGATGCACCTCGGCTGCGAGCTGTGGAGGCGACGCAGCACTGAGGACGTGGATTGGGCGGTCAAGAAGCTGCGTCCAGATTGGAAGCAGCCGACCGTGTCTCCCGACGACAATGTCTCTGGCGTATTGAAAGCCAGGGTTGATCAAGATTGGCGTGTGGGCGTGCTTTGGGAAGGCAGGATTAAAGAGCTGCTCTTCACGCTGGGCGCAAGCCTTGATCTCAAGAAGAGAGAGCACATCTTCCGAGCCGTCGGCCTGGAGCTGCAGTACTCTTCGTGAACCTGTCAGACGGCGCAAGCCACAATGTAGACAAGACGAATCAGCAATGCAAATGCGGTATATGCCGCGGATCGACCTAGCGATCCAACCGAGCCGGACGAGCAGCGATGGTCCTTCTTCTGCACACCTTCTGGAAGCGTGTTTCAAACGCCATGATTCGTTCCCAGAGAGCCGCAAAAGAGTCGCGTAGCGTGGACGGGTGCTGAGTCGCTTGCAATCCTAATAGATTCTGGGCGAACATGATTTTCATGTCTTCTTTGATCACAACAGAGGCACCCCGGTCCGGGACTGCCATCTACCAGTTCAGCTGCATGTCGATTCCGACGGTGTGACGTTGAAACAGATGAGCATGTCAGGATCATGGCAGTCCGTTATGCCCAGGCTCAGGACCACGAAAGCAGCACAAAAGTAGTTTTCCGAGAGCAATTGAAACAAAATTATGCGTACTGGGGAAAGACAATTGGCACAGCATTTTCCTGGCAGAGGATGCTTGTTTGAAGGCTTCGTCTGGTGCCGAATCACGAGCAGGTTGCGGTGGAGAATAGGTTCCACATGCTGGGGCTTCGTTATCCGCTTGCGACACGGTTCGGCCATTCGTAAAGGCGGTTCCTGGCGTAAGCCTTGCGCTCTGTGGCAGGGGACTCGTTGGCACGCCAGATGACAGCTGTAGGGCGACTAGACGCCCACTTAGCCTGTTTCCCGATTGAAGACGTCAGGGCCAGCGAAATTGCAGTTGCCTTCTCTTGACGATGGCGAAGCTCACCAACTCGGGTTCCTTTGGGACGAGTGCGTCAAATTGGGCACGTTCGAAGGCTGCACGGGCACTGATGCTCGATCAGGATCCCTCTCGCTATCGGCTCAGCCGAGCGATCAGCGACGAGGGACTGTTGAGAGCCTGCGACAGCTCGCGGTGCCAATGCGGGTCAATCCTGCCGCTGGAGGTGCGCCCGTGGCCAGGTCCGCTACCCCTTGCAACGAGGCGCTCGCAGCGCACTCGAGACGGACGTGGACGTTGCGTCGTGCGGATGCCGACAGTGCGTTGCTGCCGTGCACCACAGGCGACGATGACACCACGAGGTCCGCCGCTGCATGCGGTGCGATGGTGAACAAGCACAGCCGGCCTCGATAGCCCGTTCGTTCCTGTGAGTGCAGAGCCGAGGCGCGTCAAGCCGGCGGTGGATCGTCTCAAGTTTCTGGTACGTACCTGACGCCAGTACAGCGCCCAACGGGCTAGTGTGTGTGCCGCGCTCTCCACGCAACGAAGCGTGTTATGCAGCCGTGACTTCAAACCGCTATCGTGTGCTGCGGTGACAGCACTCCAGCACACGGCTTCTGGGCGGCCGTCAGGCTGGTCTGCGACAAGGGTGGCCCAGCGTGAACGCCTCCTGAAGCAGACTTGGCCGGAGCGCGCACTTGGGAGCTGCCACTCAGTCGCTCTCACGGTGACCAGGATGCTCAAGTCCGCGCCGCGACACGCCTGGTTTCTCGCGGTGAGCCCCTGGCCGTTGCGGACAGCGGCCGACACAGCGCGCGCGCTCAGCCAGTCGTGGGCTGCGCACCAAGGCCGTCCAGAGACACCCGCTCAACCGCCGCGAAAGAGACGGTCTGCATAGTCTATAGAGCGCCGTCCAGCAGCAGCGCTCGCAGCAGCGGACAAGGCTACAAGCATCGCCAGCGTCACAGCCGGTCTTTGGCGCTGGCGTTCAAAACGGCCAGCCGTGGTGCTAAACTTGCATCCTGACGCTGCGTGTGGATGCAGCCGGTCGCGCTTGGTGGAAGGCGCGAGCCCGATTCGGCGTGGTGCCTTTTTCCCCCCTACTCGTCTTGCTGATGTCCTTAATCTTAATCTCCCCCTTCCCCCACGACTGTCTTAATCCATCGCCTTCCGGTGTCCGCAACCTCACGTCTGGTGCGATTGCGATCCCTCGTCACGTTCCCTTCTCTTGTCGACTTCTGCGAAGTGCCGCCATTCCTTTCGGCCTTTGCCCACATTCATTTCCACTCCACCCCATCCTTAGGCTTCGCCTGTCCACTCCTTAGCTTCCCCCAAGCCCGTTCCACTCCTTCCCGGCCCAGCATCGCTTTTGGACGATCCTACTTTGATACCTGCTCCTCGGCTAGCAGCTTCTTTCTTCCAAAACCACCTACGCGCCTGGACGGTAGCTCGAGCTGAGACTCACACGTGAACCCCTTTGCACTCTGCGCAACTGGACTCGCCGCACGCTTCGCAACGCTCGCATAACTTCGCCTATCCACTTGATTGGATCCTTTACCTATACGACTCTTCACGAAAACCACCAGACAGAGGTGCTCAGCTTGACTGCTCCCTCTAGACACCCCACACCCACACCCACACCCCTCCGAACCAGTCCCCGACCCCGGACCGGTTCCTCCACTTCTCCAAGATGCAATCCAACGACGACATGATGGATTCTACCACCCCCTCGCCCAGCGCGACCGGAGCCGCCACCCCAACTCCCTCCTCCAGCTCGGCCGCCCGACGCCCGCCGCGCAAGAGCACCCTCACCCAGCAGCAGAAGAATCAGAAGCGACAGAGGGCCACCCAGGACCAGCTAGTCACCCTAGAGATTG
Source organism: Didymellaceae sp. YAFEF048 (assembly GCA_032595095.1). NCBI lineage: Eukaryota > Fungi > Ascomycota > Dothideomycetes > Pleosporales > Didymellaceae > Didymellaceae sp. YAFEF048. The sequence continues at coordinate 112,395 of JAVISA010000023.1, read as the reverse complement.
AGTTCAACAAGAACCCTACACCTACCGCCGCCACGCGCGAGAGGATAGCCAGCGAGATCAACATGACTGAGCGATCGGTCCAGATCTGGTTCCAGAACAGGTGCGAAGCAGCATCTTCACGCACAACGCCACTCATACTAATTCCATCATAGGCGAGCCAAGATAAAGAACATTGCTAAGAAGAGCATCGAGAACGGAGATGACTGCAATGACATCCCTGAATCCATGCGCCGATATCTCGCTCTTCAGGCTATGGAGTCTGGCAAGTCGATAGGCAGCACCTTCCTTGGCCGTACCGGCGGCATCCCATACGGCAGCGGCATGCTTCTCAACACCGACACCAGCTCAGCGAAAGTTGGTATGTAAACTACCACGCTAGCGCACCTGGCCATGTAAGCTAACGTCTGCTAGTCATCACACACTTCTCTGTCCGCTCTTTGAGCGTTGGTAGCTGGAGGAGGGTCGGCCAGTCCGCTATGGATCTGGTCATTTTCTACTCTCCCGAGAAGTGCTGCATCACCTACTACATCAACAACGACTCCGCTGGGTACAAGATTGAGTACCCTTTCTCATACATCAAGAACATCACTCTGGACAACGGAGACATGGCCACAAATGCCGAGGGCGCTTCCCAGCGACCTGGAGGCCTTGTTGTCGAGCTCAACCGCCCACCGAACTTTTTCATGGACTCCTCTGGCTCAGGTGGCTTCTTCCAGTGCGGTGACTTCACCGAAGACCAGCAGGCATCACAGGTCATGGTGCACCACCTCGGTGGCCACCCTAAGGTGCTGAGCGGTCAGTTGGCGAAGCTTGTTTCACTGGAGGCGTTTCAGAACCGCCATAACATGTACGACCCCCATGCTATTGCGGTCTCGGCGCCTGTCTCGCCAATCAACTTCCGCCCTGCCTCGCAACCCAACCACCTGGTGCACCCCCACAGCGGCATGTTTCATGATTCCCACCTCACGCCAGGTCCATTCCCGCCGCGCGGACACAAGCGCCAGCGTTCTCGCTCGGTGCCTGTGGCTGTTGATTTCTCGATGCTGCGCAACCCCATGCCGTCATTCATGATCCAGCCTGAGCCGTCTCCGTACATCCCGAACCCGGAGATCTTTGCTCCCGTTCCTCACTCCTCCTCGGGCCCTATCGGGCCTCACCTGAGCATCGACACCTCTGCTGGTTACGGCATGGGCGACTACCGCCAATACCCCATGTCGGCCACGACAGCCAACTCGCCGTCCGAGTACGGCACACCGTCGTTCTACTCATCCGGACCCCAGAACGATAACATCCCTGCTTCAAACTTTGGTCAACAGTACAACATCCCACCATATGTGCACACACCCATGGGCCCGCCACCCCACTCGGCGGCGCTTGCCTCGCCCATGCCGCCAATGGGTCACCATGATCCCATCATTGCTAACCAGTCGCCGCCCCTCAACTCTTTCGGCCGCGACAGCTCGGCGGATGTCTACCCCATGCCTCACGATCAAGGCATGGCAGACGAGACGCTTCACATGACAGACATGTACGCGAAGCAGAATCTCAACCTCCCCTTCCGCTCGCCTCTGATGGAAGAGAACGTTGATGACCTGGACATGCAGAATCTGGTCTCTTTCGGCACGCTGGACCATTCCGGTCTATCGCCGGAACATCATCACCAGATGTAATCGCATATTGAGCTTGTTTCTGCTCGTGTCATTTTGCTCGCGCTAATACCCTGTCATTGTTGCCTTTGGCGAAAGTGGCGCGCTGCTCGGGTCTCGCTCTTGAGACAGAGGCGGGACGCGGGGCAGTTCGTTCGCCTCATCGACCATATCATACCTAATGTGTGCTTGCTTTCCGTTACATATTGGCTCAAAGCGCTCGACATATTGAAATCTTCTTGTTGCAAAATCATCTTACGTCTCTTGTCATTAAACAGCCGAGAAGTCATTCAATCTACCTCCATTTCGCACATCTTGGTAACGCAATCTGAACGACCCCCATATACGGGCTTGGTTTCCTCTACGGCGTTGCTTGGGGTTCGGCGGATGGATCATACACACAGAAAACGGCGGCCTGGTGGAACCTGCGCCACCGCCCTCAGAGGGCGGTCATCGGGTCGCGGTGTTGGAGAAGTTGCCATGCGGTTGGGTTGGATGCATCCACTGCGGATTCATCCTGGAGTTGTTGCTGTTGGTGTCGTTGCCAGCAGGTGGTGTCTCGTTGTTCCATCATTTTCCCTTTGTTGCGAAATTTCATACCCTTTTTCTAAGCGTCGGTGGTGGAGGGTGTTTGAAGGTTGCTGCTCACACGATCTTCTCTGTGTTCCACTCTACTGACAGTCTCCCTGGGTGTTTGTTTGTTGGTTGTCCGTTACGTGTAGCCGCTGGGCGTGCTCTCTCTCTCTTTCTCTCTCGAAAGCTTGACTTTCCCTTCGTTTCTTCAATCAGCCAAATATTCCTCTATGCATGCATCAAACGTTAGCCTGAAATCAAAAACATCTCTCCATCACCGTCGTCGTCGTCGTCGTCGTCGTCTCAGACTGCCGCGCGCAGCGCCATGGTGAGAAGTGAGCACGTGACAACCACGCCCTCAGCACGAGGAAAGCAAACCAGCAAAGTCGTCGCTTCAATTCATTAATAACAAAACAGCAGCACAGGGTCCCCCCGCTCCCATCTTATACCTCACCTCACCAAACCGTGTGGACAAGGTGGAAATTACGATCCCCCCCAAAGCGGACATGCTCACCTGCTGGAAATGAGACGTCAAATCCTAATACGTGCAATCACCGGCTAGCTTGCGCCAGAAGCGAAATACGCCAGATGGGGCTCAAAACGTTTCTGGCATTTGACTGGTGTTCCGCCGTGCTTATTGGCTGGGTTCTGGAATTGGACCGTAGAGTCAGGTAGTTAATTAGTCAGTTAGGTGGTTCACTCATTCGACTGCTGTTTCTGTCTTGTGCGTTTCGTTTAAGGCGCGGATGTGCGTGATTTGCTCGCTCGCTCGAGGGAATGAATGAATGGGTGGATAATGCCCATTGATTAGGTGTGATTGCAGTAGATGGGATTGGGTTGAGGGGTATGTGCACTACTACTACTACGAAGTACTGTGAGAAGGAGCGAGAGTTTGGGTCGTTTGTGTGCTTTTTTTCTTTTCTTATTTTACTATCATCATCGCATGTTGCATAGCTTGGCTTAGCTTAGTCGACTTGGTCCCAAGATGCGTGACCGTTTGTTCGTTCGTGTGTTCGTACGAGCGGGCTCGGTCTACTTACTTACTAGCAAGATAAGGAACTTTTCTGATTTTCTTTCTTTCTTTTCTTTCAACGAAGAAAGACGGAGCGGACTGGGACGGAGGGTCGCGAAAGCGCTCGGGCGGGCTCGGCTCGGCGTCAACATGCTTGCGAACTGTACCTACTGTGTGTGGTGGGCTGCTCTGGGGGCACAAGCGGTGATCTAGATTGTTCCCATTCCCCAGGGTTGTGGTGTGGTTTGGTTGATCTGTTAGGGTTACGGCGCCCAGGGTTCGTGTTACGAGGACTCAGGCTCCCCTCCCACTCTCACTCCGTGTCGTGTGGACTCTGTGGAGTAGGTAGAGGTGCGCTTGCCTGCTTACGCTAGCTTACGCTTACGCCCAGGGGAAGGGAGGCCGTGTTGTTAGCTAGGCTGGCTGGATTGACAGATTGTGGGTTCGCGGGCAAGGCTGACAGTGACCGGGGGAAATTATCGTAATGGATACGATGGGATTACGATGAGATTGGAACGAGAATTATTACTGCACAGAGCTTTGCAGGCGAATTAACGCTTGCCTGCGCTCGGCGAATGTCTAGGTGTAATTAACCAGATGTGTGCAGTGTAGACGAGACGAGTCTGGTTGTCATGACGTGCAGTGCCGACGTGCACGCATCGACGGCGGCGGTGCGGCATCGAGGGTTCCTGGCCCTGGCGGCCGCTGAGGGTTCTGGGCCGATCAGCACGGGACTGTCGCTTTGGGCGCGATTCTTTTCAGGGGCCGCGCGCAGATTTGCAAAAAGAGCCTCGCAACCCTGGTCTGGTGGCGACGGCGACGGGGCGGGAACGTGAGTACAATGGGGCTGCTCATTTCCATGCTGGACAGGATTTGCTGTTGCGCGCTGCTCGAGTCTCCTGAAAAGGTCGGCAAGCGAGAACGCCCGCCGCAGCCCCCTACTCTTGTAACGGCTTTTTCTAGGCTGTTGGCGCACGCGAGGCACCTCTGACCCTACCTACTCGTTGCTTGTCTGTTTCTCGATAACCTTATCGATCGATTGCGTTGGGTTTTTTCTGCTCCCATCGCCTTTTTCCACCGAGGTGCGTGCTGCCCAGGCTTTTTGCAGCGCCGACGTCAACAAGACAACGAGATCGAGATTCGCGGCGGCTTGTCCTGAAGCGAGCGCAAGGGCGATCACTCGCAGCCTCTTGTCGCCTGTGGAGCTACAACGGCGGCTCTGCCAGGCACCACCGACCACCGCACAACACGAGCAGCTGCGCACGCAAACAAGATCTGGGGAAGACATTAACCACTCCGCACGTCACCGGGTCTTCTCCCTTCTGCAAGGCCAACAACCTTGGTGCAGGGTCAATCACGTAGGTGGATTTTCTTAGCTCCCCTGTCGACGTTGGTTTGGGCATGGGCGCGGAAGTGCGCGGACTGGAGGCTCCGGGAGTAGCGGTGGTGGTGGTGTGCATGCATAATCACAGCATTGCTGCTGCTGCTTCGCACCGCGTCTGTCTGCCCCAGCCTCCGCCCTCCGCTGCGTGTTCATGCTCATGTCCATGTCCATGTCCATGTTCACGTCCTAGTCGTCTCCCTCGCATTGCTCTCTGCCACGCCAGCTATTGCACCGCCGCCAATTGCGCCCCTGAGCCGCGTGCTGACCTCGTCGTCCGCCAGCAGACCCCGTACCCTAACACCCTCACGCCGACACGCCTGGGATCGCTGCCATGCCGACCAGAAGCATCAATCCGTTCGCGACATCCACCTCCACCTCCACCGACGCCCTGACCGAAAAGCGTGACGAGCCGCGCCGGGCCTCGTTCACCAAGGGCAACAAGTTCACCGCCCTGTTTGGCGGCGCCTCGCCCAAGGCCCGCTCCGACGCTGCTGCTCTGCGCGAAGCCCTCATTGCCCAGCAGCAGGCCCTCCTGAACTCGCCCTCGCCCTCGCAGCAGCAGATCAACACAGCCTCCATCTCCCTGCCGTCCATCAGCCTCACCACAGCCACCGGCGAGAAGATGCCCACCGAGCCCAAGACCCTGTTCCAGCCCAAATCGCCCGAGGAGCAGCGGCGACTGGCCCGCCAGCACGCACAGTTCGGGCCTCTGGGCTCGCAGGCCCACCGCTACACCAGCAAGTTCGAGGGCGAGTTCGGAGACCCCATCGAAGACGAGCCGCCATACTACTTCCTCCTCACCACCTACATCAGCTACTTAATCCTAATAGTGTTCGGACATGTCCGCGATTTCTTCGGCAAGCGCTTCAGGCGCCAGCACTACAGCCATCTGCAGGAGAAGGACGGCTATGCCCCTCTGAACAGCGACTTCGACAACTTCTACACCCGCCGCCTCAAGATGAGGATCAACGACTGCTTCTCGCGCCCCACCACGGGCGTCCCTGGCCGCTTCATCACCCTGCTCGACCGCAAGTCGGATGACGGCAACAACACCTTCAAGATGACCGGCACCACAACAGAGACGCTCAATCTGAGCTCTTACAACTACCTTGGCTTCGCCCAGTCCGAGGGTCCCTGCGCCGACGCTGCTGAGGCGGCCATCAGGAAGCACGGCATCACAATGGCTAGTCCCCGCGCCGACTCGGGCACCTCTGAGCTTACAGTCGAGGTCGAGGACCTGATCGCCAAGTTCGTCGGCAAGCCAGCGTCCATGGTCTTCTCCATGGGCTTCGTCACAAACGCCACCACCTTCCCCACCATTGTCGGCAAGGGCTGTCTCCTCATCTCCGACGAGCTGAACCACTCCTCGATCCGCTTCGGCGCCCGTCTCTCCGGCGCCATGGTCACCATGTTCAAGCACAACGACATGCGCGATCTCGAGCGCACGCTGCGCGAAGCCATCTCGCAGGGCCAGCCGCGCACGCACCGCCCGTGGAAGAAGATCCTCGTCGCCGTCGAGGGCCTCTACTCCATGGAAGGCACCATGTGCAACCTCCCCGGCATCATCGAGCTCAAGAAGAAATACAAGTTCTTCCTCTTCGTCGACGAAGCCCACTCCGTCGGCGGCGTCGGCCCCCGCGGCCGCGGCGTCTGCGACTACTTTGGCATCTCGCCCAGCGAAGTCGACCTCCTCATGGGCACGCTGACCAAATCCTTCGGCGCCAACGGCGGCTACATCGCCGCAGACAAGCACATCATCGACAAGCTCCGCACCACCAACGCCGCCATGCTCTACGCCGAGTCCCCCACGCCCCCCGTCCTCGTCCAAATCGCCTCGGCCCTGCGCATCATCAACGGCGAAATCATCCCCGGCCAGGGCGAAGAGCGCCTCCAGCGCCTCAGCTTCAACTCGCGCTACCTCCGCCTGGGGCTCAAGCGCCTCGGCTTCATCGTCTACGGCCACGACGACTCCCCCATCATCCCCATCATGCTGTACAACCCGGCCAAGATGCCCGCCTTCAGCCACGAGATGCTGCGCCGCAAGATCTCCGTCGTGGTTGTCGGCTACCCCGCCACTCCGCTCGTCTCCTCGCGCGCAAGGTTCTGCGTGTCCGCCGCGCACACCAAGGACGATCTGGATCGCATGCTCGAGGCGTGCGACGAGGTCGGCGACCTGCTGCAGTTGAAGTTCAGCAGCGGCGTTGCGGGTGGCGCGGTGCCTGAGGAGGAAGGGCGGGTATCAGTAGACGAGACGAAGAAGAAGATGAAGAACGCAACCAAAGGGAGTGACGGCAAGGAGCTGGCCCCGCCCAGGTGGCGCGTCCAGGATGTACTGAGGCGCGGCGTCGAGGACGTGCAGTTGCCGCTGCGATGAGCTGAGCCGAGCCGAGCTGAGCTGACCGAAACACCAAACATTGCACTCACGGCGTGTTGGTTGGTTGGCTAGCTGGTCTCTTGTTGTATGTATGTAGCCTTCGTGTGCGAAGACGCCCCAGCAATGCCCGTCCCGTTCTTCTCCAGTTCAGTTCTCTATATATCCTTTTCTTCTTCTCTCGCTATCCACGCCGATACAAGAGCTTTAGTGCAGTCCCGTATAGTTTCCAGTCCTAGCATTTCCGGCGTAATCTATCTTATCTCCTCCCTCTTCTTCTTCTAGCTCCGCAACGCAACGCAACGCAACGCAACGCAACGTACGGAACGGGGGGCGGTCGTCTGTACTGTAGGAACGCGGGGGTGGAAGGTTTTTTTCCCTTCACAATGTATACCGGTCGGTCGGTCGGTTGTAGTGGGTGTACGATTAGATACGAATATCATATCCATATCATATCCATATCATATCATGTCATATTATATCCCGTTGAATCAAAACGAATCAAAACGAAATGAAACGCTTCATAGTAAGGTCTAGTCCAGTCTAGTCCAGTCCACTCTAGATCCAACACTGTTCTATTCTATCTAGTCCTGTAGGTGGCATGGCATGGCAAGGCTGTGGATGTTGAGGGAGGCGGTAAGGCGGTAAGGCGGTAGGGTGTTTCTGTTGTGTTGTGCGTGCAAATCAAGGGGTGGGGGGGTAGCTGGGGAGCTAGCATGGTTAAGGTTACGGTATGGTATGGTTAGGATTATGATGGCTGCCCGGCTACCGTGTATACTGTCCTTGCTCTGCATGCATGGCCCGCAGTCGCGCGCGGAGTCTGCTTGCCGTTTTTAAGTTTTGAGTTTGAAAGTGTAGTGTAGTGTAGTGTAGTGTAGTGTAGTGTACAATACAATGTCACCCAATCCAACACAACCCAATCCACCCATCGTTCAGCCAGCGCCTCCTCTCACCGCCCGCCCTCTACTATAGTATTCCGCCTCGACACCCCGCGCATCTCGCCCTTCCCCATGGTGACCTCTAGCGCCTGGATCAGCGCGCGCTCGTCGTACCGCGTGAACGCGTCGCCCGCTTCGCGCCGGCCGTACACGCGGATCGCTTCGATGCCGAGGTCGCGCAGGGCGGGCTGGTCGACGGCGGGCGTGCCGGGGCCGGTGAGGTGGATGATGTGGGTGATGTAGTTTTTGTAGTGGGAGGGGTGGAGTGGGGAAGCGTGGTGATGGGAGGTGGAGGTTGGTTGGGAGGTGGTGTGTGTGACTGTGTCTGTGTGAGGGTGGGAGTGCTGGGAGTGCGGAGAGTGTTGGGATGTAGCAGCCGCGTCGGCGATGGCAGCGACAAAGTCCAGCGCGGAAAAGGGGGCTGAGCGGGGTCCCGTCTCGCGGTCGAGAGTCGAGTTGAGGATGAGGATTTTGTACTTGATGGCTGGGTTTGCGAGGGCGGGGCCGATTCCTTTCAGCACGAGGGACGGCACGATGGACGTGTAGAGTGAGCCGATGCTGTAGATGACTGCCTGGGCGTCGGCGAGCGCGGAGAGGACGGTGGGGTTGGCGGCGAGCCGGATCTCTTGCCCGTACGGGTTGATGTACCAGAGGCGGCGGATGCGGGCGGGCAGGTCGTCTTCGTGGGCTTTGGAGAAGGTGATGTATTGTTTGCGCAGGGAGGGGAGCGAGCCGGGGAGGTTGGCGTCTTCGATGCGGTCGTGGGCGTCGAGTTCGTCCGTGGGGGAGGAGGGGGGTAGGGAGTCGAGGGCGGACGGGGTGGAGGGGTGCGAGATGGAGTTTTGCCCGGTGATGATGGTGCCGTTGGCGAGGCCGACAGAGATGTGGTGCGAGAAGTTGGTGTTGATGGCGGGTAGGACCGAGGTGTGGCTGGGGACCGAGCAGATGCTGGAGAGGAGGTAGATGGCGGACTCGAGGGAGCCGGTGAAGAGTCGGGCACTGGGGAGGTTAGTCGAGAACTGGAGGATTGTGATGGAGTTGGGGGAAGGTGGGAAGTGTATACTGCGCATCATGTGTCAGCACGGTTCGGCACTCACCCAGTCAGAAATAGATTGCCGATGCTTGCGCCCGAGAAGTCAAAGGTAGATGATGGCCTGCGTCTCTTCACGATCTCAAAAGCTACATGGTTCAGGATTGAGCGTATCAGCTCTTTCTTCGCGGTGGAGATGTTCGTCCAGAGGGGATGCTGCGCTTCCACAATTTGCAGCCACTCTTGCTTGGCCGAGACTTGCTCTTTCGGGAGGCGATGATTGAAGAAAGCTTTGATTGCTGCTTTCTCACTCTCGTCATTGTCTGGGTCATCGGGGATCAGGCGCACGAGACGACCTGAGTGGGTCAGCATTGTGTTGTATAATATAATCAAGTTCCATGCACGCACTTCGCACGTCACCGATTCCTGTCGTGTGTCAGTCGACCTCATCTTTGTTCATCCATCAAACACATGGCTGCATAAGATCTGTACACACCTGGACCGCCAAAGACACGTATGAGCTCAGAGGAACTTCCGCCATTGTCACTGATAGGGATCACATAGCTGAGTGGACATCTCTTGTCTTCTCGCACGGTCTTGAAGACGTCGACTAGATTATTGGCAGCACTGCCTCCGGAGAAGACAACGATGCCCTTGGCCTTGATGGAGCCATTGGTCGTTGGAGTTGCAGTGCCGCTAGCGCTGTTTAGGGTAAGGAAGACCTCCGGGGTAGCAGCAGCCATGGTGGTGTGGAAGTCAGGTAGAAGACGGAGGCTGGACCGTGAAGGCCGTGAGAATCTCAAGTCACAACATGGTGTTCGTTGCAGTGCTGTGAAGCAGGATTCCCATAGTCGCGTGTGGTTAGGGCAAGAGTCATGCACACTAAGCTCTTTGGTAGGGCAGGCGCCGCGTTCAGCTGGATTAGGCAATATCTCGCACTTTGCAGGGTTTCGTAGTAAAGCAGCATGAGCGTCACATGTTCAGTCAGTTGCTGGGCTGGCAGGGTCATTACGGTGGAAGAAATGTTTTTGTGTTCTTGGTCTGAGGATTTTGTACAGAGCGAGTCCTCGGCTCGAACGCATGATAAGAGTACAAAAGCAACGCCCTCTTTCCTGCTGTGCGTGCCGACGAAGAGCAACTTGCACTCGAGGCTGTCGAGCGAATGCAGCAGATTCGATCAGCAGCACGCACAGCGCTTTCCTGGATACTGCACGGGACGGCCAATGGGTGAGGTCCCGTCTCTGATTACCCCCACACGTAGATAGCTTCATGCTTTGATGCGGACGTCGATTCCATGCACACGGCCTACGACTGCTCGGCAGCCTCCTCGCGCTCCTTCCTCCTGGCGCGCTTCTCGAGCAATGTGTCGCGGCGGTCGGCCAGGTATCTGAACTGGCGGTGCTCGACGCCCATCAGCCAGTAGCCGAAGCTGCCGCCGATGCCAGCATAGACGGGGTAGACCCAGAGCGACTCGCGGTTGAAGAGCGGGCGCATCTCAATGCCGAGCTGCCACAGGCGTGCGGCGATGCCTGTCGGGAGGAGCCTGTGGTTAGCAAGCGCTTCGCAGAGCAAGACAGGCGGCCGAAGCCGGGGGCGTACCGAGGCCGCTCCAGAACAGGACCTTGTGAACCATTGTGAGCGTACGGGACCGGTTGCGCGTGGGTAGACGGGGTGCGTGGGCTGCAATGGCAATGGCAGTGGGATGGGGTATGACGGCCGTGTTGTGAGATGCCGTCTCCAGGTCTCCTCACACGCAGTCGGCTAATTGTCGGCCGAACCGCCGCAAGAAGGTTGCGAGCGCCGCAAGGGAACACCAGCACCACCAACCGCGCTGCGACCCGCCGTGCGTCGTATCTGCAGCTGGACGCTCGTCCTCCTTCACTCACATCGCCATCGCCATGCGATTCGAAGTGTCTGCTTGCACCTGACCGCCGGCCCACGACTGCTCCTGCGCACGTGTTGATAGCCAGGCACAGCTCCGCGGCCTCTACCTAGCACGAGCGCACGTCAGGCCTCACACCCCGGCTTCCCACGACATCATTTATTCGCTATGGCTGAGGTTGGCCGCAAACGCGCCCTGGACGGCGATGGCGCTGCAGCACCGCGCAAAAAGCTGCGCGCCTCGGAGCTGCCGCTGTCACAGGCGCAGCGAACGGCCATTGATAATCTCGTGCACACGTTCCGCAAGAAGGGCCACTATGACAGCATCCGCAAGGACCTGCTGGCCCAGTTCGAAGCCAGCGTATGTGACTGTTTCCTCATCACGACGCAGCATTACTCTACACGTTGCTGACCCGTCTTCGTAGCCCGCCAAAGCCGACCTCCTCACCGCGTTGGAGGAGCTTGTCGACCGCGAGACCGACCGCAACCCGTCGCTGCTATCCAAGGACCCCAGGGTCGCTGCCACGCTGATTGAAGGCGCCGGTGAGCGCAGCGACATCTACGGCAAGATCACGCAGACAGTCAACACCCTACTCGACTCGTTGATCCAGGACCAAGGCCTACCCAAGATGCGCGAACACCGCATCCAGGAAGTTGGGCCAGAGGCTGCAGCTGAAGAGGAACAGCGGGGCAGCAAGACAGAGGAACAGTGGCAGGAGGAGTCTGACGCCCGTCGGCGCGAGCGGGAGGCCAAGCTTGAGCAAGAACGCGAGAGGGAACGTGAGCGAGAACGCGCAGAGAAGGCCAAGAAAGAAGAGCGGAAGCGCCGCCAAAAGGAGGAGGAGGAGGCGCGCGAGAAGAAACGCCGCGACGAGAAAGAGGAGCGGCGCAAAGCCCGGGAAGCCCAGCAGAAGGAAGACGAGGAGCGGAGGAGAAAGAAGCGGGAGCGCATCGAGAAGGAGGAGGAAGAGGAGCGCGCCCGTGCCAAGAAGGAGAGAGAAGAGCACGAAGCCACGCGCGAAGAGCGCCTCCGCAAGATCCGGGAGGAAGACCGTGAGCGCGAGAAGCGCATTGAGGCTGAGCTGGCTCAGAGCCGCTCGGCGCGCGGTCGAGGTGGTCGCGGACGAACCAGGAGTCGCAGCCGCAGTCGAGACCGCGATCGAGCACGCGACAGAGACAGAGAGCGAGACAGAGATAGGGAAAGGACCAGAGACAGGCCTAGAGACAGAGATCGCGACCGAGACCGGGACCGAGACAGGCGTCAAAGCAGAAGCCGATCCAGGTCACGCGAGCGCACGCGATCGGTCAAACCTGAGGATATCAAAGTGGACGACGACCTTGCGCTGCAACTGTTGTTGAAAGAGAGCGAAGAGATGAAGAAGTCACGCCAACGGCCTACACTCGACAGATCTGAGTCGCTCGAGCCACCTCTGAAGAAAGCACATCCGCCACGAACATTGGTTCCTCGAGATCCAGTCGCAGCCAGACTATCCAAGCTCGACAGCAGAACGCATTCCCCAACTACCAAGTCACCAAGCAAGGAACCCCCCACCCCTACAACACCTGCGCCCGCCACCAAGGATGAAGATACACCCATGGAAGATGCGCTCACACTGAACAGCTCGGCCAAGGCAAAATGGGACCGTCCTCCACCCCTGAAGCCTGAGAAGTCTCGAGGCCGTTCACGATCCCACAGCGTGGCTCAGAGCACCAGCGCCAGAAAGCGCAGCAAGACCCGGTCCAGGTCTCGTGGCAGTCGCTACGACAGGCGCGCCTCCATCGTCGAGGACGACCGCCGCTCTCGCCGCGATGACGACAGACGCTCACAGCGACCTCGCGACGACAGCAGACGGCGAGACCGCGACGACCGCGACTCGCGACGCCGCAGCCGCAGCCGCAGCCGCAGCCGATCCAGAGACGCCCACACCACCCGTCGCAAGTCCCGTGTCTCGCGCAGCCCCGAACGCAACACCTCTCGCTCCCGCCGGCCCTCACGCTCACGTTCACGCTCCCGTGACGCCCGCCGCACCAACAAACACTCCCCAGCCCGCAGCAGCCGCCGCAACCGCTCCCGCACACGAAGCCCCATGGACAGATACCTTCCCCGCGGCGACGAAAAAACCGACGACCGCAAACCTGACGACCGCAAGCACCGCCCCTCCAGCCGCGACCGCGACCGCGACCGCGACCGCAACCACAACCACCACCACAACCACCGTCGTGCCCGCGACGACAGCCGCGACCGCCCCCGCTCCTTCCGTTCCCGCGAGTACGACCGCTGGGACGCCCGTGACGGCAGCGCCCGCGACAATAACTCCCGCAACCACAACAACAGAGACCCCGCTGACCGTGACCGTGAACGCAGCAGCAGGTTCCAGGACTCGGACCGCTATGTACCGGGCGCTGTTGACGACGACGACGATAAGAAGAAAAAGGATGGTGGTGATGAGCGTGAGGTGAAAAGGAAGGGTAGGGGCGCGGAGAGGAGTCGCAGTCGGAGCAGAGACAGGGACAGGGACAGAGACAGAGACAGAGACAGGGAGCGGGAGAGAGAGAGGGACAGGAGCAGAAGCAGGAGCAGGAGCAGAGACAGAGACAGAGACAGAGATAGGGATAGAGACAGGGATAGGGATGTAAGACGTCGCCGCACTCGCTCGAGAAGCCAGGACCGCGGAGCAGGAGGAGCAGCGAATCGGCGCCGTCGCTAAACCTGCCAAACCGTCCACAGGACGGACATGCAGGACTCGCCTCAAGATGGCGTTCCTTGAGGGCGAGCCGGTTACCTGTTGCCTGTTGCGTGCGAGACTCGCTCGTTCGTTCAACTCGACTCGCGACGGGCGGGTTAGTGTCAGTGGGGAGGCTCTTTCCTCTCAAGTGTAGGGAGGAATTGTATTACTACTACGGAATGGAATGTATGTTCTATGTTCTATGTAACTTGTATTTGTATTGTACTCTGAGGTTGAGGGTCTGTGGATGTGCGTGGTGGATGATTGTGGATGAGTGAGTGGGTGAGTAAGTGAGTGAGTGAGTGAGTGAGTAGGACTAGCGCGTAGAAATAACAACGAAGCTATAAATTTAGTAAAGCAAGTCTTGGTATCTTCGATGTTGTCTACTTGCAACCCATTGGCAAGTACATAAGACGCAGTCTCGTCCAAACACCCACCATCCTGCGCTAATCCTCATACACATGACGTCGGAAGCCGCGGACCATCCATACTGGAGCCACAGCAACCACAAGCCGTCTGTCATCTAAGCCTCATCCGCCGCCTCATGGCCGTCGATGATCTCTCGCAGAACGCCACGCTTCGAATACGATGTGGTTGATACCGACCGCTGATTGGCCAAGTATAGCTGTCTGCAAGCGCCGGGCCCACTTCTTCCACAACGTCGGACTGGCCTGTCACACCTCAGAAACAGAACCTTGAGCAGCAATTGGTTGCGCCTGCGCCTCTCTGCACAACTAAAAGCAGAGTCATGCTACGGCGGGAGCTCCTCGAATCTGCGCGCGTGGAATTGCACAGATGCCCGAGGGATCACGGCCTGGAGCCAACCGGAGCGGGAGGCGGCTCTGTTGCAGCTCGTTGACGGCGGCCTTGACCCTTTTATGTGCTCATGCATAGCTTATGCGTGTTAGATGGGGCAGATATTAGCTCTGGGGGCCCGCCGTGTGCTGTGTGTCTACATCCTGGGTGTTTTGCTATTCAGCCTCGTCCTTACAGTTACTTGTGAAGCGTGAGGAGGCGTACCTTGATAATTTGATAACATACGAAAAGAGCAAGCATACGACAGGTTACTTCGGTCCATTTACAGCTTTGCGTGGAGGTGGTAATACCTCTGCAGGTACACAATGGACCCTCGATACAACACATACCCGCAACGCCAGGCGCAGCAAGCTCAGCCGCAAGTGACACAGCGTCAGCATCAACGCTTCTCATGGCAAGCACCATTAGACACAGATACAGCACCTCCATCACAAAGCCCGCCGCAGTTCGAACAAGTGTATCCGCAACGGCAGCAGCCTGTGATCAACACCAACGTAGCTACGCAACATAGCAGGGGCTTCTCGTACGCTCCCACTCCCATCGAACACAATGGGTCAGCATACCACACATCATCGTCGAACAACCCAACCAATCCGTCGTCCCCAGTCTTCACGCCCATTGATGACCGGCCCCAGTCGATGTTCAACATGCTGAACACACCCGCACGGCGCCAGTCACAGCAGGCTTACGGGAACTCGTCTCACGCCCGTGATGAGGAGACACTACTATCTCCGTCATCGCCAGAAGCACAAACCCTGCCGTTCATGCTGGTCGAGTCTGCAGTCGGCGGCGACGAAGTAGAAGCAGCAGCAGCAGCAGCAACAGCGACAACACCAACTCCACAGCCCCAACATCCACCACAACCACAACCAGCCCCAACATCACAATCGCCCGTCCAGCAAAGCAGACACGCCCGACAGATGAGCGCTCTCGCCCCGCTCACCACAAACTTCACACAACAAAAACCCATGCCCGCCATCCCCCAGAGCCCACGCTCAGGCAGCGCCCACCCACCCTCTCCCGGCGCGCTCCCCTACAAAACCCCCATCTCACCCATGTCCACCCACCCCATCCGCAGCGACACGCCCCACAACACCACACTCTCGCACCCCTTCCCCAGCTCAGAACCCTACTCCCCGCACGGCCTGCCCACGCACAACATCCTCACCGCCCCCGGCCACGCCCACGCCGTCTTCACCCCGTCCGCGGCCCACGGCCCCAACGGCCTCGACGCCGCCCTCCACCAACCCGGCCAGATCCGCCACCCCAACATGTCGCTCTCCTCCTCCAAAACCTGGTCCCATAGCCTCTGCTCCTGCGGTCCGGACCCCAGTCTCTGCCTCACAGGGCTCTTCTGCCCCTGCATCCTGTCCGGCCGCACCGCGCACCGCCTCTCGCTCAAATCGCAGCGTAAGGACCCCACCGACCTGCTGGGGCACAGCACGCCCAACGCGCACTGCCTCGCCATGTCGTTCGCGTGCGGTGTCGGTCTGGGCTGGGTTTTCCCCGCGCTGCTGCGCAGTCGCATCAGGCATGTGTACAAGCTTGAGGAAGGAGGGGATTGCGCCGGGGATTGTATAAGGGGGTGTTGTTGCTGCTGCTGTGTGGCGGTGCTGAACGAGAGGGAGGTCAGGGGGAGAGAGGAGAAGGTTGTTAGGTGGGCGGGGCCCGCTGGGGGGAAGGATGGGAGGGAGGAGATGGTATATCGACCGCAGAATTGAGGGGAGGTTGGAGAGAATCGACGAGAGATGTGGGGGTTGGTGTGTATATAATGTGTGGAGAGCAGTGGGTAAGATTGCCTTGGTGGGAACGCAGATGTAATAGATGTATGTGCCTTTGCCTCGCGAGCCGAGCAAGAGGTGTTTGGCGCCGGGGATTGTTCGTTCATAGCCCAGTACAGCACAGTGTGGTGCAATAGCTCTGGAAATTATCAAGGATGCAAGATGTTCTCTTCTAGAATACTCGCTTTCGATTACCGGTATCACTGTTGAATCGCTGAGGGTCGTTCTTTACACTTGCTTCAAATATAGTACTGGGCTCTATTAATGCCCCCCGCCCCCCAAACTCATCTCTCGTGCTTCAAGCTTCGGTTTCTTTCACGTTGTTAAAGACGTTTCTGTTCTTCGACATGTACATGATATTGTTAGTCATCCAACGCCAATAGTACCGGTCAAACAGGCCTGACTTCCCAGCAAAACAACAAATCAGAGTGATAACAATGCCTTTCTTTTCCTCTATCACACAACAAAAAACCAACTCAATGGTCTGTACCTGCACATGACATCACATCCGCTTGCATCCCGCATCTATACAAACGGCCTCCTTTCCAAGCGCAATCCCACCACCACCAGTACCCTACATGTACCCCCACAGACATTCCCTATCAACGTGGGGTCCTGCATCATCACCGCAGTTCGACTCGAGTCACACTCGTCATCAGGTCCCGGAACCAAGCCGCTTCTCATAACAGACACTATTATCCGCCTCGCTATAGCCGCCAAACATGGCACGTTGAACAAACCCTCGTCGCTCGTAGAAGCGTCTTGCTTGTGCTAAGAAAACCCCGGTCTCGAGGAGCAGCAACGTCCAGCCTCTTGCTGCCGCCTCGTGCTCCAACCGCGCGAGTATCAGTTCGGCTACGGAAACACCGCCTTTTGTGCTGCTGCTGCTGCTGCTGCTGCTCTTCCCTATGATACCGCGGTGAGACGGGTCGACGAACATGCGCTTGATCTCGGCGGCTTGGACACTACCACTGTCACTGCTGCGGCTGCTGCTGAGCGTGCAGTCCGAGGGTGACAGCGACAGTGGACGCAGCCCGCCGCAGCCGACTGGGAGACCGGCGTGGTAAGCAACCAGGAAAATAGGGATGTCGGCGGCTGACGGCGGAGTGCCGGGGTCTACACCACCGAGAGAGGTGATTTCGGCGCGTTGGGTGTTGCGCAGGTGGACGCTGTCTGGATGGTCCCAGGAGACTGGGAGAATGACGACGTCGTCGGGTGATGACATGGTGAGTGCGAGGGCGATGTGGGAGAGAGAGATTCGGCGCTTTCTACACACCGGTGGTGTGGGTGCTGTGGCTTGTGGAAATCTCGGTGTTGTGCTGGGGGAGGGAGGGCAGGCATGTCACAATCAAGCTGTAGGGCGTAGTTATGGCTATGGAGAGAATGTTCGAGAAGCCTACCAACCCCCCCACCTACCGTTCGCTACGCTTTTCCGTGCTTCGCGTCTACTAAGCACCGATTTCTACACAACTTTCTTTTCGTTACCGAGGCTCGCGACTGCCAACAGGTTGTAGGTAGACAACACCTAAGACACCAAGACTATCGATCTCGTTTCCGCAGGTGTGCGATTGCAGTCTGAACGAAGGATTTTTAGTCGCCTCTTGTAGATGAGAATCTTGTACTTCTGACGCTGCCGGTGTCTTGGGATGGTTGCATGAAGGGGAAGAGACGTGACGACTAGAGAAGAGGGAAAGGTAACGAGACCATGGGTTGTTTGACTTATCTTATTCGGTACGAATAAGTACAGCCTAGATTTTTGTGCGTTATAAGAGAGACAATCGTGATAGGTAAGTGGTCGCAAACGAGTCTGGGGGAGGGTGGGTGGTAGGGTGGGCTGCGCAGTGTGTACGGCTTGATCATGGCGGTGCCAAAGTGGCGATGAGATAACGCGGTGCGGGCGTTATTGCGAGAGTGCACGACTTCTACCAGATGTTGCAGAAGAAACGAACAGTCATTGCATGAGCGCGAGCAAGTTCGGATACCCCGAGAATAGTACGATGGTTGAGACTGTGCATGGGCGCATCGATGGACATGTAATTGCAGTGTGTGTGGGTTCAATATAAGACAAACGTATTGACACAAACATACTAATACTCATCCACAGATATGCAGATACACAGCTTATTTTACGTCCGCATGCAACCTTTACCAACATCAAACACGTACCCTTTGTCCGCGTGATGCAGTTACTCCTGCTTATCCCTTCCGCTGTCACCGCTCCGCTGACTCGCGTTCTTCACCAGCGTCTCAGCGGACGACGTCTCGCTGCTTGCACTGGTACTGACAACGTGGAACGAGAAGTCAAGCTCGCCGACGAGTTTCTTGACGGCCCTGTGGGTATAACACATTAGCACAGTTCGCTGATGAACAGCCGCGGAATTGTCGCTATCGTTTTGTGATCGGAA
The DNA here is from genome assembly GCA_032595095.1 of Didymellaceae sp. YAFEF048. Classification (NCBI taxonomy): domain Eukaryota; kingdom Fungi; phylum Ascomycota; class Dothideomycetes; order Pleosporales; family Didymellaceae; species Didymellaceae sp. YAFEF048. The sequence goes on along the minus strand of JAVISA010000023.1, from coordinate 93,832 downwards.
GGCGACGCCACACCGGTCGAAGTTGGCAAGATCTTTCGAGTCTTGAGAACAGGATGGGATGGGATGGAGGGGAACATGGAGACAAGACGTGTGGAGGGATGACTTACTTCAACAACTTCTCCACATCCATACTAATACACCTCGTACTAATCGCCATGACCGCAAACGCCGCATACCCGGGCTCAGCGATATGTCTCAGACTCAGAATGTCCTTATCCACCGCCTCCAGCTTCGCACTTAGCTGGTAACTCGCGGGGACTTTGAGGTACGGCGGCAGCGGCTGCGCGTTCTGGATACTCGACGAGAGCAACGATAAGAGTGTTGTGATCTCGTGCGACGTGACGTTGGCGTCCTTGATCACGCGTTGGAAATCGCGGAACCATTGCGGGGATGCTTGGCCCGGGAACTGCGTGTTGGGGTGCAAGGAGGGGTCGGGGGAGGATGAGGATGGGTTGAGGAATGGGTGCGAGAACGCTTCTGATGCGTAGCAGAGCAGTGCGGTGTAGTTTGTGATATTGTTTACGAGGCCGATGATGGCGGCGTAGTCGTCCGCGGGGAACTTGCCGCCAAATGGAAACTCGAATTTCACGAAACCGGAGTGCATTTTCAGGGCTTGCAAGGTGAGCATCTGCTTTGCAAAGACTTTGTTGCGTGCTTTGTTCAGCTGGAACCCGGGGGAGCTTTTATCGTGCTCTTCGTCGCCCGCGTCGCCGCGGATCCGGGACATGACTTGCTCGTGCATGATGGAGTAGAAGTTCGCGCTGAGGTACAACGCGCCGCCGAGTTTCTGGCGGAGGGCGGAGTGCTCGGTGATCGGATAGGGGAAAATAGTCCAGAAGAAGGCGACTGCGAGGCCGCCGACAACAGTGGCTAGGCGGTAGGGTCCGAGCTGGTAGATGGGGTATGCAGGCTGGCCTGTTGTTGTTGCTGCAGCCACGCCGATCTTGCGGACTTGTAGCTCGTAGCCTACAATCATGGTGGCTGTGACGACGCTGATCATGCCTACAATGACGAGATCCATTCGCTTCAGGGGGATGTAGAAGCCCAGCGCCACGAAGAACCAGAGCAGGGGGATGACGCCTGCGGTTCGCTGGTCGGGGATATACCAGATCAGCCAGGCGACGCACATTGCGACGAACGTACCGGCGATGCGCAGGATGAATTGGAAGATGGATTGGCCCGCGGTAGGGGTCATGGAGATGGCGACCATGATCATGGCCCAGACGAGGCGTTGCTGGACGAAGAAGGTTTGAGTATCGTGCAAGAAGGCGATGATGCCGATGGACATCGTAGCGCAGGCAGCGCGGAAACCAAACGCAGACTCAGATGAGCGGAGTAATCGAGCACAGCCGCGGATCACGTCGCCGAATTTCTCCCATGCATTCCTGGGGGGCAGGTGCTCTGGGTCTTTCTTGCTCTTGTACGCATCGCCCATATAGACGGTGGTGTTATTCCTGTCGAAGCCGGCGATGGTGGTCTCGTCGTCGTGGTTCGAGTCTTGGGTTTGGAAGATGCTTTTCACCCACTTCTTCAGGCGTCGGCCGCCGGGGTTGATGACCTTGTTCTTCGCGGTTGCTTGATCGTGTTCGTCGGCAAACTTGACGAACTCGAGGATCGAGCGGCTGACGGAGTTTAACAAGAAGATGAGGTAGAGGACAATATAAAGTTGACGCTGATCCCGCTTCCTCGTGGTGATGCTCGGAAGACGTCGAAGCGTCTCTTCGTCGAGTTCATCAGGACTCGAAAAGTAGTCAGAGCTGAGTTTGATGCCTTTGCTTTCGACCCAGTGGCGAAGTGTGGGCTCTTTTGCGCTGTAAAACACATCGGCCTGCTTCTGCATGTGTTCTGCGAATTTCTTGTCCCCGGGCTTAACAACACCCCCGGTAGCTTCGGTGTCATCCTGGTTCTGGCCTTTCTTCTTCTTTGGGGGCTTTATGAACTGCATCTTGAGCATGATGTGTGTAAGGCCTTCGTCCATAACTTGCATTATGTGGTCCAATGGTTCGTGTATAAACGAAAATAGATCGTTCCACTCGCTTGTTGCTTTGTCTCGTAACTCGTGGTCATGCTCGTTCATGTCGCCATCCCAATGATTGACCTCCGCAGCACGCTCAAACAGGTCCATGATGGATGCAAGACCAAGGATCGGCATCATGATCGACCTCAGATGTTTGAACATAGCTTCGAGATCATCGGGCGTCAACTTGCCATAAGCAACTTCTCTTTTAGCAAAAGCAAGGTCTGCAGTGAGTTTTCCGTGCAACTCCTGGAGGGCACCGATCGTCTGTTTGACTGCTGCCACCTCTGGCTTGGTCTTGGCTTTCTTCTCTTTGTCGGAATCACTTCCGCTCTCAGCTTCAGGGACATAGGTCTGGCCAAACATGTCATGACCCTCCAGACTGTGAATGTAGCCTTTGTGGGCTCCAATTGCCTTTTTCAGTAGCCCGAGATACCCGGTCATTTCCTTCATCACAACCGTCCGACAAGTGACTGGGAAGATGAGTAGGCTCACCCCAGTGGCGATACCGAAACCAGTAAGGAAGGATATAAGCAACCTTCGAATAAAAGACAGACACTGTGCCGGCGTGATGAAGAGGAAGCCCGACGTCGCTGCAACATTGACCTGAATGGAGTAGATGATAGCTGGGAACGCCAGCTGCGGGAACTTCGCTTTCAAAGTATTGACAACATAGATCTGGAAGAACAGCCATACTCCGAGGACCGCAGATTGCGAGGAGTTGTATCGCGATAGTGGAGCGCCAGGGACTGTTGTATGCTCGCGCGCTTTGACGGCGGACCACACCATCAATAGTGCAATCGCGGCACCCACACATGTAGCGAGGACATTCATAGTCATCGTCTGGATGAACTTGGCCCTCGGCATGATACAGAACCCAAGAATCGAGATAATAGCAACGAGGTACCCAAGGGTCGAATACACCTGCGCAACCTTGTCTGCCTCATACATAGCAATTGCTATCGTCGGCGGGAGCGCAGCTTTTCCCATCATTAACAGCGTGGGCGCATCCAGTCCCAGCTTATCCCACATCTTCTTGAATTTCCCGGGCTCCTTCCCCTTCTTTTTCTCAATGTCAGCGTCACCCCCTAAGTTCGTGTTTTGCTGATAGTGATCGGCCTCTTCACGTGCTGCATCTGAATTCGGCGATCCGTTGCGATCCGGCTCTTCCTCATTCGGCATACGCCCGTCATGCGCGAGCCTGGCCATGTCGCGGATGTTTCCAGTACCCTCAATCGGGTAATTTGTTGAAGTCAGTACGGTAGACGCGGAAGGAAGGCATAAGGATGTTCAATTGATGAAGGTTCAACAAGCGTGAATTCAAAGCACCGACCCTCCGCTGCTCTTTCAATGGCCCCGGCCCTTCCCCGGCGCAGCCATGACGTCGATCGCTATAATCTCACTGGTCAAGGGCCTTGCCTAGCGATCGCTTAGTGCCATCAGCTGCGGAGGTTGGAATCCTTTGACTTCCAGATGTGTGGTAGATGACTGGAATTCAACATGGAATACAGGATAGAAGGGGAGATGGTGATAAGTTACGAGGTCAATGATCTGTCAAACGCAGGGCCGTGCGCCCACTCCAATCCATCACAGTCGATCGTTATCCGACAGTCTGGTATCGTGTGAAAAAACATCGTATTTAAGAAAGAGCTATAAGCAGAAGCCGTCTGCTCCTGTGGTGTATACAAGTCAAAAGGCTCCCCTGTTCCAAACGCCAGTCGAAGAACGTATCAAACGAAGACACACCTGCGCCATCTTATTCCAACGCCAGACTCCAAATCGATAGTCTTCCATACGACTACATTAGTACCCACGCTGGTTGTACCCCTCATAACCCCCATACCCATGCATCCTCGCATACTCGCTCGCCCTCCTTCCGTGCAACGGCCTCTTCTTCTCTCGCAAATGCTCTAGAGCATCGGCAAGTTCGTCCAAATTAAGACCGTCTCGCTGCGCTGGACGGTCTGAGATATAGCGCGGCTCACGCTGACCATACATAGGATCGTGCATTTCTGGGCCGTATGTGTTCGCGCGTGGAAGACGAGGCGGGTAGCGCGCAGTGTCGAAGGGATTGCTCTGCGGAATCTGAGCACTGTTGCGGCGGTGGACTACGGGCTGTGATGCATATGTCGGTTCATCAAAGTATGCACCGCGTTGGCGAAGGTCATGGGGGTATTCGCTTGGTGCTGGGTAAGCGTTCCTGTGGACGCGAGGCTCGACATCGCCATAGATGTGACTGGGATGCGGGTGACCGAAGCTTTGCTGGCGGGGTGGAAGATTGCGTGATCGTAGCTTTGGAATCTCGACTACGATATCAGAATGGTGTTGGCCTCTACGACCATGGCGTTGTGGCTCTGAGAAGACGCTGTCATCTGCTGTGTGGATGGAAGAGTTGTCATTGATCGAGGCAGTGCCGCTGTGGCGGTCCCAAGAGTTACCGCGCGACATAGGTTCGGCGGCATATTTATTCCTCCTGCGTTCCGGAGACGAGGTGTCACGATTGTCGCGTCTCATGCGCTCATTCGCGCGTGTTGGCTTCTCGGGTGCCGGTGTGTTCATATGGATATGGATGTGCTGCTTGGAGGACCGCGGAGAACTGTTCTTCGATGACATGGGACTGTACTTGCCCATGGGCGGTGGATCGATCAGCCCTGAGTCGCGTCGCTTTTTGTATGCATCGGCACGGACATGACTTCTGCTACGGCTCCTGGTCCTACTGTGCGACTTGTTGTGACGAGTCTTCTTTGAACGCGAAGACTGCCTGGAGCGACCGCGCTTGGGCTTGCCGATGTGTGCAAACTCGCCGTGTTCAACATGACGAATGCGGAATTTGTCTGACGCCGAGTCGCCCGTCTCAGATTCCCACTCGTCGCTGTCGGTCCCTGAGTCTGAATCAGAGAACGAGTCCTCATGGCGACCACTTTGTTTCTTTTGCTTCTTCACAAGGGCTGGGTTAAGGACCTGTACAGGCGGTTGAACCGGTCTCATAGCAGAACGATGGACAGTCTCTGGAAACGTACCAGGCATTGCTCGAGGTTGTTGCTGTACATGAACTGGTTGACGCGGCATATTATGAATGACTCCTGGAGGCGGAGGAGGAGGTGCCCCATGCGCGACCCGTGGTGCACCAGGTGGTGGTGGTGGCGGTGGAGGTAGGTTGGAAATGCCCGGCGGTGGAGGTGGAGGTGGAGGTGGAGGAAGGTGTGCAGAAAGTCCTTGATGAGATTGTCCCTGAGTCGGCAGCGTCCGTAGCAATTGTGTTGGCTGCTGCACATTACCCATAGACGGCTGTGCTGGGCGCGGGAGATTTCTCGTCAATTGTGGCCCGTCATGCCCTCCTTGATTCATATGATGGATAAAGCCTTGATCTTGTTGTCCGGGCTGCATCCTTGATCCCATTGTAGCAGCAGCCCTGAGGGTGCTTGGGTCTTCGTAGCCGGAAGGTTCTGTCTGCAGTATTACCGAGATACGCTGGAGCTGCCGCTTGTTACGTGTTATCACCTTCCATCTGATGTCTATACTAGCAATAGTCCATCGAAGAGTTCTGTTGAGTTTCATAAGGTTGTGGTTCTGGTCTTCGACAAGCTCGTTGATCAGACGTCGAGCATTGGTAGATGGGATCTCCTCCATAACGCGTTTTACAGTGCTCTTACTTCTCTGGAACTTTTTTACATCGTTCTGGAGATCCTGAGCGTTGACATATTGCTGCTCAGCTTCAACGTCCTCCCAGCCTTCGGAGCCCTTCTGTCGTTCAAAAGTGAACAGGGCGAACTGGGGATCATAGTTGGCGAAGCCGTTTTGCGGATTCTGTTGGCCTTGCATGCTTCTTTGCTGGCCCATTGCAGAGTGGAGCTGCTGCGTGGGAATATCCTGTCGCTGCTGACTCATGTTTTGGACAGGAGCCGCTGGTCCTGAGTGTACCTGATGCTGACCCGGGAACGGATGAGACATCCTGGAACCGTGTAGAATGATGTTACCAAGTAAACGTATATGTCAGAGTTTGAGGCTGATGAGAAATCAGCTCGCTGTAGGGGTTGAAGACTCTCCAGCTTGAATGAGAAAACTGGTTGATCACAGTACTGAAGAGTAAGTGCAAAGTGAAGCGCGAGAGGGATCTATATAGATCTAAACTATTCTGCAGTACCCATGAACGTGTATACGATGTTTCCCACCCAAGGACATGGTCGTACTAATGTGCTGCAGCAGGGTTTACAAGGTCCTTCACAGGACACGGCCGGTAGAACGCTTCGCTGTGATCCGATGGACTGAGATATCGCAATTGGCTATGAGCGAGTCGTTCGTACGCCCCGCCTGAGGATTGGCCGTGATAGCTCTGACCGGCCAAAGCCACCAGGCTGTGCCATATGTTGGCGACGTGAGCGAATCAGAGCTGCATACCGCAAGCAAGAACAGTGCCCTTTTGATGGCAGAGCCTCATAAGCTCACCGGATGCCTGGCAAGTCCTTCGAACGTGTATGCAGCCGAGACGACGTGCAGCAGACTGCCTCGAGCTGGTAGGCTGGCTGTGCCCCCTCAAGCAGGCTGAAAGCCCCCTTGTATGCTGTAGAAGGAACCGTACATAAGAGCGTCTCACCAAATCCGGTGGATTCTGCCGGTTCGATGCAGCTGCAGATCAAAAGCCTCCGACTATCTAAGAGGTGTTGGCGATGTTGGTAGTTCAGTGAAGACGAACCAAGCTGATGCCGCTAGAGATCCGCATTGGCCTCTTCCTGCCGCGTGGCCAACCATGACGACCTCCAGCGTTGACGCCCTCTTAAGAGCAGGCAACTGACTGCACCACATATTTTTGCCTGACGCCCTGATATCGTCCGTTCACTACTAGATAGTGCGCCCGCATGATGTGGTGCATATTATCCGACTCGCCAGCGCATGTATTAGGTCAGGCTATCAACACCTTGTTTCCCGCGGTATGGAGACTTTGACGGAGCACAGCGCACGTCCAAAAGTATACCTCCGAGCAAGTGACGATTGATTCGTAAGAAAATGTGGCCGTTTTTAGCACGAGAAGTTCCGCGTTTCCATCATGTCAAGGGATCAGTGCTGCTTCGCTCCCAATATCTGTGCCATCTGTGCCAAAATCTCCTCAAGTCTCGCAAGACTGCAATTTGCCGAAATCAACCTTAGTCCAGCTTGAACAATCATTGTATCAAACGCGCCTGACATATGCGAACCCGTTCGCATCGTGCAGTGCATTGCCGATCTACGCTTACAGCTTGTTCCTCAGCCTGCTCAAGTCGACGCCCCGCATCTGCACGTCGTCACGCCCTCCAATGCCACGCCCTCCCTCGCGCCAATGACCATCAACACGGCACAGAACAGGACTCTTTCAGCGACCCTGAAGCTGGGTCGTGCTTGGGAGACACCGGACGACTTGCATGCATACCTTTGACTGAAATGCTGCAGCCTCAGCCTTATGGCTGCAATTGGTCTGACAGGTCGTACAATTTGGAATGACCGTGTTCTATAGGAGTGTCGGAACAGTGTTCATACAGCCTAGCAATCCTTTGTCTTACAATCGAGGGACCGCCTACCGGACGGAGCGAGCCGCACTGTCCCACTTGCCTTTTCCCACCGAGCCGTCCCAGAGTCCTTCGCTTGCCTAGTAGTATCCCGTCCGAGCCGTTCATCCAGAGTTCCCACAATCAGTGCCCTCTCAAGCGATCCGACTACCGAAGCGTCGAGCTACGCTATACTCCCGGCGTCGCCAGCTGACCAAAGGCCTTGCAATTGCATTGGCCGAAATGCACCAGGTTTCTCGGCTAGGTGTCATGAATAGCTACCTAGCGACACGCACAGCCCAGACTGATCCATGGGATAGTATTGTGAGCCTGCGGCTTTTCTTCCAGCTAGCATATCTGATCTGTGATCTGCGGATAGGGTGTTGACCGCATCGCCCTTGATCCTGTAGAGTCAGGCGCGAGACAAGATGTGCTGGCACCAGTACAGGGCTTCATTTTCATCCACATGCTACCTTGACAGTGATTGAATGTGTTAAGTAAAGACTAATGAAGTAGCAGAGAAATCACGAATGTATTGCTTGCGTCTGCCTTTGCCTCAATCAACTCGTCAGACGATTACGCCAGACGATTTGCCACAGACAAAAGCCGTAGGCAGCAGTACAAAAATTTGGGCTAGTGAGCAAGTCTTACTCCACCTGAAAGTCTCTGACGAGTCGCTCTGCACGCCCACCTCGCTGCTGCAATACGGAACTCGCTAAGGGAAGACCGAATTCCACATGACCAAATCATAACGAGGTGATCTCTCTAACTATCGGCTAGAGACAATACACCTACAGTCTACGTTGACACTCAGCCCTATCAATCAGTCCGGCCCAAAGCCTGGACAGAGCCTCATAGATGCGCCATATCTCAGCGCTCCCCATTTGGTCCCACATGCTGCAACTAGAGCCACAGCCATCCTTATCCACACCTCAACGGCGGCTCGTCACCACCTCCGTCTGCTACATTGCTTAGAACCTAAAACAGTCCAAGCGAAACAGTTACTTGTGAACCTCGATCCTCACGGTCCAGTGAGAGGCGAAACGACATTTAGCCATGATTTCCTGGAGCTGATTCCATGTTACATGATTGCAGGAAATACCGATGTATATAGTACTTCTATCGGCACTGTAATCCATCACTTAATCAATGACATCTCCACATCGATAAGCTAATAGCCTCAAGACGACTAAACAAGACCTCCCCTGGGTCTAGTCTATACTTGTCTATCCCGAAGCAAACGATAATTGCATGCCATCAGGATTCTCGCAACCTCGCCCCACCGCACAGAGACACTAAGCGTGAGATATGCCCTACAGCAATACGAAACTCTACCCTTGCGCTCACCTCGCACCACATCATGATACTTGAGACTTACATCACATCACTTTGCCACCTACGCACGCACGCATGCACGCACGCAACCCATTTAGCCAGACACACCGACACTTTCATATCAACCTTGCTTGCATGCTCGAGGCACTGAATCACCCACAAACAAAATAGTTAGCTGCATGACTGCGTGTAGTCCTTGAGCCTGGGGAAACTCCCAGCAGACACGTAGCCGTCTATAAACTTCCTGCGTTCGTTGCACACGCGCTCTCTGCTTCTTGCTCACCCGAGACGTTGTCCCGAGAAACGAGGCACAGGCGAACCGGTATCACGCTGAAGGTGATTGGACAGGACATAACAGCACAGGATAGAGGGTATATATATGCGTGAATTACACCACCTAGCTCAGATAAGCTGACAAAAACGTCAACATTACCATCGCCACCACCACTACTATCAGCAACAAAGATATTTAGCTAACCGCGATCTTTGCAAACGCCGCTCATGCCCACGGTCTCAAGCAAACCATCGACTCAACCCCTGACCCGCCTTGAACGAAATCACAGTAGGTATGACTAACGGCTGAAATATAAAACAAAACTTTTCTCTGCACTTCCTATTCCCCTTCCTCCCCTAGAAAGGAAAATAACGCCCCATAAACGCCATCATCTCTTCAGAGATGTTCACTTAGTCATTATGTACACTCTCCCCCACTAACGTGAACGAACAAACGCAGACGCAAACACCGACTGACGAAGGCATGAGAACGGGGAGGTTATGTAGCGCTAACAAGCGGCAAGCTCGCGCGACTCCCCTGGTTCCGCTTCCCGCGCGCGGTCTTGTTGCCTGCTGTGCGCATGGTTGTGGGTGAGAGCTGGGGTGCTTGGGGTTGGGGTGTAGTCGAGGGTGCTGGTTCGGCTGGGGCGGACTCTGCGTCGGCGTCGGCGTCTGTGTCTACTTCGGTCTCGGTCTCCGTGTCGAGATTGGAGGGGGCTTTGTCGGATGTGGTGGCTGGTGGTGTGGGCTGTGCTGCTGCTGCTACTGCGGCGGTGTCGGCAGGGATGGTGTCGGCGGTTGTGTCGTTGGAAGGGAGGGCGGTTTCGATGGCTTTGTTGGTGTGGTTGAGGGAAGTAGGCGCGGTGGTTGTGGAGGGTAGGAGCGCGGATTCTGGAGTTGTGGCGGGTGCAGAGGGGGTTGTTGGCGAAGTGTCTTCGTCGTCGATGCGCTCATAGAATAGCATGAAGACATTGCCTTGGTGGGCTTCTTCTTCAGAGACGGCGGAGACGGACTCGTCGCTGAAGCGGTACCATTGCTCTGAAGAGAGGGGTTGAGGCTCGGCTTCGGTTTCGGCCTCGTCTGCTTCTGTGGTGGCAGCGTCGGCGGCCTCCTCTGTGGCTGATTGGGTCTGTTCTTGGTTCTGTTCCGGCAACTGCTCTGGCTGGTCCTCCTTCCCTTCTGTGACAGCCGCATCCTCGCCGTTGGCCTCAGTATCCTCAGTCTCCTTGCTTTCCTCGTCTCCTTCGACTTCCTCTGCAGCCTTGCGGACCACTCTGGGATGCGGTCGATAGCAGACATAGTGACCGTACCCGTGCGTACCAAAATGGGTCACGGCTGCACGCAGCCTGTACTGGAACGGCGACGGCTCTGTGTCATCCGCACCCGCGAGCATAGACTTCCTGGGGTCTCGTGGCCACTCTTCAGTCTTTGGGTCCAGATCTGGTCTCTGTGACCCGCTCGGCTTCGCGCCCAAGCACCACTTACCCAGATCTAGCGTGGAAGGGTACGACACGCCAGCGTTGTTCTTGTACTGTGCGAACGTGGTCTCGTCGAAGATGCTGCGGTTGATGTGCAGGACGAGCGATTTCGGGGCCCGCGCAACGACTACCTGCTTGGACTTCTCGCTTTTAACCCAGTTTTGCTTCTTGATTCCGAACTTCTTGATCATAGTAGCGTCTTTGAGATCATCGTCGTTGAGGGCTTCCTGCACGTCCTGTAGTCGTTTGCCGTAAGGGGAATCAAGACCCTGCTTCGCGACTAGAGTTTCGAGTGTCCTCTTGTTCTTCAGCAATGTGCATTTGGAGCATTCGACGCCCTCGATGTACTCGAGGTCGGTGTGCTGGTCGAGCAGGTCGTGGATGTCATAGCCGGATCGGTTTCGCCCAAGCGATACTGTGATGCAGTTGAAGGGGATGAGTGACAGTCCCTCAGAGTAGCCGCAAGTCGTGCATCCTACACGCTGAGCTAGGGAGCCTTCCATGGGGATGGGCATGGTCTTGGGCTGTTCTGCAGCCGTCTCGGTTTTCTCGTTTGTGACTTCCTTTTCGCTTTCTTCTTGTTCGTCTGCTTCTGATAAGCTTAGGCTCTTTACAGCCTCTATCCAAGAGACAGATGTACGCCACTTACTTTTCGTCGCTTTCTTGATCTCCTTGTCCAGCTCGTCCAATATGGTGGAATAGTACTCCTGCGCATCTTGCTGCTGGAATGTGCTCATAGACTTGAGCTTCCCACGCACCCAAAAGTTTTGGCCGTGCTTCTCTGGGTCGTGGAGTTGGCTGATCATCTCCAACAGCGCGCCGTTGGTGGAGTCGGCAGTGAAGGACTCGTGTTCGGCGGTAGTCTTCTCGAGATAGTCGCGCAGTGAAGGGAGGGATGCGAGGCCTTGAATGACGCTGTTCTGGAAGCACGAGTTGTCATAGTTGCCCAGACCAGCCGGGGTGTCGCTGTAGGCACCTCTGGACAGGGCGCTTGCGACGCCTCGCACGCCCTTGGACAGGGCACTGGACCCCATACCGAACAGACTGCCCATCATGCCTCCGCTCTGCACCGTGTCGTCGCTCGACGCCGAGCCAACAGAGAGAGCAGGCGATACCGCGCGCTCAAGCTCCATAGCCATCTTGTGGGCGTACTTGCGAAGCCAGAACCAGACTGGGTACCCGAGGAAGTCGAGAAATTTGAGGAGAGTGGCTATGCCAGCGATGACAGCAATGCCCACGGCGGTGGCGCTGGTGTGGGTGTGAGGAACGGCCTGGCGGCGGTTGAATTCTGCGAACGTGAGGTACTCTTCGTGGCTCATGCTCACAGGTGGCAGCGGTGGCTAAGGATGTTAGGGGTGGGTGGTGGAGAAGGGCTCCAGTATTTGTAAGGGATAGAGGGCAAAGGAATGCGAATGAGACAAAGGCTCAACCCTCAGGCCAGCGCATGAGACAAAGCAAACACAGCGGGGATGCGTCTGCCTGCAACATGAAGAGCGCAGCCAGCTGGTGTGTGCGCAACAAACTGAGGGCGGTGGCGGCGCGCGGCAACGAATGTTGGGCGCAAAGCTTGTGATGGTGTCTGAGGGTCGCCGGCCGGCCATGTGGGACTCCCGCCAGCCCTACAAGTGCCCCACATAAAAGTGAGTGAGGGAACTTTCTGTAAACATGCATGCATGCACTCCACCAAACACATTTACTCTCCCACAGCAACATTCCCATATTTCGAGCAGCAAACAGCCCTTGAGAAGACTTCTCTTGTAGAGACCCGACAGGCAAACTTACCTGTCCACCCCGCTTGCTCAAACCAGCTGTAACCCAGCACCCACCCACCCACACAATGGCCAAAACCGCAAAGCTCAAGAAGAAGCGTTCGTCCCCCTCCCTCACCCTCACTCTTTGCACCCCTCTAACAACCCCCCAGAAGCTGCTCCTCACTCGCGTGCCGCCCGCCGCGCCGCCTCGCCCTCCCTCGCCCTCCCCAAAGACCTCCAGAAACCCACCCGCGACTCGCACTCACCCTCTCGCCCCTCGGAAGCCAAACACCACGTCCTCTCCGCGCAATCCGCAGGCATCTCCAAGAAGAAAAACACCAAGATGACGCGCTCGCAGCGGGTGCGTGCGGAGAAGGCAATGGAGCGGGCGGCCGACGACATGGACAAGTGGGAGGCGAAGAAGAAGAAGAGCATCGAGAAGGCGGCGACGATCAAGGAGAGGGCGAAGCTGTGGGAGGATGTCAATGGGGAGAGTGTCAAGGGGAAGAAGAGCGCGTTCAGTGTGTTGGCTGAGGAGGGGGAGGCGGGGAAGAAGCGGGTTTGGGGGGATGCGGAGATGGGGGATGTGCAGGGCGCTGAGGTACCGGAGGACAAGGGCGGCGAGGTCAGTAGTGTTGCTGCGCCCGTCGCGGAGGAGGAGCTGCTATAGAGAGACAGAGGAGGGGAGGTTGTATGGAAAAGATACCCGTCCTGCGTGACTGCAATGAGACATGACGTTCTAGTGTGTTTGCTGTTCAGTGGCTTTTCTGTGGGAATTATGATGATTGATGTCCAGCTTTCGGTCCACAGATTGCACTCCAGGTCCACCAAACACAAGGTACTATCATATTCTGAAGTCTGTTCATATCTCATTAATCGTTTCTAGAGCTACCGTTCGTCTGTCCAACTTCATCTAAGCCGAAGCAACCCCATACGGCACCGCCTGCGCACTAGTGATATCGACATATCCATAGTTCTGCATCTTACTATCCTGCGCCATCTTCTCGCCCCAAGCGCCCATATCCTTCATGAACGCATCCAGATTCTCCTGCTGCGACAGATCGATCGGCTCCTGGTCCTTGCCCACCTGGCGCATCTGCGTGCCAGCAGCAACGTTGGTCAGCCCGAAGTTGTTGTCATCGATGGCCTGCTTGATCGCGCCCACGACCTTGCCCTCCAGGATGTCGCGGCAGAGATGCGGCTCTTGAGCGAGCGGGCGGGCGAGGCCGACACCGTCGACAACATCGAGAGCAGACACCATGGCGCCCACGCTCTTGAAGCCGCCGGTGATGTACGTCTTCGTCTTGGAGAGCACCGGGGCGATGGACTCTGCGAACTCGAGGAAGAAACCCTCGCGCTTCTTGGTCGACTCGCGCTGGTGCCCGAAAGCGAGCTTCTCGTACGTTCCGCCGGACAGCTCCACGAAGTCGAATCGGTTCGACTCGAGGATCTGGCAGATCTGCTTGGCTTCCTCGGGATTGAAGCCCTTGTCCTGGAACTCGACCGAGTTGAGCTTGATGCCGACGACGAAGCTGCTGGAGACGCGCTTGCGGATGGCCTCTGTGATCTCGACGATGATGCGGGCACGGTTCTCGATCGAGCCGCCGTACTTGTCGGTGCGGCGGTTGGTGGTGGGCGAGAGGAATTGGGCGATCAGGTAGCCGTGGGCGCCGTGGAGCTCGATGCCGTCGTAGCCTGCCTTCTCGAGGTACTCTGCGGCGTGGGCGAAGCCTTCGATGATGTTGGCGATGTCTTCGTCGGTGGCGGCGTGCGGCTTCTCAAAGGTCATGCCCATGATGTTGCCCTCGAGCTGGACGTCGCTGGCGGAGACGGGGTTCTTCTGGATCCGCGACTCGACCTGGCGTCCTGGGTGGGAGACCTGCCCGACGAACAAGGAGCCGTGCTTCTTGGCTTCTGTGGCCATCTCCTTGAACGCCTCGAAGCGCTCGCCGGAGAATTCGGATTTGCGGGGGATGATAGGGTTGCCGGCTGCCTCGAGGTGGTCGTACTCGATCATGATGTTACCGGAGAGGATGAGGCCAATGCCACCCTCACCCCACCTCCTGTACAAGTTTATGAGGTTCTTGGAGGGTACACCACGGGCCTCGAAGTTCTCCGGGTCCCAGCTGGAGATACGCTCAGTCATGGCGCCCTTGAGGAAGCGGTTGGGTGCTGTCTGCCCCGAGAACTCAAACTTGAGGGGCTGACCCAAGGGAGACGCATCCTTGGAATCAGACTCGTAACGTGCTGCTGGTGCCATTGTGTCTGGTAGTTGTGCTTTTGTGGAAAACTGTCGCTGCAATCGAGAGGTCTGTATGGATATCGTAGTGCGCAAATATGTCCAAATGTGGAAGTACACAGGGAATGCTTTGAAATCAGCTCCTGGGGCTACCTCGCCTTTAACACCACCAACATGTCCTCACAATTGCACTTTTACAAATCAACGTCGACCGCCGTCCATTCCCGAGGCTTCGACGTGTAGGTAGCGGACGCGTTTTGCGCTATGCGCCCCATAAAATCAACAAGACGTCATGGTCGCCGCACCCACTTCCGTTTCAAGGGTCTACACCGCCGATGGATATCGGAGTCGAGACCACCGCTATGAAGATTGATCTCGGCGAACTTGGACGATGGCCGGCAATCGAGCCTGGCAGCATCTGCCGGCGTGGCTAATCTCTTTGTAAGACTGTCGTGGTGAGGAGCGCAGATTGGGCCGGCCCGATTGTTGGCCGTACCCTACATGGGGTCCTGGGGCTCTGGCGACGGGAGACGTGGGACAGCAGATGTCGTCGCCCAAAGTCAAAGGGTGTCGTGGAGAGATCGATCGCACGTGCTATTGATGTCACGAATGCAGGGGATATAAGGTTGCGGGCCGGGGTTCTTGAGGCTGGCAAGAGTCTCGCACGTGAGAGCTCACTACTAAGGTCACGTGGACGTAGCCTACACTACCAGCCTCCTGAGCAGATCTTGGGTAAGGATCGTGGTTACTTTCCCCTTGAGCTTCATGCCGATATGCAGGTGCCAGGTCAATACGGCTTTTTCAATGGTCGCAATGCCCAAGGACGACGTCACCATGCAATGATTGTACGAGAACAATATGCGTATAGTCGACCAAGTATCACACCTTGCGAGAATGTTCTGCCTATGACTGACCTCTAAGAGATACATGTTAAGGATTCAAAGGGCAAATCCCACGCAGAACTAGTGCTAGAAAGCCTGCTCGTGCGACTTGCATAGGTTCGATAATCTTCGTTGTGAAAAGGAATCAACGTCACTCTCTATCATGCATGACATATTGCGCTGTATACATTCTCGAAGATTGCCACTGTGTTGGAGTGAGAGCGCATGGTGTTCCACTTATCCTGTAACGGCAACCCTCTTCGCCAGCGGAAGGTTATTAAGCGAGACCCACAAAGCGGGTAAGACATTTCTGCTGGGAGGCAAGCTTTGGAACCTCGCGTTTGTGGAGTTGTCCAAAGATACGATTGATGCGAAAAGATGTATCTTCTGCGATATAAGTTAAAAAATTTTAACACGTGATATCAATTCATTCCATCCATTTGAAATGAAGCGTCGGGGCTTATAGCGCAGTGGTAGCGCGTTCGCTTTGCATCTCGCAAACTTGCGAAAGGTCTGGGTTTCGATCACCCATAAGTCCATGATTATCTTTTTGCTTTTCTGAGTCCTTTTTTGTTGACGCCTTGACCATGGATTCACGTAGCCCCTGAGCAACCACCATTGTAACACCTCATGGATGAAAGCTCTGGTATTTTGCTCCTGCTTTTTCCTATGTTTAGTTGCTGGTATTTTAGTATCCGCCTCCGTGAATGAAATTCTGGCGGTTACTGGTACGAGCCCAAAGACCGGATACTGTGTTCAATGTTCTGCTGGGATTGTAATCAAAAATGTATCCATCGCGTAACGCTGATGTGGGTTTCATCACCACAGAACCTCAGGCTGTACGCTCCGGAACGCCCCTAGCTTGAGAACAAAATCCGTTGAACACATGGGCACCATGCGACATCGATCGAGCACCTTCAGGATGTAACACGGACTCAATTCAGTGTAGACATGAGTTGTTACAGGCACTTTGGTTGGTCGCTGACTCTTGATCATGTGACCGGGAGCGGCGCTTACTTTGCGGCCGCTCCCAACGGAGTAGTAACACTACACGACAAACAAGGAATCTTTACGTTCGAAAATCCACGGACCGGTGAATCTGAGTCCGTAGCAATGTCGAACATAAATAGGCGGGTTGGCTGGCAAGCAACCAGCAGTCACACAAACAACCCTTCACATCTTTCCCACATATCAACTCTCTTGTAACTACGAACTATGTCTACTCCTAACCAAAACGCCACTATATTTGGCGGGCGCTCTTCTGGTCAGGTTGGGTATGGTCTGATGAGTAAGTATGCTGGCTATCATCGAGATTCAACCGCTCACCACCTCAGGCTTGACTTTGCCGTGGGCACCACTCGACTACGAGGTAGCGACCAAGTGCATGAAGAAAGCTCTTGAGAGTGGAGCCAACCTATGGAATGGTGTGAGTCTTCATAAATCCTCGATATACGATGTGACTTCTAACACAGCCGTTTAGGGCATCCACTACGGCACACCCGACGCCAACTCATTGCACTTACTCCGTCACTACTTCGAAAAGTACCCTGAAGATGCGGAAAAAGTGATTGTAAGCATCAAGGGTGCCCTGGGTCCCAATCGCGAGCCTACTGGTAGTCCCGAGGCTATCCGTGCATCTGTAGACAATGCCTACAATGTGCTCAAAGGCGTCAAGACTATCGACATCTTCGAAATGGCCAGAGTGGATCCTGATGTGCCAGTCGAGACTTCCATCAAGGCTCTGGCTGAGTTGGTGGCAGAAGGCAAGATCGGCGGCATCGGACTGAGCGAGGTCAGCGCGAGCACCATCCGCAGAGCGAACACAGTGCACAAGATTGCTGCCGTGGAGATAGAGCTGAGTCTATTCACACCCGATGCTCTGCACAATGGCATCATGGAGACGTGTAATGAGCGTAAGTCTCGGAAGAGGATGTGTTTGTTGCAAGCCAATTTTATGCTGACGGGTTCTTATCACAGTCGACATTCCAGTCATAGCATACAGTCCTGTTGGTCGTGGCTTCCTCACTGGCAAATATCGAACACACGCCGACATACCATCGAATGACTTCCGCCACACACTAGCCCGGTTCAAGCCTGATGCTTTCGAACAGAATGCAAAGCTCGTAGAGGCTATAGAAAGCTTCGCACGACAAAGAGGCTGGACTGCTGCTCAGGTAGCTATAGCCTGGGTTGCTCGTCAAGGTGCATTTCCAATTCCAGGTTCGAGCAATATCGAGAGAGTGGAGGCGAACAGCAAGGCTGTGAATCTCACAGATGAGGACTTGAAGGGGCTGAACGAAATCATCAAAGCCCTGCCAGTGGCGGGTGAGAGGTACGGTGGTGTTCACGAAAAGTATCTCAACGCGTGAACATTTTAGTTCATACATGGTGAGGGTGGTTGAGGTCCGCGGAAAGGTGGACGAATGTGGAACGGGGATAACGGATTTAGGTAGGCGGCCCACCAGTCAACGGCCGCCTGAAGATGACAGCGTCAGATTAAGCAACGAAGAAGAACACCTTTTTTTTTACATCAAGTACATTTTACATCAAGTACATCATTGACAGATTTAATTGATTTTTTAGCAAAGATGCGAGATGCACCGTCCTCGTGCTTCACATGTGCGAAAGCTAAAAGCAAATGCATACGTCTTCCAGGTCAGCATGCATGCGATCGATGCACGAGATTGCGCAAGGAGTGTCAGACTAGGGAAGTCAATACAAAGAAGAGGAATCGAAAGAAACATACGTGTGTATCTTTTCTTGTCGAACATGAGACTCACTTCTGCGCATCAATCCACTCTGCGCATTTATTTCCATTCAATTTTGGGTACAATGGGGTCAGCCAAGTCTGACACTACAGCAGGAATTCAACCCAACTCCAACTACTGGATAAGAAAATCGACAGTCTCACCCAAGCTCTAAGCTTGCAGTCAAACCAGGACGACCGCCTTGCGACAGAAGTCGCCCAGCTTACCCCAATCGATACTCCACCCAGTCTGTCGGACGACCTCAGCATTGTAGGCCAGACAAGCCATGGATTGCACGCCATTGCTTTCCATTCTCCGGACAGAAGGCAGCAGAATTGTGTTGACAATGAGATGCCGTCGTTCACCACATTGAGCTCACATCAGACTCAACACCTCCTCGACCGCTATGCCGCTCTCATGGCCACTAATATGCCCTTCGTACTCTTGCCACCAGGGCCTCTCACAACTTTATCCTTCACAAATTCACCCTTACTCTTCCGCGCCATCATAGCTGTCGCCCACTTCAACGACACCTCCACACAACAAACCCTCGTCAGCGACCTAATCCAACAAATCACCACTGCGACCTGCACAGCAGGTGAGAAATCTATGGATATCCTCCAAGCCCTCCTCATTCTCTGCACATGGTACAACCCGCATCTGTTTCAAACAACCAGCCACATGACCCTACTCCACCTCTGCATGGCCCTCACAACAGATCTAGCCATCGACCGCGACCCAGCAACGTGCGAGATGGCGCAGATCTTCGCGGCGATGAGAAGTTGTGGGATTCCGCAGCCAGAAAAGGTTGTTAGCGATGAAGAGCGCAGAGCGGTTCTAGGCGTGTTCTGGGTCAGCAGCACGATCTTCACGTCGTTTCGCAAGACCGACTGTCCGTCTTGGACACCGTGGCTGCAGACGTGTCTGGACGTGCTGAAGGGAAAGGGGGAGTATGCGCTCGCGGCGCTCGTGGAGTGCCAGCGGATTATGCACTCTGCTCTGTTGACGTCGCAAGAGTGTGATACTGGAGCGTTACAGGCTGAGCTCGATGTATCAGTGAGCAATCAGCCGATCTGTGGTGAAGGGGCGTCGGGTGATGTACTCCAGCTGCATCGCGCGTGCGCCAGCATCGCTATCTGGGATTCATCCTTTGCAACATCCAACCTCGACGGCATTTGGACTTGCATCCACTCCCTAAAAACTTACGTCGACGGCTACATGTCACTACCCGTGCCTGCATACCTCAGTGTCCCATTCACTGTATTCGCCCAGTTCGCTTTTGTCTTCGTGGTCATGGTTCGCGCATCTTCCGTGCACATTGATGGGTTTGACGGAACGCTGTTGCGAGAGTTTCTTGACTTCGAGAAGGTGATGAGGGAGGCCAGTGAGAGGTATGAGGGAGTGAGCGGACTGAGCGTGGATGGCGCGAGGATCAAGAATGAGGGGTTTGCGAATTGGGCGCAGAAGACGAGGTGGGCGCAGGTCTACTATGGTATGCAAGCTGCGAAGGGTGTGGCTCAGTTTGATGCCCGTACGGTATACGTGGATGCTGTTCCTTATGCAAGTGAGGATCTTGTGGTGGGGGAAGGCGGATGGAACGAGGATTTCTGGAATGTTGGAAGCGACGCATAGTATGGCAATTATAAACTGAGCATGAACATCATTAGAATGGCTGCTACCCTTATGTTCTTGTTGGGCGTATGCAAGCCAAAGAATTCTGCGTACTCCAAGCGACATCACATACCGTATCAATCTAGCTAAGACTGGCGCTTCTCCATCCCAAAGTCCTGATTCACCCGTACAAACCGGAATCAGTGCGGCTCAGCCCAGTCTATTCCAGCATCAGCTTATGGACTTTGCTACATCGAGAATAGTGCTGGATTCAAGCCTCAGTCGGATAGAAGGTACAGTAAGTTTGCATCTGTTGAACGCTCAACAAGCGTAGATCTAGAACGATCAATATCCCGGCGCTCTACTGATGTTAAAATGGCCCTGACACCCTTCCTTGGCGCAACAAAGATCTGAATCGCTGTACCGTCACAAAAAAAGGCATTTGACTGGGCGCGATTTGTCGCTTAGCATCTTGAGCTGCGAGGATTCGGGTTGACTTCAACTGTCTGTAATAGTAGGTAGTGGTTCAGATAACTCTTGTTAGGTGAGATGCCTCGCTGTCGGTATTTCTCGTTAGTGAGGAGATAGTTTACTATGCATTTGGGCAAGGACAACCGGCGATAGATGGGATCTTGTCATCTATAGGCAGAAGCGGGATACTGCACAGAAGGTGAAAAGCGTAAAGTAGATGCTCCGTCATTTGTCCTTAGTGTTTGGGGTTGGGTACAACATCGGACAACGTCTTCTCCAAGAGGAACACATATTCTTGACTCAGCTTCAGCACCATCCGTGGCTGCATCCTCCAATTCTCCATTGGATCTCCTCTGAGCTGCTCATGGAGGCTCACAGCATCCATCCAACCACAGATCTTTGTTTGTTCCCCGTTCCAATTGCACCACAACTCTGTATCAAGGGGACAAGACACCAGAGACCCCCAAGCGTGTTCTTCGGAAACCAGAATTTGTAATGAATCGGAATAGGCATCCTCATGCTTGCGAAGGAAAAAATGAGTACCGTGATTAGGTCCCTTCTGATCAAAGCCACCAGACTTGTGATCGAGAGGACAGAGGATCAGATCCGAGCTCCGGTATTCATTGATTGGGATTTCAAATGCCGCCTTATGATCATGCTCACAAAAGTAAGGGTGAAGACCCAACAACTTTTCGAATGAAGTTCGGGGCCCATGTACTAGTATGGAAGGGCGCGTCGGAACGTCGCATCGAAGGTACTGTTCTGTCGTATTGGCTAGTAGAACCATTTCTTTGGTCAATCCAAGTGCTTTCCAAAGTTTAATAAGTCGGCTTCCGGATGGCCATGCACCAAAGTATTCCGCAGCGCGCTGGAATGTTGTTACAATGCCCTCGCTGTAGTCGACACGGAAGCGGCATTGTTCGGAGGGCATTGCTAGGACACTGTATATCTTGTCGCGCCGATCGTGACAATCAGAGTCATACGCGAGGTCGAAAGCGTCCCAGAAATCCACTGGATGCTCGGTTGTCCCTTTCTTAATCTTTATAAAGAAGTCATCGATATCGTCATATGGCTCCCTTTTCTCCAATCTGAGAGGACCCAATCTATGAAGAAGAGCGCCTGTCAAAAGAAGCTCAATAATTGCAGAGATATTTAGATGCCAATATTTGCTGAAGTCGTCTGGATCTGCTTCGGAAGAGCCAGCTAGTAGCCGTAACGCGCGTGCCAGAAAGACCTCCTGCACGATCCAGGCACGCCTCCAATAGGGGTGCTCATTGCATCTTTTCGCTGCTAGACGCATACGTTGCGGAGTTCGGATCGAGGGTTTAAGCTTAAGCCTCCAACTCTCTGGCTTTCGAAGCCAATCGAAAAAATGACTCATCTCAGAGTCACACCCCAGCCAGATGAGGACCTCAATGGCTTCCCTAAATATGCTTCCCATCCGCTGCACTTGCACGCTCTTTTCTTGGTCATCATTCTGATTGATGCAGATAGCGTCTATCCATAGCGGCTCACTTGCAAATCTTTTTGAGGCTGTGACCAGAAATTCGTGGAGATTTTGGCCGACTTGCATTCTGCATCCGTTGACGTGGATTGGGAAGGTAGGTAATGGCTCGCCCCAGGTGTACGAGAGGCAGCGGTAAGGCGTATCTCCCGTCTCCTCAAAGAGCTCAACATGCACTCCATCGTCGTTTCCAGGTAACACTTTTAGTAGACGCTTCGAGTCTGTGGCAGATAGTGCGCTGTATTCGAACGCCATGTGCCTTCAACTTTGTGAAGCTGCCAGTCAGTGAGATAGGCGCAGATATGCAAAGAACAAATAGTGCAACGCAAGCGCAATGTGTTTCGAAAGAATTCTGACGATCTCCACTATGTGTCGGAAGGGGGATAAAGAAGCCTAGATGACAAAATACAGGTTGAGGTGTACAAGGCTGAGGCTGTGAAGTCAGCCTGATGCAGGGGGTACAGCCACAACCACACATGCCTCCAAGATTGCTATGGTACCGGCACCTAATCGAATCTGCAGCCTGATTAGACCCACACACTGCTCGAGTCCAAACCAATACTTTGATGACATAATGTGGCAGTGCCACTTACAACAGATACTTGTATTCAACCCTTGCGCCGCCCGCCTAAGTCTGGTGAAGCTCCGCATCCGCATCGTTGTGATACAAGACGTGCTCGCCATTTGAATAGACAGAGGGACTAAGTGCAACTTGTTCCCTCCAGTCGTTATCAGTATCGCGTGTCGTCAACTCTGAGTAGAAAGTCAACACTTCTATATTTGACTTGTAGCGAAATATGCCAACTACAACGACTTACACGTGCTGAAGGCACCCACTGTCCGTCATTTTAGCAAACGAATAGGAGGCATCGACCAGTTGATCCTGATCCTACTTAGTCCTGCTTGGTGCCGAGCGGCTGCATGAGGCTGCTAGCATACAAGTGATAAATACACCCTCCCACCCGCAGGAGATAAAGTGAAGCAATAACCGCCTTTGATTTTAATTCTGAGAGTGGTATCTAAACGCCCTAACCGATGCATGCAATCTACGCCCACAACAGGAACCAATCATACACTACACAACTTCACTTCTAGAACAGACTCCACCCACCGCCCTGCTTCTTCATCCTCTCCCTCTCCTCCCTCCTCGTCACCGCCCTCTTCTCCCTAGCCTCAAGCTGCCTCAACCCCTCCATCTCCTTCAGCACATGCTCGAGCAAGTCCTTCCTCCTGACCACATCCAAATGCCTCTTGATCTTCGGATCCTCGCGTGCAAATCGGTCAATCTCATCCTGACTCAACCCGCGGCCCAGACGAGCGTCCAGTTCGCGGGGGAGCTGGTAGTAAAATTTGGACAGGAGTTCGGCGTCGAGGAAGAGGTCAGCGGTGGTAGTGAGCTTGTCGGCGACGGCGTCGAGGAATACTTCGGGACAGTTGTATTTGTTCTTCTTGGTGGCGCACTGTTTGGATTTTACAGCGAGAATGCGCAATTTGAGGATGTCGACGCGGTCGCGGAGGAAGACGGCTTCGCGGCCTGGGTGCGGGTTAGTTGTGTATTTGTGGGGGTGGATTGGGGATGTGGATGCTGGGTGAGGCTTACCTTTTGAAAGAAGCGCTTGGCTGAAGCCGCCGGCGCCACCGACTCCATCGCCTTCGAGAACTACCTGTCCATTACGGACACGGTCGATGAAGGACATGACGTCCTTAACCTTCTTGCGACCGCCCATGAGCTCTTCAAGGCGCTTGCTTGCTGCTTCAGCGACTTTAAGCTCCTCTTTAAGCACGGCGGTGACGTTCTCGCGGCCCTTGGCCCACTCGTTGTCCTCGAGATCGATGCGGTACTTGTACGGCTTAATACAGATCTCGAGCTCGTCTGAGATGTCGTAGGAGAGGTCTTTCAGGATAGCTGTTGATGCTTCAGTGATGGCCTGGCGAGCGAAGGGGTGTGCTGCAAAGCGTGAGCTGGCAATGAGGTATTCGATATTGCGTTGAAGTGCATTGGCGACCACACTCGTAGCAAGGCGACCCACGCCGAGTTTTGTCAGCGCGGCACTAGAGCTGTCGAGTTTAATCTTCCAGATCGAGTCTTCGCCTTCGGGGTCAGCCTTTGCAAGACTGCTCAGCGGGTCGGTCTCAGGGAAAGGAGGACTGAGGTCATCAAACGGTCGGTTCCAGTAACGTTGTGCGAGCAAGTTGAGAACTTGTTGATCAAGCTCGTGTTTAAGAAGTTCGCGAACCTCGCGGCGACCAAAAGACTCTGTGAAGCCACGGAACGAATGCTTGAAAGAGTCAAGCGACTCAGCGAGGTAGGACTCGGCGCTCAACGGACGTTCATTGTACTGGACCTTGAATTCATACGTAGCTTCGGCGAGCTCACGCTGAATGGCTTCGCTTGTAGTCTTTAAGCTGGCCGCCATAGTGTGCTCAAGCACGTGCATGAGCTTCTTTTTTAGGTTTCTTGTGCCAACATCAAGCTGTGCCTCTGGTGCAAACTCGGGGTGTGAGCTGAAGTATGCATTCTCGTTCTTAGCGATAGCAGTCTGGATGTTGCCACTACCGCGGTGGAAGAGTTTGCCGCCTCCAGCGCCAGCTGGGACACGGCAGACGACGCCAACATACCCAAGTCGCAGAGCGTACTTCTTGTCGTTCAGCAGGCTTACAGCACGTTCAGGCTCAACCAGGTCCATCTTGGTGATGACACCAATTGTCCTCTCGCCACGAGGGTCGACTTTTCGTGAAGCTCGCAAAGCAGTGCTGTTGGCAAGATCCACGTCTGCAGCGGAAATGGCAAGGATGACGTTGGGCGCCCTGATGTACTTCTCACATAGCTGCGAGATGCGCTCCTTGAGCTCTGGAGGCTGATCCCGTCCTACCACCTGTATGTAGCCGGGGAGATCAATCAGAGAGAGGTCAGGAACGTTAGGGGAGTGAATGCGTAGCTGGATGGGGTCGTCCGAGACGCAATCAGACGCAGGCACAGCCAGGTTCAGATCAGTCAATGTCCTTTGAATTTGGCTGAAATCTGTGACCTTGCCCAGACCAAGCGCAGGAAATTCTCCATACTCGGCTTGCGCGTCGGGTGTGTTGACGAGAGTGAGCTCGATTGGGCGGCGCGTGACCATGTTGTGTCCCTTGGGAAGGAATTCATGGCCTACGATCGCCTCCAGCACAGAGCTCTTGCCAGAGGATTGCGAGCCAATGACGACGATAGAAGGCAGAGTCAGGGAGTCGGACTGGCCAACAGTCTGCAACAGGCCTCTGATTTCGATCATCTTCTTGGTGAGCATCATCATCTGCTCATCTCGTGCAATCTTCTCAGCCTCCTGCTTGTCCTCATCATCCTCCTGTCCATAGCCAAACGCTGCGGCTGTAGAAGCGCCTGCAGCTGCAGTGCCAGCGCCGCTCTGCTTAGGCTCCTCGGGACCGCCACCGCCGTTGCTGCCGCCTGCGCCGCCAGATTCGTCAGCAGCAAGCAGCTTCTGCAGCCACTCTGGATATTCGGCCTTCTCGAGATTCTCCTTGGTGTTGCGCCAGCCCTGGTCTATCTGATCAAAGAAACTGTTTGCCGAATCGAGGGCACCACCCGCAACGGTGCTCACACCATCTTTTGCGCGGCCGAAAAGATCGATGGCAAAACTGCCAGCCTCTGCGATTGGTCAGTTTATGTAGACAGCTAGATCTTGACAATACGTACGGCCAGCTTGATACTGTATGTATGAGACACCAGCGACCACGGCGCCTCCAGCAGCCGCGCCAGCTGTTGCGAGCTTTGTAACGAGCCTAGGCACAACTCGGGCGAAAGATATGGACCGTGTTGCAGGCAAGTTGTGAAGGGCATAGCTGCCCAGCGGCCACGGCCGCCGCTTGATCAGGCGCAGACCAGCGTCATTGCGTAGCAGACCGCCAGCGGGCAGGGCATGTGTGGTGTATAGGCGTGGCGTGTGCAGGGCGGTCCGGCGCGCAAGCGTTGCGAGACGTGCAGTTAGGAGCCTGCCGCTCATGGTGAGGATGGCGTTATGTAGGTGGCAGCGGCGCGCAGTTCATACGAGTCCGAATGCCTTGGTGTGCAGCGTCGCCGCTGTGCTGTGTTTGCGATGCCTATCTAGCTGCTGTTGTTTCGGCGAATGTTCGTCACCGCCGCGCCCAAGCGGCAGGGGCCCGTAAGGCTGACACTGACATCACCCCTCGACTAGGGATCCTGCGATATGCTACTTAGCTGTGTGCACAATTCCATCCCACGCTGTATATGCAAGGTGCATGACTATAGGTCTACCTCAGACATAGTAGCGCTCGCTCTCCAAATGCGTGCAACACTGACCCTTCCTCCTTAATCATGTCTCGTAGCCAAGTGCGTGAGCCCTCGACCTCGGTGCTTGCAAATTTGACCAGCACGAAGTCGCGCACATTCGCAGCGCTCCAAATTACGCCTTCCTGGTTCTCCCTATCTAGCCTTTCCTTACGCCACCGCTCTTTGTGAGAGAGCTCAGGCTGTACGGCGTCACCCCAGTTTCGGCCGCCAATTCGTGGAAGAGCCTCGAACTCCTCGAGGAAGAATTTTGCGAGCGATGCAAACGCAGAGCCTCTCACAATCAGTGTACCAAAGACTGAAAAACCGTCCATGCGAGTAGATAGATGCATGTCTGTCCGTCCATGCTTGTCTAGAATCAGATTGTCTCTGAGGAGCAATCTCTTCTTGCCCGTGGCCGTCTCTGTACTCCACACCTCGTTTCGACTCTTGTACTCAAAAATGTCCCAGTTCTCGCCTCTGGCCGAACGCCCACTCGTCACCCAATCGCACACACACAGGCTTCCCTGTCCATTGTCCAAGTGATAGAGCTGCGATTGCGAGAATGCTGTATGCGCAAATGGCTGCACAGGGTCTGGCAGATACACTAAAGCGGCTCCCTCTTTCAAGTGCACATTCATGCGTTGATGCGATATTATGCGTGCATCCTCTGTCTTGAAAATCTTCGTTGAGCCCTGGGTAAGGAGCAGAAGCCGCGTCTTGGTGTCTAGCTGCACGTCTAGATCAATGCTGTCTCCAGCAACGATGCCGCCTCCATATGTCAGGAGGTAGACAGTATGAACAAGACGGGCTGTGTCCGCTTCAGAGATGTAGTCTGGTGGAGGCAAAGGCTCTGGGGCGATCAACTTCAGTGGGTATTGGTAAGAGACTGCCTTGAGTACAGGTGTGTCTGGTGGCAGAATCTCTACAACGATGGAACCGTGGCCAGGCTTTGACGTCGACTTGGCGAATGGTGAAGTGAATGACATGGCGAGATTATATCTGCAGCATCTTCGAACCCAGACTCGAACTCGAACTCGACCTCGCGACTCGATATTAAGATCCGAGCTCAAGGCACCGCCAGTACGAAATCAACGGAACACGGGAAGTGATTAGTCCCATATCAGTAGCAAATGCTTGCGAGGGGCAACCGCGCTTCCCTTATCGAGGGTGCGATAACGCCAAGCTAACTGGAACTTTTTCTCAGCCCCTCCGTCCTGGTCCTTTCGCTTGCGTATCCACCTTTGTGCATGCGGCACCCGCCAAAAAAATCACCTCGACTTGCGACGCACAAATTCTGAGAGGCGACTCCGGGAATCGAACTCGCGAACCTTCTACATGTCAACCAAAGCGCAGTAGGTGGATCGTCGCCCTACGATGGCGCGAGGCGTGGACGACCTTATCACCCACCTGCTCTCTGAGGTTGCTCTTACTGGCGTACAAGGTAAGCATGACTCGCGCGTTGTTGCGCCGCCTTGCCCTACATTGCGTTCAACTCAAATTGCTTTGTTTGTCTTGCCCTGCGCAGCCTGCCAGGTACACATTGCTGTCTTGCTGGTGATACTGGATACCGTTACCGCCCATTTCGGCGTGCAAGTCTCGCTTAGCGCATACCAGTAGTTGCGATCATTTACATCAAATCTAACCTCTCCACCGCAGGAGCTGGCAGCGCCGACTTTAAGCGCTTCGTGCAGGCTTTCTATGACAAGTCGCAGGACGAACGTGAATCCAAGTCTTCCTGCCAACCTGACCTGCTGTGTCCAACATTCTACGAGAAGGTCTGGCAGTGGGTGATCGGCCATGCTGACGTTCGTATCACACATAGAGGAGCGACATGTCGGTACACTCTTGCCGAATTCGAGGCAGCAGAGAAAGGGCAGTCGAATGCAGCGGCAGCGAACCCCAGATCTGCGGCTCAGCCCACCAAGTCCAAGGATACGGTAATTCCGACGCCAGGCCTTACGAGATCTCTCTTGGCGCTGCAAGACTCTATACGGCAGCGTCTGGCGAAGGAAGAGTATATTCCACAGAACAATACTGCAGTACAGCATTCGATCACCCAAAGTACTTCTAAGCTACAAGGTGCTGCCGTCGAACTGCAAAGGAGCAACATCCTTCCGCCACATGTAGTCCGCGCACCCCGGATCCTTCCAGGAAGGCCGGACAATGGCGATACAGTCTTTGATGACGCTCCTACGAATATCACGGATCCGCGCCTGTTTGCGAGCCAAGGTCGCATTTGGCAAGCGCTGACGGGACATGGTATCGATCTCAAGAAGGTCCCCATGATGGAGTTTGTTCTGCTGTCTCTCATCGCCTCACACGGTGAAGCTGGAGTCACACAGCCTGACCTGACGGTCATGAGTGGGCAAGATAAGCGTTCTGTACCTCACCGGACCGATGAGCTTTGCCGCAAAGGCTACATCGAGAAACGACCCGTGCAATCTGGCAAGCTACGAACCAGTCTTTGTGTACACAAGAAGTTCGTCTCTGAAGATCACTTCTTAACATCGGGCAGGGTTGAGGATGTGTTCCAGCATAAAACGTTCGTCGTGTCTGGATTCGTACACCTGCTGTACAACACACTGAAGGATGCGGGTGTCGTCCCAACACGGGATATACGAACGCGCTTGGTAAGCACACCCCACTTATGTATGCTATTGCAGAAGCTAATGTAGAGTAGAACGTGCCAATGTCAACTTGGAATAAGCGCGCTGTGCAAGGTGCACTCATTCGGCTCAATCAAACTGGCATGATCAAGCGTTTCAGAGCTCGTAGAAAGGACTCGGAGGATACTTGGCTCACTTGCATTGAGGTGATCCGAGAGCCTCTACCCGAAGATCACGATAATCTGAAGTTTAGACGTCAGGTCGCCCTTGAGGAAGTCGACGATGAGCCGTCCGACGAGGACGGTGATGGCGACACAATGATGAGAGATCTTGAGGTGGACATGTTGAACAGCAACTCTGAGCCCACCGATGGCAGCACAGAAGATGGAGGCCGCGTCCCACCCCAATGGGTGCCTGAACGTTTACTTTCCAACACACTGTACGAGGTCGTCGCGATGGGTGGGCCCGAAGGATGGGATTCCGGCGTGCTTCGCGATCGTATCGTCGGCAAGTTTTGGCGAAGACCAATGGAGTCCTATCTCACACGCTTAGCGGACGACTGGGAAGCTACACAGCCCGCCCACCTGCGACATCTTGCGCTTATTCGAGATACACGAAACACGCAAGAGAAGAAGTTTGTGCATTACGTGTATCGCACGTATGGCAACTTCCAGAAGGCTGTAGATGCGGGAGAAGTCATCTGGGCTGGAGTCAGCAAGCCTCCACCTAAACAGACTTCTACAGCCAAGGGAGGCCGACCAAAGAAGACAGTTAGTGAAGAGAAGCTTGTTGACGCTTGGGGCTTTCGCACGACCGACCTTAAAATCTTCTTAAACATGGATGGCTCTGGTTCTCTTGCAGAATGTCGCACAGCTATCATACATGGCAGGAAGTACGGCCCGCGTTGGGACACAACACTTGCTGAGGACATTGGACTCCAGAAGACTGAGATACGCAGACCAGAGAGACTTGGTGTGAAGGGCAGCTTCTCACAAACAAAACTGAAGGTCCAATCAAGACTCAGTTTCGCCTCGCTGGGGTCACCTGGCTCCGAGGTCAGCCCTGCAACCCCAACTCGAATTGTCGACGCAGCTACGGATAGTGAGGATGTCACACCCAGTATTGCAACGAAGGTCATGGGCCTGCCTAAACGGAAGTACGAGTCTGGACTTCTCACAATCGAACAACGGATAGCGCTTGGCCTGAAGCCGAAAGGCCGTCTAAGTAAATTCGTTGAGGATCAAATTCGGGAGCATCGCAAGCTCACAGGGGATCCAGCGTCGATCCCGGACTCTATCGAACTCGAAAGACCGGCTGGATTGGGCTCACCTGCCCAGTCAAAGAACGGTCCGCTGATGACGAAAGAAGAACGAATTGCTGCAGGTCTACCACCACGAGGACGCTTGGGCCAAAAGATAGAGGATCAAATCCGCGAACAGCGGGGTTTCCCAAAGATAGTAACCGAGAAGAAGCCGCGGAAGAGCAGACCGGCCAATGAGCCAGCTCTGCTAACTAGAGAGCAGAGGATTGAGCTTGGTATCATTCCTCATGGTCGACTTCCGCAGTCGCTGATGGAAGGTTTGCGAGAGGAGCGCGAATTTGGCATCTTGTTGAAAGACTCTCAGGTAATCCTCAGTTATCTAGATGCTGTTAAGAATAAGAAAGCAAAGCCGGAAATCACGCGAGCGATTGACGAGGCCAGACTGCAGACTTTACAGCGGTTTGACCCTGGCCGAGGACTGGACGAGGTTGACATGTCAGGCCCAGCTGAGGACGACGAGCCAGTAGAGGTTGCGTCGAGCCAGCACACACCAATCGTCGAAAAGCGAAAGCCTACTAACGATATTTCCTCTCCGCCGTCTCCGAAAAGAACACGTATTGAACTGCCTCTAACGGCAACTGTCAGCACGGCTTTCCCAACGCCTCCGCTAACAGCGAGGAGCGATCTGAACGACCCAGTTGAAGCACAAACGGGGCAGGTCACTAGTGGTGCAAAAACTGGGGATGAGCCCCCTGCGACTGATACGACACGCCCGCCCAGTATCGAACAGACTACGTCTGAGAATCCGCTCACATTCAATTTGTCTGAAGTAGAAGCAAAGGTCCGCTCTATAAAGGACCAATATAAGAGCAGGTCCAACCCTGGCATCTACCTAGACCCCTTTGCCAAACGAAAGATTGGTCAGGGTCGACCTCGTAACGCTTTTATAGCAACTTTCCGGCTTCCTGGACTTGCAACCTTGGATTGGTTCACTCAAGCTGCTGCAGAGGATTTAGCAAGCACTCGACAAACATTGCAACATCAGTCGGGCTTAGTCGGCGACGGATCTACCAAACAGGGAGATCAAAGCATTTTGGAGGTTCCTGAAGCTGCCGATACGCTTGCGCCAACGAATACTGCAGGACACATCGCGCTTGCAGGCGTCGCGACGAGTGACACTCCCACCCCAGTTCAACAGTCATTGGGCGCACACGATGCAGCACAACACTTTGATCAGCCTGGGCAAGACTCTCCGATTCATAGAACGTTGCCGATGTCATTACCTCTTTCCCATACTGCGGTCACTGTGCCTGTGGATGAGCGTACACAGGAGTTGCCAGCCAATGACACACCGGAATACAGTCGCCCTGCGACCGGCTGGACGGCTATTAATAAACCTCTAGAGGCGGATAGTGCAAATCTTGGTCCACTCGCATCTAAAGACAGCCCAGATGTAGCACCAGCCAGTGGTGACGTTCCTGATGGTGGTATTGTCGATGAGCCAACAGACGCTGACGCAAACACCTCCGGGATTCAAGGCGTATGCGGCCCCATTACGGAAGAGGACACCAACAACCGTAACGCGAGAAAGCTGGCAGCGTATATGGGTACCAAGACGGGAGGCGGCAGCCAGAAGATGTTCCGCCATAAGATCATCATGCAGATCATTGACCTGTGCAACGGTGCTTATCCTATGCATGGAGAGATTGGCCGACCCTTTGTTACGCTCTGGAAACAACAGTATCCGAATGTTGCTCCGCCCAACTCGAGTACAGTCTTGTCCAATCTAAGAGACATGATTGCGGATCCCAGTAATGGGCTCAAGAAGTTTAGTTTCTTGATGCGGCTTCGACAGAGTAACGGTCTGAAGAAGAAGGATATGGTTGTGTACCAACATCTCACCCCTACAAGCCCGCAAGTCCAAAAGCTGGCTTACAAGATGGCAAACTACTCGAGCACCAAGGCACATCAGTACTATCCCGAGGAAGTTCGTCATCTCGTGTCTGATGAGTCCTTTTACGTGCCACTGCCAGTCGCGCCGAAAGACGAGAGCATTACTCTGGAGCGGCTTAACCCCAGTTTGCAAAACAAGATCAAAGAAGCAAACTTGGAGCGTAGAAGGCGGTATTACCACAAGCAGAAAGAAGAGGAGACGGCTCGGGACGCACAGAACGCTGGGGTTGAGGCACCGATCAAAAGAATTGCGTATACAGATGGCCAGCCTCGCGCCAGAAGAGCACGACTTGCCAGTCTCAACGATAAGAATAAGCGCTATCGTCGGGCTCTGTTGCCGAGAGCGACTTCAGGCCCAATGGATCCAGAGCTTGAGGCATCCATTGTCGAAGAGTTGCAGCACGACGAAGCTGAGTCCATCACCGCCACGACTCGGCAAAAGTCTCACATAAGTCCAATTGTGCGTCTTGGGCATGTTGCATCACAATCCAAACACAACTTGCATCTTGATACTGCACAGAAAGGGGCCGGACTTTTGGTCTCTGCTCTCACAGCACCTTTTATCCGTTTCTATACTTCCAATGGCACGTTCTCTACAGAATTTAGACACATTCGTATGTCAGAGCCGTTCAGTACTCGCCCGACACCAAAGACTGTTCCAAAGGCTACTGGTGCATCAAGAGGCACAAAACGCGTCAGGATTGTCGAGCCTGCAACTCAGCGTCCCGTGAAAGTTGCTCGTCTGGATAGAAGCCAGTCTCAACCAGCTATTGAACCACAACACATCAGTCCAGGCGAAGAAAGCGATGGATCTGATTCGTCGTCAACAATATCTTCTGATAGCGACGATAATATTCCACTCATGCAATTAAGCACAGCGCGTGCCAAAGCTATAGCCAAGGCTGAGGCGAGGGCTAAGGCAATACGCAGTGAACCTGCGAAAGGACAGCAGCGACGCAGTAAGGATGATTCTCTCCCCTCACTACTTGAGCGCCTTACTGGTCTCACCGGTAAACCGGAGGACATGGTTCACCACCAGCCAAAGTTCAGACCTCATCCACACAAGAAGTATCGTGGTTGGAGAGAAAGGAAGCAAGCTCAGCTCAACAGATCTCAGCAAGAGCGTAAGTATCCTGAGAGTCAAGATCCAGTTGATAAGTTCAAGAAACTCTGCTGTACACTGGTCATTGCAACGTCTATGGCCGGAGGAGCAGGACGTGTTGACTGGACTATTGTGGAGAAGGTGCACAGCGCCAAGAGCTTTGATCTTGCAAAAATAAGGACTCTTTGGGCCTGGATGCAGGCCAATATGGCAGCTGAGATCGCTAGTCTTACAGTCAATTTTCAGACTCGCTTTCTCGAGGCTTATGAGAATGGTACAGTAGCGGCGATTGAAGACACCTCAACGTACGATTGGGCGAAACTTGTCAGATGGGCTATGCATACCTATGTGTACCCTGAGCTATCTTTGCCTGTGTACCGTGAAGCACTACAGCAGTTTGTTGTGGATCTTTCAAACTTCGAAGCTCTCGATAGACCGAAGTGGCTTCGCGAAAAGATTGCAGACAGGGTGCGCACAAGACTGCAGTTACAGTTTTCATACAGCATGCCGCTGCATCTGACTCAGCCGAAGAGCCTCAACGAAAATGAGCTCAAGGCTAGATCCTGGATCCGCGCCAACACAGCGACGCCGCAAGCCCATTACGACAGCAAGGTAGCTCACGAAAAGCTCCAAGCTCTAGGCGATCCAGTACTGGCTGAGGTAGTGGGCGAGTACGTTGATCGCCAGATGCTACGAATGCGGAGACATAAGCGCCTTCTCCCCGGCAGGAACTACACCTTTACTGCAAAGCTCGCAAAGAAGTACGGCCGTATGTTTGAACTTGGCGATTTTATGGCTGCAGTCAAGGTCAAGAAGGACATGGATCGCGCTTTTACGAGTAGGGATGTAGACAAACGCTTCTACTCTATATCGCGTGCTGAGAAGGATGGGGCTATCATGGCTATCATGTCCTTGCTCGGCGATGGCAAAGTCAAGTTAACTCCACAGCTCCCCATTGTGAACAATGAGTTCGGCGCACCGTTACCACGATTGTCCGTTTGGGGTTTTATGGAAGGCGACTATGTCCACCGGGGCATCAATCGGCAACGTCTCTTCTGGGATATACATGTCGTTCCTACAGAGACGTATGAGCTTGGCAATCCTTTGCAACCAGATCCGACTTCAAAGACCCCAGCCAGAGCTCTTTCAGACTGGCTTCCACTTCCCCTTCCGCCACTACCAGGCAAGCAGGATGCACACGCCTTGCTTCCAATTTGGAGCAGTATCGATGGGCAGCAGGTCACTTGGCCATGGTGGTACCGAATCTTGAACCTCGTCTTGCAACCTCTTCTCTTCCAACCAGGTGCGACTGTCGAGGATATCCTTGCCAACTGCGACGAGTATACAACGGAGACCTTCGAAGTGGAGCTCGTGCTACAGTGGCTCACATCCATCAACGCTGCTAAGAAGATCACAGGTGGTGGTTATGTCACTCTGCCAGGTGTCTGGGCGGTCTTTGGTGACGTTCTTCATGGCATGAACGACGATTGGCTGAACACACACGTCCAGCGAAAGTACGCAAAGCACGAAAAGCAACATTGGCGCGACAAGTATCACCTGAAGTTCTCAAGCATGCGGAGCCGCAGCACGGGGGCCCTTCTGGATGACGATTCTGAGGGACATACAGACGAAGAATACGAGACAGCTGCCAGCATAAGCACAAACATCATGCGTCATCCAAATGAGCAGTACGCGATTTTGCGCGAACAGCTTGACACTGCGACTCATGGAGATACGGCTGCTACTTTGACCAAGGTACCGGAGCAAACCATGCAGGATGCTGCTAAAACGCAATCAGGAGCAAGGGCGGGCTTGACCGCGGAAGCGGACGTCAATGGCAATCAAGATATCGCGATGCAGGATGCAGGTGGTGGCAAGGGCACGGATCCGAAGGAATAGGGAGACATGGTACGACAAGCATTGATTTAGGCCATTGGTATTGCAAAGACATGCATGGTCGTATTTAGTCGGCTTGTACGTAGCCAGTGAACATTTCCTAAGGAGATTCTGATCTTCTGAGAATTAGGATAACGAGCAACGTATACAAACAGCACTATATCTCACTACACTAGATCTGATGCGTGAGCACAACCTTAACAGCAAGATTTAACGACTGCTTGCATAAGCAAGCAGTCGTTAACAATAAGTCTCAGTCTTAACGCCCACGTCCCCATTATTATCGTAATGTTCCCGCATGTCAGATGCTCGGCGTTACTGCTGACGGATCCCCCCTCTGGCGTTGGATGCCATTGGTTGAATGCAGTGCTACTGACTAGCCATGCAGCTACTAAAGTTACCGACACTAGCGCTTATAGCTGACCGCCCGCTCAAGCTGTCGACTGAAATCAGTTTACAGGTCTGTTGCATAACCTCACTCTTACCTTCCTAAACTGTTCACAGTCATAATGGAGACCCCACAGATTGCATCTGGGCCAACGCTGGTCACAATCGTTGCTATTGCTGTTACGGTCTTCTTTCTCTCCTTCTCGTGGTTTGTAGGCCCAACGTTGGACCCGAGGGAACCTCCTCCTATCAAGTCCAGAATACCTATCATTGGGCACATTATAGGGATCATAAGATGGCAAGCTAAGTATCATAACATTCTGAGGTTAGCTACTGCATTTAACCACAAGACCTGTATATCTTCTATTCTCACGCATGCATAGCAACAAACACAACTCAGCAAAATGCGCAACACTCCCTATGCTCAATGGCAAATTATACGCAGTCTACGATCCATACTTGTGCCAACAGCTTCTCCGCAACAACACGGCCTCATTTGACCCCTTTCAAGAAGAATTTGCACAGAAGGTATTCGGTCTATCACAAACCACATATGACAAAATCCGGCTCAACCCAACCATATTCAAAGACTTCACAGACGCTATTCACCGCAGCTTCCAGCCCGAGAGTCTGGCGAAAATGAATCTGCGTTGGCTGACCGACTTCGCTGCGAAAATGGATCCGATCAGTAATGGCAGGGTCGTTGTCGATCCGGATAATGCTGGCAAGGAGCGGGTTGCGGAGGATGGAAGCGTGGAAGTAGAGAACTTCTTTTTGTGGAGCCGTGATTTTATGACGCTTGCTACTACACAGGCTCTGTATGGAGAGCATGATCCTTTTGTCAAGGATAAATCGCTTATCGAAGCGAGCTGGTAAGTTACTGTGAACAAGCGACCAAATGAAATAAAGTGCTGATCAGCTCAGGGTCTTCGAAGATGCTGTACCATACTTCCTACTATCTTTGTTCCCATCACTTACTATGCCGCAATCTTTCAAAGCACGGCAGAAACTCCAGACCGTCATGGCAGAATACTACACCGCAAAACACCACATCTCCGACCCCACCACCGCATCTATAACACTCAATCGAGCCAACGCACTCACAGACTACGATTTCACCGGCACTGAAATCGCTCTCCTGGAATGCATCCTCCCCGTCGTCTCCACCCTCAACGCGGTCCCAACCCTCTACTGGCTCCTGCTCTACATCCTCCCCGATACATCGCTAGTAAAAAAGCTCCGAACCGAAATCGAAGCCGCACTAACCACCTCTCCACCCTCACCCTCAGGCAGCAGAACAATCACCATCGACATCGCCAAATTCGAATCCCACATGCCGCTCCTCGTCTCCTGCTACCGCGAAACCCTCCGCCTCTGCAACCACGTTGTCTGCAACCGCCGCATCATGTCAGACCTAACCATCACCGACCGCGAAGGCCGCTCCTACCTCCTCAAGAAAGGCACTGACGTCCAGCTCCCCGCAGGCGTCACGCACCGCGACACTGCCTCCTGGGGCCCCGACGCGGACGCCTTCCGTGCAGACAGATTTCTCGCTTCCGCGGAGAAGACGACGGATGCGGACCGTGTGAGGAAGCAAGCGTACATGCCGTTTGGCGGCGGCAGACACCTTTGTCCAGGGAGGAACTTTGCGTTCGCGGAGATTGTGGGGTGTGCGGCTGTGATGCTGGTCGGATTTGAGATTGAGAGTGTGGGGTTGGGGTGGGGAGATGTCAAGATGGCGGGGCCAAAGTTGTCGAGTGGCACTGTTAAGCCGGTTGATGGGGGGAGGGGTCTGGGGGCGAGGTTGAAGCCGAGGGAGGGATTCCAGGGGGTTGGGTGGAGGTTTAGTGCTTGAGTGATGGAAGGGTTAGGGCGGGGGTTTGTTGGAAGTTGGGTTGTGTACCTTTTTGGAGAACTGAGAAGCGAGTATAGTAGTTTTAAGGATCAAGATGCTTGTTTTTTAATTCGTCCAGACCTATAGTTTGACACCTTACCCATGAAGATCAGACTCTCCACAACCAAACTCTGTCTTTTCTCAAATCTTCGGCTTCCTCCAGCTTCGATAATGATAGTCGATCGGGGCCCGCTCGTGAGTCGCCCAAAGACCGATGATGACTCCACTTGTTGAATTCAGGGGGTATAACAACCTGCAGGGCTTCGAATACACGCATTCCGTTACGCTCTTCTCTATCATGACGTGCCTCCTCGCTCTCGTCATAATGAGCGTGGCGACCTATACTGTCCCGACCGCCACCGGCTATTGGGGGATGTTTGACTAACCTTGTGAGGCCAGGTAAGCCTGCATGTCTCCAACACAAGATGATGTTGTCCACAGCGTGCCATGGGTCTAAGCGACACATCCAGATGTTTTCGAGTTCTTTCTCCAGGATTGCCTTGAGCAGCTCCTGTGGAGACTTGCTGTAATCCGGATGGAATCGCAGGTCCTCGTCAACGAGACCCAGCATAGCATAGACATTGTCCAAGACTTCAGTGCATACAGTCTGGCTCGCTAATTGTAAAGCGTCGTCCCATCTACGTTGCTGCCCACTTGTCTGCACGGCTCGCTGCACAGCCCATTCAGAAAGCCGACGCAGAACGTCTTCCGCGTGCAGATGGATCTCGTCATCAACCCTGGATTCATATCTACTGCTTTTACACCATTGGTGCACGACGTAATACACATCGGAAAAGTCCCATAATTCGTTCATGAGGATGAAACGCACTTCAGTAGCAAGACAGATCTCTTGGACGATCCAAAGCCTGTTCCAATAGGCAGAAGTAGATACTGCAGTCATGAGGGCCATCGAAGTCATGTTCAACAGACGCAGGGCTGACGGTGAAGGTGGCAGCTGCTCATGCTGCGCTACGATGATTGTTCCGCTCTTGCTAGAGAAAGGCCTAGATAGTATCAGGTCTTCTGATGTCAAAAGAGTCTGCAGCTGGCGATCTTCTTCCGTATACACAGTGGTATGCGCTGTCGGTCCTGGCCACACTATCGTCGCCAGAGCCATAGAGTAGATGTCTCCCATCTCACTGACTTGATGACATTTCTCGATCGGATTCGCCTGATTGATGCAAATCTGGTCTATCCAGAACCATTCCTTAGCCCAGGGTTCGACTGACCTCTTAGCCATATGGAGGAAGTCGTACAGATTCTGTCTTACACGAAAGGCATAGGCACCTGTATCGTCCGCAATCGTGATGGAAAGTGTAGGTGTCGCATCGCCCCAGGTGTAGGATAGGGCATTGAACTTCTGCCTCGCAGCCAATCTGGAGTGCAGTATCTTGAGGACGACAGTCCCGGAATCAAGCTCTGTCGATCTTTCGATGCGAACAAGTCGAATTTCTCGCAACGCAGGGTCTAAAGAATGGTACACTAACTCCGTCATATTCGCAGACGTTACACCGATAACAAAACGCGCTGTTGAATAGAGAAACAGATGGTATTTTGCGATAAGAAAATGGAAATATGATCTCGCTTATGCACATCACCACATGGATGTACCTTTACGACAGCCAAAGGAGGTGAACTTCAGAAAAGCTACCTGGAAAATTGTAATGGATACCAAAAGATATGCTACCTGACATGTCGGGTATTCATTGTTTGAGCACATGCACACTATGCCTGTTTGTGTTATTATCATCAAACGACCAGGTGATCGCAACGGAGCCGACGTTTCAAGCTCGGGAACCTCAGCAACACGCCATTGATCGGACCCGCATCCAACTACAGCACTTTGCCAGCACCGAGGAGCCACATCAGGCATCGCAAGACCCTGGAGCTTCAGATATGGTACGGGCCTTACGATGGATACAATTAATTAGCCGAGTTCAGGATCCTCTTGCGTAGATTGAAATTTTTCAAAAGGGCACGAACAGTCGCTAAGTGAACCTGATTGTCGTGCGTGAAGTCGTGGGATTCATGCTAGCTTCAATAATGGCAGATGGGTAGCGAGGGAATCGAGCAGCGGCACATGC
Source organism: Didymellaceae sp. YAFEF048 (assembly GCA_032595095.1). Taxonomy (NCBI): domain Eukaryota; kingdom Fungi; phylum Ascomycota; class Dothideomycetes; order Pleosporales; family Didymellaceae; species Didymellaceae sp. YAFEF048. The sequence continues at coordinate 54,535 of JAVISA010000023.1, read as the reverse complement.
TATAATTGGCTCGTTCGCACTTTTCACGTGACATGATACTATTCTGAGCTCGCTCTAAGCCGAAACGAGACATCAGCAACGGAATAGGACTCACCGGTTATCGTGACCTCCTTACGTATCGTCATCTCATCAAGTTGTGCCATACGCATCAAAGCCATGCTATCTCCCTCTCATCACATACACGTTGTGCGCGCAAGCTTTTCAGATGTCACTTGTCGCAGCTCCCCTCGTGAATCGAAGGCGAAGCCCTAAAGTAAGAACGGGCTGTTTTACCTGCAAGTCAGTACAAACTTCTTCAGATCTATGTACGAAAAGTATTGATGAGCTGTCTAGGATTAGGCGAGTGAAATGCGATGAGACGAAACCAGATTGCTCAAGGTATGCCTGTCACATTGGCGTCACTCTGCGTTGGACCACAGGCCCGCATGATCGTACTAATAGGTCTCTACAGATGTACGAGCACAGGCCGCAAATGCGATGGCTACCCCAAGGCTGTACAATTCATCCATATGCAGGTTCCAAGTCCGAGTAGGCTTTCAGAGAAACCTACGCGTGCCCTCTCCCAGCTCCCCGCGCTAGGCGACAGTGCCAAGTACCTGGAATTCTACCACTACTGCGCTGTACCCTTGCTGTCCAGCAGATTTGACCAAGATTTCTGGTCTAAGATCTCCCTGCAGCTATCGTACTCGGAACCAGCAGTCCGGCAGGCCGTCATCGCGCTAGGTTACTTAAACAAGACCGAATCGGGCAGTATCAAGCATGCACGCTTAAGATATCAGGTTGAGCACGGTAACAAAGTGTTCTTGCATCATTATAATCAGGCTGTGAGGAAACTTGTCGAACGTATGGCTGAGCCGTCCTATGTGCCTGAGATCGGCCTGGTCACTTGCCTGCTGTTCATCTGCATTGAGTTTCTGCGAGGGAATTACTGCACTGCCTTCACGCACATGACGAATGGCTTACGTCTCATTCGCGAGTGGAAAGAGCAGCGCAGATTGACAGCTTCCCCTGCAGATCAAACACGTATAAGAGATTCCACGTGTTTGATCGAAGACGTACTGTTCCCAATGTTTCAACGCGGCGCTACATCCGCATTGTTGTACGGTGTCCCGACAGAGGAGGTCTTCGACATCTCTATCCCGGACCCAGATAAGTTTGTACAACTCCCGTTCTCGCTGGCTGAGGCAGAGCGCGCTTCGCGTGAGCTGCGCAACGCTTCCATATTGTTTCTTTTCAACACAGGCAAGAAGTTGCACGCCAACATCGCGCTGGATGAGACAGATTTCGCGACACGGACTCGTCTTCTCGAGTGTCATTATCTATGGCTCGCTCACACAAAATCAGCCGAAGAGACCCGAACTTGGTCACACGCTGATTGCGTATCTTTCAGTGCGCTCAAGGTCGTGCAATATGCCACAGAAACTTACGTTGGCTGCGCGACAAGTACATACCAGAGCGCGTATGACGTCTACCTTGACACGTTCACTGCCCTCCTACATCACGCTGAAATTGTGCTCAACGCTATCAACACCCAGGAGTCACCCGCTGCTAAGTTCACTTTTGAGATATCCATTATCGCACCGCTATACCATACCGCTACACGTTGCCGCTGTCCTATCACACGGCGCAAAGCGATCAGTTTGCTTGCGCGCGGTCCGCCCCGAGAAGGACTGTGGGACGCAGAGCAACACGTAATGGTTGCACGGCGAGTGGTTGAAATGGAGGAGAGTGAGGTTGACCCGGAGAGTGGGTGGCCGGTGGAGCGGACTAGACTATACAGTGCGGAAATAAATGCGAAAATGGACGCCGAAGGTGGATTTTGGGTATACTATTTACCGTCTGACTGGGTGGGCCAGCTTGATGAGCATGGAACACAGAGGCTTAAACAAGAACGATTTGTAATGTGAGCAGTGTAAGCATCTGCTTTCAAGCGTTTTTCAATGCAATAATTGAGACACGCACGAAAGCTCACAAGCGTCTTTGGATCCGCAAAACGAGCGTACGGCTTGTAGGCAATAAAGACCGAACTTTTGATCCCTAAAATTCTCTGTCAAGCACTCGAGGCTGATGTCTTTCCAAGATCATGGATGTTTGATGCGTACACTCAGTCGTCAAGACATTTAGCATCGCCAAACCTCATCCACTCAGCCTCACTTCCCTCCACCACCCTCTTCCGCTCCTCTGATCTTAGCATCCCTCATTTCGTCCCACCGCTTCTTCAATGCATTCGAAAACCCCAACTCAAGCAAAGACGACCTCCGTTCCGGACTCGCCTGCAAATGCGCCAGATTCCTCAATTCGCCCTGGAAGAAACATCTCACCATGTTCTCGCCCGGAGTCTGCACCATCAAACCCATATAGCACTCCACGCCCTGATAGCCAACGCCGAGAAACATATTATCACTGTTTATTCGTCCCCACGGCCCCAATTGGTCGTTTTCTTTGAGGACTACTAGCGCGCTGGCAATGTCGACAGTCAGGCGGGCAACAGCCGGCGAACTTGCACTGGTGAGGTGTGGTGTTATGAGTTGTGCTATGCGGGTAAGAATAGCTTGGTCGTTGTCGCTGATCACGCGGCTAGTTTCGGGTGGAGGTATTGGACCTGGAGGACTTGGAGGTGGAGTATCGCTAAGTGGATTTAGTTTGGTGTGCAGAGAAGTGTGGACAGTGACTTTGAGATGCTCAGGCGTATCGCTTTGAGTGAGATTGAGGAAGACCACGTCTCAGCTGGGCGATACAGTGAGGGTTGAAGTTGATCATCGATAATCTGCGACGCTTGGACTGACATGGAAGAAGCTTGTGTTGCCTAGACTGGGAAGACCGTATACATTTTGAATAGAATAGTACTCGAATATTGCGAAATGTGTTAGGGCAAAGCCAATGTTGGGACCCTGGACATTGTCACATGTAGTCCCTTTTGTTGGACTCTAGCCTAGCGTTGTTCCACTCAGAGCAGTGACGCTCTGGCAAAGGGAAGTCACGTTTCCATCACGACTACGCCTGCTGTATTGACGTAAATGGCAAAGCCTGAGCGTTGCCCCATTCCCGTCATTGCCACGCATCCCACGATACACAGGGTCGTGATGCTGGCGTGGTGTTGAGGCTCGTGCACGGTCAGGGACAAAAATAAGATTGGGGCGATCCACTGAGGCGCGCTTGCTCCCTGTCGCTCGTTGCTCCTGCCTCCCTGACAACCATCTCTCGTCCCCAGGGAAAGACCCACGCAACCCCACGCGCTCGCCCTCACTGTTGCTATACGCTTGCTGCCCATACGCTCGCTACCGACTGCAGCTGCAACTGCTCGCTGTGACGACTCCGCAACGAAGCACCCCTCATCTGTCGCACCGCCCGGCGGGTCTTGCTGGTTCCGTGCCGCTCCTGTGCACACAGCCCTGTGAACGACGGTAACCCACCGCGACACCTCACAACAACCCGCGCAGTCCTCACGATGGGCTTCGGCGACTTCACAACATTATGCGCCAAGGCGTCGATACCGCTGTGCTCGCTCGTAGGCGAGCAGGAGATTAATGGCGGCGCCGGCATTCAAACAAAGTGCTATGCACGCACGATCGAGATTGCGAACACACTCATCTTTCAGGCGGCGAATGACTTTATGCACATTCTGGCGCTCATCATGACTGTTATCATGATCTTCCACGTCCGCTCCAAGTTCACCGCTGTTGGTATGTTAACTTCGACGCATTTCACCTCTTCATACGCCACCGGGCTGACATGCAACAACAGGGCGCAAGGAGATCACTTCCTTCTTCTATATCTACTTCCTCCTCACTATCGTATCGCTCATTCTCGACGCCGGTGTCGCTGCGCCTGGCTCCGCCGCCTACCCATACTTTGCTGCCGCCCAAAATGGCCTCGTCTCTGCCCTCTGCACCAGCTTGCTGATCAACGGCTTTGTTGGTTTCCAACTGTATGAAGACGGCACAACTCTGTCTGTCTGGCTCCTGCGCCTGACCTCCCTCGCCATGTTCATCATTGGAGGCGCCATCTCCCTCCTCACTTTCAAGAACTGGGCTGGGTTGAGTGCCAAAAACCCCATTGGCATCTTCGTCATCACGTATCTTGTCAACGCAATCTTCCTCTTCATCTACCTCGTCAGCCAGATCATTCTCGTTATGGGTACCCTTGAGGACCGATGGCCGCTCGGTGACATTGTCTTTGGTGTCTTCTTCTTTGTCATCGGACAGGTCATTTTGTACGTCTTTGGTGACACCATCTGCGACGGTATCCAGCACTATCTTGATGGGCTTTTCTTTGCCACTATCTGCAACTTGCTTGCAGTAATGATGGTCTACAAGGTTCGTATCCCCTCTTCCTCTAAGCTTTCGGCACACGCTAACGAATCTAAAAATAGTACTGGGATTCAATCACTCGCGAGGACCTTGAGTTCTCGGTCGGCGTCAAGCAGCATAACTGGGAAGTCAAGGAGCTTCTGCCCGAGGAGGACAAGCGCGGTACCGTCTACCAGGAGTCTGAGTACGCGTCATCAGTGTACCAGCAACCTTACCCACGACACTCGCAGTACTCCAACCTTGGCCATTGAGCGTATGTTGGGCTTGCGTTCTGGCATATGCTTGTTCCACCTTCTTGTATAAACTTTCCTTCGACATGACCTGGAGTTGGCGGCGCTCTTGCAACTCATTACTAGAGTTTTAATCTTTGCAGCAAAGGACGAAGTAGAAAAGTAGATGACGCTGTTTTGTTTAGACAAAGGCTTCAGAAACCTGGGCTGAGACTGAGGCAGAATGCGTCCAGTCTTCCGTTTCGTGCATCTCTACGACTGGCTTCATGCCTACCATAGCTTACATAGTATCTTAATCATTAACATGCTTGCGACTGCGCAGGCCAACTATACAAACCAGGTCAATAGTGAGTTGGAAATTGCTCTTGCAACTAAACTACGTGAATAGATGGCAAGCAGATGTTTTGCTTCTTTGTGGGTGATCAGTCCTTGGGTGAATTTAGCAGCTGCCTCGCGTGGCTCGAGACGAGGACGTAGGTACCACCGTCACGGCGTCACCTAAGCAGAGCCTCAAATCAATTGAGCCTCAAGATAAATCACGAATGATGAGCATCAGGCGTCTTGACCACACTTGTCAGACCACAGGCCCACTTGTGCCATCAGGAACGAGGGTCAACAGCCGGATACCACAGGTACTTTAGGTGCGCGTGCTCGTGCCGAGCGTGATAGGTAGTTACATCCATCCCTCAGCGTCGGTCACGGCGCCGGAGCGAGCGCCCGAGCCCAAGCTAGACCCGACCGCGCAGCTCTCATACTGCCAAAACAACCCCGTCATCAGCCACCGGGACTTCCGCATTGGGCAGTCCCGGCGCAAACACCCTGCGACGCGTCCACAAGAAACCTCAAGCTTGCCCTGATGGAGTACCTCCAAAGCAGCCGTGGAGTTTCTGCGCTGTGTCCGGCTTGCCTGTTCACGTCGTTACGGGGCTGTCAAGGCAACGTTGTATCTGTGTGTGATGGACTAAGGGCTGTGGGCTTGGGCTATTGAGGGGTGCGCAAGCGGGGTCCGAGAGCTGGGTAAATCTGCGGGGGAATGGGGGAGGTATATAGACGCGGGCTTTCGGCCGCGTTCTCGGGGCCCAGGAAGAATTCTGGTTCTTTTTCTAATCTGCAGTTGTGCCCAAGAATCGCTTTGATCTTCTGCGCCTTGCGGAATTGGGTATGTAAATTGGAAAAGTCGCCGGGTTGCTTGTCTTGCGCACTGAACCTCAGTCCTGTGAACCAACTGACGAGATCAAGTTCTTCGAGGTTATCGCAAGGTGTTTGTGAAGCATCAGCTAAGCACAAGACCGAAAATCGTCGTCCACTTCATACTACCAGTTCCCTCAACCATCGACTGTCCGCCAAGTAAAAATGTCGCGCAAGCACTTCTTCCCCAACCCCGAGGGCGTGGTCGTCCACATGCTCAACTCTCTCGTCGCACGCAACTCGTTCATGGGCCTTGACGTCACAAACCGCGTAGTCTACAATAGTGCCCATCCTCCTGATCAGGTCACCATCATCTCGGGCGGCGGCTCGGGCCACGAACCCGCGTGGTCTGGATTTGTCGGCGATGGTATGCTGTCAGCCGCAGTCTGCGGCGATATCTTTGCTTCTCCCAGTACAAAGCAGATCATGGCTGGTATCAGGAATGTCCCCTCGAATGAAGGTGTGATTCTGTGTATTACGAATTATACCGGTGATATGCTGCATTTCGGTCTGGCGAGGGAGAAGGGCCAAGCGCTGGGGTACAAGGTTGATGTTATTTGCATGGCAGAGGATGCTGCGTTGGGTCGCGAGAAGAGCGGCAAGGTCGGGAGAAGAGGATTGGCGGGTAATCTGCTTGGTAAGTGATGACGAGTAACTGATGTGTTGGGTTGTGATGCTGACCATCACAGTTATCAAGCTGTCAGGAGCAGCTAGTCAGAAGGGTTGGGCTTTCCAGCGTGTTCGCAAGATTGGCGAGCTTGGTAACTCACAGCTGGTGACTATTGGTGCGAGTCTGGATCACTGTCACGTGCCTGGACGAGAAGCATTCGAGTCTGTGCCGGATGATTCGTATGTCGTTGGTATGGGTATTCACAACGAGCCTGTAAGTCAACCCTCGAGTCGTTGAAACTTTTACTAACTCAACTAGGGACTTCGCACAGTATCGCCAATGCCCGCTCCCGAAGACATCATCAAGGAAATGTTGAAGTATCTCCTTGACCCGAAAGACTCGGACCGCGCTTTCGTACCCTTCTCGCCATCCGATTCTATCGTTATGCTGGTGAACAACTTCGGTGGCCTCTCCAACCTTGAGTTCGATGCTATGGTCAACATCGCCCTGCAGGTGCTCGAATCTGACTACAACCTCAAGCCCATGCGCATCTACGCTGGTGTGCTTGAAACCTCGCTCAACGGCCAGGGCTTCTCCATTACCCTAGGCAACATGTCTGGTATGGCGAAGGGCATGGAGCTAACAGACGAGGAGGTCATCGAGCTCCTCGACGCACCCACCAACGCCCCTGCCTGGCCCAAGAATGGCTACCGACCCACAAACTACAGCAAGGAAACAGAGGAGCTTCGCAACAAGGCCAACGCTGAGTACGAAAATCAAGGTGCCCACGGAAAAGGGCCTGCAACACCCTCATCCCTCATCCCAGCTCTCAGAAAAGCCTGCAATGACGCCCTCGCCGCCGAACCTAAAATCACCCAATATGACCTGCAAATGGGCGACGGCGACTGTGGCGAAGCCGTCGCAGGCGTCTGTAAGAACATCCTGACAAACCTCAACTCCGTCGAATCCAATCCTCCCAGCGTGCTCGCGCTTCTAGAAAGCGTAGCTGAGAATGTCGAAGACGTTGGCGGATCTCTCGGCGCCATCCTCTCCATCCTCGCCACCGCCTTCACCAATGCCCTCTCCACCGCCACCCTTACCTCCAACGCCCCACTCTCCATCGACACAATCGCTACCGCCGCCTCCGCCGCCTTGGAAAACCTCAAGAACTACACATCCGCTCGCGAGGGCGACCGGACGGTCATGGACGTGCTCATCCCGTTCATCAATACGCTCGCTGAGACGAAGGATCTGAGCAAGAGTGTCCAGGTTGCGCAACAGAAGGCGCAAGATACCGCGCAGATGAAAGCTAAGTTCGGACGCGCGACGTATGTCGGTGATGGAATGGGCGAGGAGAGGAGTAGAATTCCTGATCCGGGTGCTTACGCGGCCGGGGTTTGGTTGAAGGGGTTGGAAGAGGGGTTTAAGGGTGCTTGAGTGGTGAACTGGTGGCCTGGTTTGGCATCCTTTTAGCGTTTTTCAATTCGAACTATGATCTCTTTCGAGGCGAAGTAAGAATGTCTTCATATATCGTGTTGTGAGTATAGGTTTGCAGAGACTTGGTCTGATTCGCTGGCGCCATGAGCATATGGACCCTAGCTCTCCGCCACTGGGCCGCCTTAGTTTCAGCCTCGTCAATTAGGTCCATCATAATACCAGCCGTCAGCTGCGTAAAAACAGGTCAGCCTCTGCCTCGGATGCCCCTACTTACTTAACTTCGTGTGAACAAAGATGCAGGCAAACAGTTACCCACCCAACCAAAGGGGTGGTTCCACCAAAGCATATCACTCGGCCATGTCCGAGCAAGACATGACCCACTCGTATGTACAGTCCGTTTGCCGATTCATTGAGTGACTTCGCATGTTCTAAATCGTTTTCAGTTGCGATAGTAGCGTGGATACTGCGCTTCTGGACGCCGATTCCCAGATCAAGCCTAACAAACCTACGTCCTCACGCCCAGCCTTCCAGTCGAACATGCAAGATTTCTTACGCCACGCACGACTACAAATCTTGCGGAAACCGTTCAACTTCTACCCGGACGGAGAGCCTCGCAAGATCGTGTTCCATCAGAGTCGAAAAGTGGCATTCCACCACTGCTTAATTCACCTCATTCCTCTGCTCGGGGCCGTTGTCATACCGATATTACGCAGCATTCACTTTTGGATTGGAAGGCATCCAGTCGACTCAACAATTCTACAGTTCGTCGCTAAGTTCCATGAGCTGCTCATGCAGGTCTCTATAGTGGAGGCTACACTGTGCGTAGTGAGGTTGGAGGCCACAAACAGCTTCGTCCCGCTGGGTGCACTTTCCGGTGCAGTGCAGGCAACGCAGCTTTCTTATCTCTGGTCCCTTGGCTTTCTGTCTCTTTTCACTTCGACATGGACTCCCGGTCGAAAGTGGCACAGGGTGGCGATGGTGATTGCCATACCCGTTCTGTTGGGTTTGACCGCGCTTGTCGGTCCATCAATTGCTACTCTCATGATACCAGAACCCGGCTTGCCGAAGGTGTATGAGGCAGTACCACGATACTACCAAAGTAAAGAGATCATGTACCCTACACGTCTAAAACTTGTGGATGAACTGAACATGTGAGCCACATCCCTTGCACATCGACATATCGTTGCTGACAGTTGACAGGAGTTCGCCCATCTGACACAGACGCTACAAAAGCTCAGTTCAACCGTCAACAATCGGGCTGTTCTCGATGACGATAGTCTTGGACTTTTTGAGACATCGTATCTCTATAGGGGTGCGACTGACCGGTATTTGCGATCCCTTCACCGCCCCATGCCAGCTATAAGTGTTTCGCACCATGGCCGCGACTACCAATGGTATGGAAGAGAATTCACTGCGACCATACCAACAAGATTTGCGATCACTGCGTTGGAAAGTCGCCACATAGATCCGCAGTGGCTCATGGTCAGGAACGCGACACTCCAGACAGTCGGCTGGCATCCAGTTGTCACGACAAGATGCCTGAACCCTTTCACACAAGAAGATCAACATCAGGCCTATCGGGGCGAGTTCAATTTCTCTCAGCCGTATGAGGATATATTCCACGAGCAGCAAGATGGCAAATCAATAAAGTGGCTTGCTAATGTCAGCTCAATAGCAAGCCGTGTCTCCAACCAAGGCATACTGAACACTTGGGATAGTTTGGAAGGCCAGGAGGCCTTTCAAACCTTCGACCCCATATGGATTGATACGTCCGAAGCGGAGGCTCCATCACTAACCGGTATCTTTATCAAATACTTCCACAAAATCAACTCCACACAATCCTTGTCATTCACCGACATCCGGTCCATGCCACACGGGAAGTTAAGTGGACATCTACAAACAATGACGTGCACTATATCTGCATACTGGAACTATGGCCTGATGATGCAGGCTCCCAGTGAGAACCTGGACGGATTCACGCAGACTGCACACATGTCAGAGATAGGGCGCAAAGGAATTCGCTCGATTGCCATCGATCCTGATGGTGTCAATCAAGTTCTAGATGCTGATTATTACTCTTCCTTAGTCGGAGACTGGTTCCTGCATGTCCCCCTGGCAGCAACTTTTGCTCTTGCCATTTCCGAGTTTCCAGATGCTAGCAAGAACTGGGAAACCATACGGTCACAGGACAGCACCAGAGAAACCATGATCATCACAGACCTTCAGTACAGCTATGGATATAGCACCTCATCTAACTCTGTTCGGTTGTCCATGTCAGTAATTGCCACCTATTGTGTGGTCACCATCCTATACCTGGCATACATCCTGAAGACAGGCACAACATCAACAGCCTGGAACTCTGCCATAGAACTCGTGGCTCTAGCACTACAGTCTAAGACACCCGAAAATTTGGGCAACACTTCTGTCGGCATTGACTGCCTCGAGACTTTCAATCAGAACGTCGGCATAAGAGTAAATGCAGAAGACAAGCTGGAGCTGGTTTTTGCAAATGATTCGGACTTTGTAGCTAGAGGATTACGCAAAATTGAGCGAAATAAGGCCTACTGAACTCACAACACCTTTGTACTGGACGAACTGCCTGTCTCCATTGGGTCAGAGCCCTGTTGCTGTGCGCTCGGGCATCTCCGACGAGCTGTAGTGCGAAACTGCGGACTGAAGAACCAAAGTTTTTTTCGAAGATCGGAACTCGTTTCCCTACAAAGTGTCAAGCGGCTTGTCAGATGTCCTAAAAATCGAGTGTCTATCTTACCGTTACGACGACAATCCTGTTGCGCCTCGTTGTCGAACGAGAGAGCGCGGAGCGTCGGAGATGACGTGTAGGCTGCATGTAGCCGACAGATCTTCACCAACGCTATGTTCCGCAGCTTGCACGCATCTGGCTCGCCGTTACATGAATCATGACGGGTCATACACCTGAATGGTATATAGCCAGGGATTGACACTATGCCGAGAAAACACATTCTGGGACTTACCGCTGGGACTTACCGCGCCAGGGTTCCGCGTAAGGGTTCTACCTACATCATGGGACCTGTCTTGTATCTATGGGAGAATTCCTCTTTTTAGATTGTTGTTCTATATGGATTGATTCGCGTCGTCTTCTGCCCATTCAAGCCCCAGCTGGGGAAAGCCGACGATGTTCCGTTGAGCAACGGTTGCCCTGAAAACTGTCATGCGGTGTTTGTGCAAGTTGCACATCACTTGGTGCACGAAGGGTTTAGAAAGGTGTGATACTTTGCCCCCACAGTACCTGGGAGCTAACACAGACCATCGCAGTAATCGATGGAAGCGCCCGTTCCGCATCATCACAACGCTTGGATCACGGACCATCCTCTCCATCGAGCATGCAGAGTGGGTCCGGAAGTACGCAGATCTAAGTCATCAGACTCTGGTGACCGAGGCAGGTCGTGTTCAAACATGTTCTTGGTGTAGCTTCTGTGAGAAATGGATCCAGGACTTTTTGCGACGTATCTAGGATTTGAGGAGCGAGTGCTGTGTCGAATCCTTCTGAGGTGCTCAACAGCTTGGTCAGACGACTTTGTCACAGAACAAGTGTAGGCTTGATCGTCTGTTCCTGATTTAGGGGGAGGTTGTCCATCGCAATAGTCATCGACAGATTTGCAATTTGTGCTGAAGGCAACATGCACCGCGCATGGACTGACAAGGAAGGTAATGCTATCTGCATATTGTGCGAGCCAGTCCAAAGAATGAAAATGACAAGATAGGACAACGTATCCTGGTCGACCGTGGGCACCCAGCTTATCGGACAAGTGTCTTCATCTGTGCTCGTTGGCAATCGCCTTGCGAGCAATGAGCAGTGGCAGGAGACCAGTGTCCCATACGCCATCAACATGTTCCAGGGGGCACGAGCATTACAAGAGTGATCAGTGTGGACAGGATCATTCGTCTAGTATCATTCTGGATGCGGCATCTATCGCTCTGACATTAGAAGGCTGAATCACTGCACTAAGCCCAGCTCAAGCGCCGCACAGAGAAGACGGATGGGATGCTTGAATATGCAATTGTATGTTTACATATAGCTGCGGATTAGCGGCCATAAAATGGGACAGTAATCCAAATTTGCATCTCCAAGGCCGCCGTAGTAGCCATCTCTGAGCCTCAGACAGTGTTTGATTGAAATTTGCGCGCTCCCTTACTCATTGCGCCACTATGTGAGGAGGTGGACAAGCTGTTGTCAATTACGGGTGGGAGGGAGTCGCAGTCGCCCAGATACAGCACCTTGATAGCGTGGTCAAGTAGACACAAACACCTTCGTCTCTCTTCGAAGGTACAAAGGCCCTACATTGTGCGCCAAACCATTCCGCGGCAGCCAACTGACCCTCCACTTCTTTCGCTACAGTCAACCTTGAGCAAAGAGGTTGCTCGCTTCACGGTCTCCCCACTGGCGGAACTCTACCCGCAAGAACTAACATCGCAGTACAAACACCCGCTGTCCTCAATCTAGTCGTCTATTCTGAGCCCAATACCTTGAATGGCACTCGCTTCATCAAAACACGCCAAGCGGGCAGCAAGTCGGATAGTGTGGCGGCTGCCATGTTGACTAGAACTAAGAAGTTTGTATTTCGCATGGGCAAGTATGTCTGGCTCAGTCGGAACATGGCAATGACCAAAGTGGAGACAGCGTCGTCGGTTGTGTTACGTGTGTACGACATCCAGCCATGCAAGCAAAATGCACCGAAGACGTCGAGGCATGGATGTGAGACTCTGATTGATTCTGAGGTCGAACTCGAATCGAAGACACGAGAGATCCCCAACATGGATGAAAGCGTTTGCGCATGTCATAGATAGAGTACGCATGGCCCCAAACCTGGACACCATGGACGTTGGAAGGGTGTAAACAATTCTGGCCGTCAGTCTTTTCGCGTTTTTGTTATGGAGATAGGCCCCTGTCAGGACAGAGCTGTATCCTCGGGCGACCGTCTGGAAGCCTTCAAATTCTAAACATTTCTTGATTAGAGAAGGGACTGTCATCTATCAACATCGACACCTGTTCAGGATGTTAGATTGCGATGTTGATGGAATGGCACCTCACCTCAACTGGACGCTATACCGTAACTACGACGGAATGGTGATACGGAGCTGGCCTCTCGAGTTAGTAAATATGCTGCGATGCGATTGCCTCAATTGCCCTGTGCATATGACAACAAACACTGGCTAGGCCGTGTGATGGAGGTCGTCTCAAAAGTTGGACGGGTGATGTTGAGGCTACTGCAGCCAATGGGGTGAGATGGAATCGCGCTCCGGCAGGAGCTCAGCTGCATACGCTCCGCAAAAATTGCTCTTTACGGAAACAAGCGAAATATCAGCCACGAGCACGGGCATGTCTACATAATCTAACTTGTTGTGTTCATCTCTGACATTAATTATGTACTTGAATTTCCTAATCGTAAGATCATATCTTGACGCGCAGATATTGCAGGCCAGCGTCCAAATTATCGCTATCATGTTGATCATCATACATGTACACAGACACCAAGCCGACACTCCCACGGTGCGTGTCTGCAGGCTGAGCTGGACAAGGCGCGGCATTTCTGAGTATACCCAACTCAACATCGTCTTCGGTATAGTGCCGTGCATGCAATGTTGAGTCCTCAGAGATGTGCCGATGGTGCAAGGTGTCTTTTTCTGTCTCTTCGCTAATGCGCTCCTCAGTAGAGTGTTGAGTTGCCTGCGAGAAATATCCAAGATGCGCGTAGGGGTTCTTCCAGAACCCTGACTTCTTTGATTTACCTGAAGGATTGCTGCTTGTTTGGCTTCTCGTCTGCGAAGACTTCGCTTGCGACGATGGTGTTTCTGGCGTTCTGGGCTGAGAAGAAGTTGCTTGCTGCCTTGACACAATAGACTTGATGCTGGGGAGGTACTTCTTCACAAAGACCTTGAGCGCAGGTGTGTTCGCACAGATGACACCGATATGAAGCTCAAGGAGTGTCCAGTTCCAGATTTCCCACAGCTGCCAAGAGACATCATACGTTTCATAGAAAAGAACCCAAGTAGAGTAGGTTCGTAAAGCCCCGAATGCAGCTACTGCATAGGCAGTAGCAAATATCGCCATCAGGGCTATCTTCTGACAAAGTGGAATCTGAGCTTTCCAATAGATGAAATTGGGCAGTAGGGCAGTGATGACATCTTGAACAGTAGACACGATGCCAGCGGCAGCCATGGCAGCACCTTCTTCATTGCAGTTGAACTTGGTTCCTTTGATGATGTTGACGACACTCGATTGCTCCCAGTAGGCTGATATAGGTCGGCATCCGACAAGGGGGCTTATGAAGAAAGCGATTGTTGACGCGATTTGGAATCCGATTGCTATCCAGGTGATGACCCTGAAGGTTTTGGTGACTCCGCGCGAACCCAAGCGACGGAAGAAGAGAAGGATCGAGATCTTGACAAGTCCTGTGGCAAGAACAAAGAGAATCTCTATGGAAAGGATGAGTTTTCTTTGTGTGGTGAATAGAGTGAAATCGACGTCCCATATATGTATACCGCTGTGGAATTTGTCTGCAGCTACGAGGAGTCAGTGGTGAACACGTCTTAGCCAGCACAATCTTACTGAAAGGAATGAGAACCGCTAAGGCAATGACCAGAGGCTGTCAGAGAGTCAGCGAGTGAGATAACTGGAATGAGAGGAGGTGACGTACAAAGGCAGCTGCCATGAACCAGTCATCCATTCCGAAATTGCGCTGTAGACGAGATCGGACCCATAGCCTTGCGAATACGGCGAACAAAGTGATTGGTGTTAAGACGGCCGCCATTGGAGTCGTTACAATACCTCTTCCTTCTGGGTTCGGGTTTCGGGGCGGCCATGAGAAAACGACATCTAAAGGAGGATTTGGACCACCAGGCATATTGACAACCTCCAAAATGGAACGAACAAATTGGGGCTACAACTAACCTTGAAACATTGCGTTAAAGGACGTGATATATGTGCGGAGTCTCTTCAGTTTGCCGATGCTCGTGCTCATCCTGTCCCATTCTGGGCAAGGTGGTGTCATAGGAGCTTCGGGGCCGCCACTGGTGACATGATTCGAGTGAGTGGAGAACGGTACTACTAGCCTAGGCGATGTGCGATGAGTCGGGAGCATGTGCGGCTGCATGCATCCGTTCAGGATCGTGTTGCGTAGTTTCAAACAGCGGTGTTCCATTAGCCGCTGCTAGAGGGAATGGACAGCTCAGCTTTGTTCACGAAGCAAGCAGGTGATGTCCATCCAGCGAGCAAACACATCAACCAACACCGGATCTGTACAAAAAATCGACATTGGAATGTACACAGATTCGACACTAATGCGATATGACTGCGACACTGAGCTTTGACCCTAACCGAGGAGGAGTGTAAGCACCCCGTACCTATTTGATCAACGTAACCTGGATCCCGCGCCAGCCGTGGGTCATCTGATTGCGCAATCACCTATCATCTTACAAGATAGGTCTCAGACAGACCAAAAACCGGGAATGAAGCATCAGGGTCTGACAGTGCGGCGTTGAGCAGGTTTGGCTCTGGCCAACGGTTGGCCGCTGGCGTCATCTTAGTGCCCGCTGCCATGTGCCGTACTAGGTCTGTGCAGCCACGCGGCAGTTTGCTGTATAATCGTTCTCTATTATAATATGTCGTCAATTATAAAAATCCTGCAGGTAGTTATGCACGTTGTCAGACGCTTATTCTTACCACGTAGGAACTGCTCTTGGGAGAACCAATGTTCAATAGCACCAAAGAATGAGGTTCATGCTACACTTGTCCCTTCGTAAGATCGCTATAAACGCCTACTTTCGGAAGGTGAGCGTCTAGCAGTTTCAGGCCTTCTCGAGTCCAGATTCGCTTTTTGTGACCAACGAATCAGGGCAAGCGCACGGTGCCTTCTAGCAAGGATCACGTCTTCGTGTCAGGCGGAGGAAGGAACGTGTCAGGAACATGTGGGTGCAAAAGTGGGGACTATCGGGCCATGAAGCGGGACGGTACCCTTGGTAAGCTAGCAACGCACGGAAACAATTGCGAACATAACGGCCTGCAGTCACTGTCAATGCGTACATTTTCAACAAGACTATATTCGTTCAGCAGGACTCGGATGTCAGAGGATAGTCACAAAGATGGTCGGATCTGCAAAAGAAGTGAACCATAGAAACATAACCCCGGTATTAATCTGTTAAATAGCGCTAGGCCAAGCGTGGGAGGCCTACGATGAAATTATATCACCGAAATGATCGAGTCCACAGTGACCCCACTAGAGCTCACCATGTCAAACAGACGGTGAACATGTGAAGAGGGCAGATTTTCGGTACGGTTTCGAACAGTCGTCTTCGAGATATGAAGACATTTTTGGAAGTTTGACCGATAAGGCCGTGTTAATGACTCGTCCGTCGATCCTTCGAGCCTTCGTGCGGGTTCAAAACCGGTTTGAACTCCTTTTATACTTAAGGCCTGACAATCTAGTATCTCAGCCTTGACACAACTGACGGTGGGTTGCTGATCGGGCGGTGTAATCAAGAGGCCGCACCTGATGACCTGCACGATAGGTCGGTCACTCCGGTCAAGTGGACGATTCAGTGCACAATCTGGACGTGTCTACCGCTCTGTACTGCTATTTTGCAGCTGTCCAGATGGAGCATTGTTCCTGCATCTGTCAAAATAGTCTTTTTGTCACCACAAGTCTAATGATGTGACGGCAGCTGCTTCCGGCGATAGGAGCTGACTTGCTCGCACACACGATCCTAGACACAAAGCAGATCTCAAGGATCACGCATAGGCTGTGGCGCCATGATTTAGCGACCTGAAAAACAAGAGCGGATGTAGCGCACCTAATGCAAGCTGACTCAAGTGTCGTTCGCTGACTCCGCGCAAGAGACGCCCTGCAACCGTGGTCATTATAAGGTTGATTACGACTTGAGGCAATGTCGCAAAATCTTTCGGCTGCTCATATCACTAAACCTTTGGCAAGGATAGATCCAACCTTAGCAATGCGTTTAGCAGTGTTATTTACTGTGGTCATGTCGATGCAGAAAATTGCAAATTCGTTCCCAATCGCGATGGGCAACGGTTACTAGCTCGATATGATACGTAATAATTGCTTCATGACCCGGAAGACAATCGCAAAAGATTGAATAGTCCAAAGGTTGACAGTGTTTGCTCAGGCACGCTGATCATCCCGAAGCGGAGTGTAGGAAGATTCGGCATACGCCGTACAGAAGCTTCTTCGGAGGCATGACAATTGACTGAACCACTCCTCTCAGTCTTATCCAGACAGAATCGTGATGTTCGATCAGTCCTGTTGATATGACGACCCACTCCGTTGCTGCCAAGCCGCTGAGTTGGGAATTGACGTCCTCATGTACGCATCGACCAGGCGGGGTACTCGTAGCTATAAAGACAGCAAAATGATCCATAGCGAGCCCGAGAGGAGGTTATAGGAAAAAGAGTTTCTCCGAAATCGTACAACCACGTTCGCTGTTCCAGACGGATGAACCGAAGAGAACACTGGAATTAGTCAACGAAGTAATTTCGACTTGAGCACGCGGGGTCACTCTGAGCCCAGCTTTCAGGGCCGATCTTCAAAGTCCTATTTTAACCCGTTCACTGTCACACTACATCGCTTGACGTCGAAACGGCATCTGTATTCAAGCCTCAGAGTCACGAGCTACAACGGGGGCAAACTCGGTACAAGAAATCGAAGCTATAAATAATATTTATCTATTCGAGAGGACTGGTCAACGTGCTTGAAGTAGTCGTTGCCTGTCGAATAAATGCCCAGTCTACACTTTCTGCACCATTAAGTCTCCAAGAAAGTTTAGATGCGAACATCAATGGCTGGGGTACACTGGTATGCTAGAATTTGGCCTGAAGTGTTATTCGTTGTACTAGTAGTGAACGACTAAGCCCTCAAAAAAGTAGCTAGCGGAATTTTCTGAGAGGAACCTGTTTTAGCAGTCTCTGGTGTCAAATCCGGAGGCTTCAATGGCGAGACTAACCCTCCCAGTGACTCACTTACAACAGTCAGTGACCTCAAAACGTCGACTGAGAAAGATCAGTCGCGCTCTATACTGATCTTGAGCACTATGAGCACAATATCAACCAGTATTGATGCTGTTTGAAGTTTTGGGCTAAAGTCCAGGACGACGTCGATTGCGTTTTCGAAGGAATATCTGGATGGGCTCTCTTTCTAGGATACCTGTTAATAACATCTCTGCGAACTTCATAGTGAAACCAGTCTTAGTGCAAGAAAGTGGTTCTAGTAGCAGGATGCTCTCCCTCTACATAACTACACTATAAATACAACTCTTTTCCGCATAAAGTGACGTTGTAATAAGTATACGCAACCCTAAGAGCGCGTCAGACCTATAAATCTTGTTAAATCTTATGAAGTTGGCAAACAATCATCCACTTGGAAAGTTAGATGTCGTAGCAACAAAATCTACAACGCTGATGCAGCAGCTCGCGGAAACCAAGCTTGTTGCGCCGCTAACAGATCTTAGGTATGGAGACCATGAAACATTGTTCTTGGAGGGCCTTTGAATTGACTGCAACCGTTGATTTATGTTTAAGAGCTGTGATGTGACTAGTTGTCTTCAACGCTGCTTTTGAGTCTATTTCATTCGTCCGATTTCTTATTACTGATACTATTAAAGACTTGTGGAGATGATGACAGCTCCCTATTTGTCTCTTCAGGTGCAGAATATGACTGGGATATCTCAGCATGAATACAAAGAGTGAGGATGCGTAAGTGGATTCGGCACTACTGTAGCGGGAACGCAACGCTAGATCGTGATTGTCAACTCTGGTGCGGTTAAGATCCCTCTTATGGGTATAATAAGACACGCTAACTGAGGTAGCCTAATCTGGACTCAGTAAATTTGACTAAACTCACAGTGGCCTTGGAACTGTGCGAAGGCATGCAATATTTGCAAAAACAAGAATTGGATAGCGATGTCTTGGGTCGTTCTTACTATTCAAGCCAGCTCTCCTAGACATCCACACTGTCGTACCAGCATCCGAGCACAGCACTACTGTTTCGAATCAACACGCAGTCTCGCATTGTACTGTAATCGAAGACTTAGTGCGACTCGTGATGATGCTCTGTTTCAAAACTTGCGTCGGATCAGCTTTGGATGCCTTACGTATCGATCGGCACACGGTGCTTCCAATTCTAAAGTATGCTGATTGAGAAGTTCTGGTGGAGATGCTGTATAGCTAACTCATCTTGCACCGCAGCTCCGTTCTAGTGGCGATCATTGTAGCACTTTACAAAGCACCGATGTGTCCGAGGTCTATACCCCCTTGGGTTATTGGGTTTCTCTCTTTGCTGTTGTGACTGTTAAAATATTACACAGCTCAAAACTGATAGCATTGGCCTCTAACATCTGTGTCTACACTGACCTCGTGATCTTAGTTACTATGCTAACTACATGATCTGACTCTTAAGCTCGACATCACATAGATTAAGATAATCTACACTAGCATAGCTCTTCTCAAAGCGGTATGTGAGTTGGTTTAAATATAGCATACAATATTTTTAATGCAATCCTTGAAACTGTTCTAAATTAGGTATCGGATGATATCTTGCGTTTCTTCGACATATTAGAAGGCAACAACATGCAGGTTAGGCACCCGATCCTTGTTATTTCGGTGATTTCACATAACATCTTCGTCATTGTCTTATACACGTCTTACTTGAGACTATGAGCTTCGATAGAATGTTAGGTCTTGACATATCTTACTACCTGTCATTACTACACTGATGTTCTGATCTCCCTTGTGAGCGTAATACTTTTGTTCCCGGTTGCCTGTCGGACAGAGACCTTTGAATGCCAAAAAAGTTCTATACGGCGCTAAAAACGTGCTGGAGAAATCAAAGACTACCTGCAGAAACTTCGAAGAGATCATACAATGTCTGGGTATAGCAGATCGATACGGTTAGAGTCGCTGACTTCCACTAGTTTAATGGATAATTTTACTTCCACTCTCAAATGATGTCTCACAGGTCTTAGGTGTGTTGGAAATTATATAGGATTTTAGATTCAACTGCTGTGTACGCGCAATGATCCCGCGCTAAGACTCGTAGCTTTGCTGTCATTAATGCCCCATCACACCTCTCAGAGGTAATCCATACCTCTAATCAATACCCTTGACGCCAGATGTCTATGTTAAACTGTGGCGCAACTTGTTTCTCCAAAACTCGTAAGACTAAACGTAAACCTACTAATCCTTTTCCGCTACTATAATAGAGACGGGAAGCTTGCAACAGGGACTGGCCAGCAGACGCTTGAGACAGGTCTTGTAGTAGTATCGCTAAGACCTGCTGGGATCAAGCTTGTGCGTGTCAAGAGCCAGGTTCTCGAGACGTGATAGAGCTTGATTTGAGGAAGCTGGGTTAACTTACTATATGATATCTCAGGGACAACATCACAAACTTCGAACTCAGTAAAGGCGGAGGTCGTTAACACGACTAATTCTAGTCTCGTGTCTCGTGTATCGTGTCCCGTATGGCGTATAGTAGCTCAAAAAACCGCCTTCAATTCTATAACTTCTCCCCGATTCGCCGACGCTAGAAAACAAACGCGGTTTGACCCGACGCTTTGAACAGGATGTCCGGATCTCGCCACGTTCGTTCAATTCAAACGATGATTCTCTACCCGTCATGCGTCTTTCGCTGCCTGTTGATTGTCTGTAATTTCCAGGCGACTCCCGCTTTCGGCACTAGTTCGTACTAGTTTGCGCACGTCGTGACTACGAGTCCACGAGGTTACCAGGAGATATCCTAGTTTGTTCCAGTGTTTGTGCATTTTTTACTGTGCCGCTCAATCTTGTGAATGTCACTCGGAGCGGACCGTCTCTCACCAGAGCGGAGGCTTTGCAGCCATCCTCCGACAAACACACCGCACGATATTTGTGAGTCAAGCGCAGTCGATCAGATTGTAAAGTCAAAAGAAACTCTGGTATAAAAGCTCAATCGTCGTTCTCCTTGGGAGTTATCATCTCATTCCTCGAACTCATCAACCAATTTATCATGTCTAACCCTCAAAACATGTTCCCATCACGGATGGTCGTGCCCCATGCCAATCGTCTGTCTGGCGCTCGTGTTCTCATCTTCGGCGGCACATCTGGCATCGGCTTTGCCATTGCCAACATGGCACTATCCAATGGTGCCACGGTAGTAATCTCGGGCTCCACGCAATCCAAGGTCGATGCCAAAGTAGAGTTGCTGCAGTCTCTCTATCCCTCCCTTCCAGCGCATACAATATCGGGGCACGCTATCAACCTCCTCGACACAGACAGCCTTGAGAGCAATTTGAAGGCCGTCTTCGACAGCGCGACTCTCAACGCCACCAAAAAGATAGACCACGTAGCCTTTACTGCCGGCGACCACCACACTCTGCCCAAGCTCGCGGACATTACTTTCGATGAGTCAATGCAAGGCTCAAAGGTCCGGCTTCTCGCCCCCCTTTTTATCGCCAAACTACTTTCCACTGGCAACTACACTCCGCTCTCTGCCACATCATCCCTCACGCTTACCGGAGGCATCGGAACCACCAAACCTCTGCCAGGGTGGCTAATGCCATGTGTATGGGGTGCGGCAGCAGAAGGACTTGCCCGAGGACTTGCGGTTGATCTTGCACCACTGAGAGTCAACATTGTGGTGCCTGGCGCGGTCGAGACGGAGATGCTAGACGGTGTGTTGAACAGAGCGGCAAGGGAGGGTTTGAAAGGGGGTTTGAACTTGCTAGGGGAGTTTGGTAGGCCAGAGGATGTTGCAGAGGCGTACGGATGGATCATGAAAGATCGGTTCGTCACTGGGACTGAGGTAAAGGTTGATGGAGGTCATATGTTGTTAAGTAAATAATAAGCCTAGCGGGTCATCTTGGCGGGCTTATCCTCACTTGTTCACATCGTCTATCAGAGCTCAAGCTCGACTTAGATGCACCTCAGCAGGAATGGAATGTTGTAGACTGCGATAGATACTGGGCCTAAGCTGGGTCATTTTTGGGACGGGATCCCAAAGCCGGCGCCGAATTGCTTCTGGTTGGCATTTTAATTGTTGAATCAAGATGATTAGTTCGACAGCGAGCGAAAATGAAGAAGCCCGACGGGTGAGATTGAATGTACACGCAGACTTCTTTGACGCCAATGGTGGAAAAGTAACACTGGAGCTCTAAACCTCGAATTTTTCAACAGCTCAGCCAGAAAACGTGATGTTACAAACAGAGGCTCCATGTTTCGGTCAGTGGCAACATTCACTGGTCGATCCTGATGCGACTGTTCCACCTTCACTTCGATCGTTGGCCCATCATTCAAGATAGCGGCTTCCTTGTGCGCCACTATTATCTGTCAACCAGAATATCAGCCTGTTGGCGTTTCGGAAGTTGTTGGCCACTCGCTTCACACCCAAGTTTCCACTGCTTTGGTGCATATCACGTATGGGAAGAACTGCGAGAGCAGACAGTATTAGTCGTTCCACACAAAACACGTTGCGATGCTCTCAGCAGGTGTGAAATTATGCTACATGTGGTCTCGGACGGTTCCAGCTCAGTGAGGAAACGAAGAAGTCCATAACATCGTGATCCGCATCGTGGGAAATGTCTGGCATGCGTGCACCCTCCAGTCCCTTGCGCGGCTTGTCACGAGGTTCCTGGTAAACGCAGACTCTGTGACACTCAGCAGTGTATTCGAGTAGGCGCAACTACCTTCCAAAATGCCCGAAAAATACTGACGGCATTTGATTCAGTTGCTCAACATTAGATCTGACGATCCTGGCTGGGAGAGCTGCTGGTCCCTCTGACTGACTGGCGAGTCGGGTATATTCCCAAGGCGCAGCAATCTCAAGCTTGCGCTACACGTGTAGCTGTGGACGCACAGCTCGACGGGTACCGCGGACAGTTGAAAACCAAAGTTTTTGAAAGCAAGGGTCGCCTCAAGCGCGAGACGAATTTCATCGCAAATGTATACAATACCGGTATTGACGAGCTTGGCAAGCATATCTAGAGCACTGATATCACTCTGTGATTGATTGTTTTAGCATTCGTAAGGCTATATCTCCATCATCCTGTAGAAGAAGAACGACGATCCACTCAACAAAATTTATAGCTCAAGCAGATGCAGACACTCAAAGCCAGAAGGGAAGTTTCAGATGTAACTAGAACAGCTTAAACTCCACAAGTCTGGCCTTGTGACCATCTTTTGGCGTAAAAGCAATTCTAAATTTCTGGCTATTCGTCTCCGACCATGACGCCTCCGTAATTCCGTTGGCTATGGGCTCAGAATACTTTGGCTCTGACACATCAACCCAAGTTTCGCCATTCGCAGCCTGCACACGGTAGTTTCCAGGAACATCGAATCCCTGCGCCGCGTTCGCAAAAAACGCAATCTCGGCGCTGCGGACGGATATAGAGGAGCCAAAGTCAACTTGGAACCACACCTCGGTGCCGTTACCCTGGGGAGTGCTCCAGCCGTTAGCAATTTCGGTCTCAGGGAAGAACCAGATCCGGCCATCGATTGTACCATATAGAGAAGCTGTGTCAACGCCAGAAATTGAGGCACTGGCTATAGGGTATTGGGTATCGGCACTGAGCTTGATAGACTTCGCAATCTTGCGATCGAAGGTGGGAGGTGCAGTACGGCCAAGCTTGACGCTTAGGCGGGACAAGGTTGGCGAAGAAGCGACTTCCGTGCCATCGACCTCAATCTTCAGACCAGCAGACCCGTATCGTGAGCCGTCAACATCCCACTGGACGGCAATCTCGTGGCCGTGGTAGATGATGGCATCGGCACGGAAGTAGGAGATGGCTGATGCTTCGGCGGCAGGGTTGACTTCGAGGACATCTTCGGCGCTGGGGCGGATACCAACGAAGCCTGAGAGAATGGAGTCAACAAATCCAGAATGAAAATAGTGCAGAGAACGGTTCAGTCCGACTATCGGAAAACCGGTGTCAGGATAATAACCCTCCTCCAGATCCAAAATATTGCCACGCTCAGGATTGTAATGAAGTCTGGCATACTGCTGCAGAATCCTGGTATAATCACTCCTGTTCACAATTCCAGTAGCCGTTCCGTTAGGGTAGTGATCAAGGAAGTTGGCCAGAGCCGTCAGCACCTGGGTGGTTTGGAAGGGCCAGACGGGACCATTCCACTGACACTCAGGCTGTTTGCCATTTTCCTCGACATAACGATACTGACGCATGTAGTACTCATAAGTAGGGCCGACGGTACGTAGGCCATGAGGTCCAGCGAACTCGTTGGCATCGAGAGCGTGCTTCCAAGCTTCAGCATATTCGGGAGTGTCATCTGGAAGATCGTGCGCCCATGGGACGAAACCGACGAGTTCACGCCCTCGAATGAAATCCCAGTACTTTACATACTGATTGTTGACTTGGAAGCGGTCGACAAAATGCTCAAAAGTCGAATTCCAGAGGTCCTTCTGCACTCGGCTCTTGATGTTTGCGGCTCGCTGGTTGTACGTGGTCACAGTCTCAACAGACCCGCCCTTCAGCTCGGCCAGCTTAGCGATGGAAAGCGCATTGTCATACTGGTATGCATTGATACTGGGTCGGAATGAGTTGCCTCCAGTGAAGCCGTCCTGACCATTGGTGGCATCGATACTCGAGATGGTATATTCCGTTGCATCGCGTAAGGGCTCGACGTAGTACAGGCCTTTTGATGAGTCAAAAGCGTCCTGCCACGCGTCATAAACCGTCGTCATGGCATCCAGACGTGCTGTAGCATCCACGACAACGCCGTCTACAAGATAGCCTTTGTACACAGATGCCGCCATGCTCTCAGAAAATTGCCGGGTGTTGCTGTCTGGGCCCAGAATGAAGGTAGCGTAGTCTTCCTTGAAGCGCCGATCACGACACCAGCGGCCTTCAAGAAGGTGGAAGACCGTGGCGTCGTTCAAAGATGCCCATGGCTTTGTTTGCCATCCCACGTCGTCCAAGAATTCGGTCGAGATGAAGCCGTTTGCGCCAAGATCGCGCTGGTGAGCGCGAAAGATGTTCCAGCGGTAGTAGTAGACATCGGTCACATCTTTGTCGCTACTCTCGAAGAATGGAATGCGATTACGGTACCATGGCGCATCGTTGCCAAAGTACTGCTTTGCTATAGCATCGCCATCCAGGGCTGCCTGGACCTGGGAGATCAATGGCAAAAACGCAAGCGCAGAAATGCTCTTGCGCCTCATGACTTTAGGATACGGAGAAGAGATGTATTGATAATTTCAATCCTAGGAACGGGGGCCTTTTATCCTCCGCCGTTCGTCATAGTCTCGATCGACGACCTGGTTTCCCTGGACATGCAAAGGGTAATGATGCGCATTGAGATGTACCGAGGACAGTGGTACAACCTTAAAATGGCAGCTTGCAGAACCCCTGTCGGCGCATTGTCCGAGTGAGGATCGCCCCGCAAAAGCTCGGCAACTCCCCCGTGGGGTGATTTTCCATCCACGGGAGTGGCTGCTTTGGCTGCCAGGTACCCGCCACGCCCACCTAAACAAAGGGCAAATTTAGGGTCTGCTCCTACAAGTACCTTCAGATAATGATCAGGATACACAAGTGTAGATATAAAGATAGTAGATATCCTTGCATGACGGATATCTCGGCAGTTACATTGCTCACGAGAACCTTCTCGGCTTGCTGCCAGGTCATGCCCGTGACCATGCATCTCACAGAACCAACGCATGTTCTTGGGCCACTAATCTAGTCGAAAATTCTAGAGGTCGTGTCTTCATGGCCATTACAACTCATCACTGTGTTACGGAGCCCCTCATGCGGCGACCAAATACCAGTAGCATTGCAAGCTCGTTGGTCAACACAGGCATCTTGACAGGGCCTGTGCCGACAGTGCGATCCTCAGCGAGCCATTTCTTGAGCATTAGCTTTGCCTCTTTCCACTTGGAAGCTTCGTGCCGGCGGCATTTCTTAACGACATCATTGACCCCTTGATCTTCATAGCTGATCCCCTTCTTGAGGTACTTGTCTGCCTTCACCAGTTTGCAGCTGTTGTTGCTGCTGCTCCTAATCCGAGCCCATTTGTGAAACACTTATTGCCCGCTTTGCCCAATTAGTAGCAAGCATTAAAGATGAACTTCGCCGTGCGTTCTGGCTTGTCGTCCCTCCCACCGCCTCTCCACTGCTCCGGTACTACATCTTGGTATATCTTGTCTCGGGCGCTTCCGACCAAATAGTCGAGCCTGTTTACTAGGCCTATCTTAAATTCGCTAGGCTTATTGTTTCTTGTCTTACACACCAGTTGCCTGCATTTAAGGAGTAGTAAGCTATTCAAGCAGACATAGGTGCAGGCGCGGCGCCATATAAACAGCAGCAGAACCCTTACCAGCTAGTCTAGGCAGCGTTCGAACAACTTATTTTTTCCCCTTCATTGTACATCAAAAATAGCTGTTTGCTTGTACGTCATATTGAAACTAGTTGCGTCTTTCTCTTAAGGGTTGAACATCGAGATAAGTAAGTCCGTCAGATTGACGAGGTGCAACTGGTCTAGGGGATGTTTTGTACTCCATATTTTCCCTACACGCATGCATCAAACTTATAGCCCTATTACCCACGTTAGCTAGCTTCTATCGGGCGTTTCTGAGCAGCCCTCTATCTCTAGGAGCGTGAATTGCAGGTTACAGAGCTTCTAGATCACGTCGATCATCTTTCGGGCCTTGGAGGATTAGTAATGGCATTCATTCTAGACAATTCTACAGCAAATTGGGCGCTGTAGAATGATCATGCACGCCTGAGTGTCACTGCACCTCTCCTGTATTACTTTGTCGTCTTGGTACGGTGGACCAGCCAGCTCAAGTTTTGGGGCGGCAGAGAATCTCTCGCGGAAGCCGCTGTTCGTATTCGTGACGAGCTCCCTCCTGGTGACGATGAGTGCGCCAGCGCTGGTGTGCGCACCAGCTATAACTTTGTAATCGTTTGAGGGACTCAGAGGTTCTGCACAGTACTCCTCATGCCACTCTGGCGTTCCACTTTGTTCGCTAGTGAACATGGTGCGGAGGGGAGGACGGCGGGTGTTGTCTCCGAGATCCTCGAATAACTTGTGAACGTCCGCATTCGGTGAAGAGGGGAGCAGATACCAGCAACTTCGTCATCATTGGGACTGGAGTACAGACGATGATCATGATTACCCTTGATGGTATCAAGGACGGTTCACGGAGGAATGTCGGGTCTGGCGCCGGAGGCTCCGCCAAGAAGCCTGCCGTCTCCGACCGTTTCTTCAAGCCCGGTGTAAAAGGAACGCATGGAATTGCTTGGGCTAATGCATGGAGGCCGGTTTCAAGATCGAATGATGTCGAGATGCGCTCGTACAACAGTACCAAGGATGCACAATGTCGGGACATTTGAACGCCGAGGCCGACGCCTAGGACATCGCAGACGACCCACAGCATGGCTCAGCCTGAAACGAGTCATAGTTGCCTACCTTTCGCTATTGCAAGTTGAGTCTTCATTCACAAAAACACGTCTTTGGGCTTCTGGCTTCCAAAGACCCTGAACATACTGATTTGAGAAAGAGCTTCTTGGGCCCATACTATGCCTCTCAAAGTCATCGTTATTGGCGCAGGGCTAGGAGGGTTGGGCGCAGCGATAGCGCTTACAAGAGCAGGTCATCATGTCGAAGTAAGTCTTTGTGGTGGGTTCTACCTAAAGCGCTTCTTCCCTGACGATAACACAGGTCTTTGAAAAGTCTTCTTTCGGAAACGAAGTTGGTGCAGCTATTCATCTGGCCCCAAATGCAACAAGGATCTTACGAGCATGGGAATTGGACTTGGGTGCGATGTCACCAAGCAAGTGCACTCAAATAAATGCTTGGACTAAGCTGGGTGACTCTCGAGAGATACTCGCGGTGCGCAAGCCCCATCGAAGATGTGAATGAAATCGAAGCACTTACTTTAGCTAAGGTGGCTGAGAAATTGAAGACCACAATGGGAATCAGAGACGAATGGTTTCTCGTTCACCGCGTCGATTTGCACAGTTCGCTCTTGAGACAAGCCATTGGAGGGGCTAATGGAAGAAGAGCGAAGCTACAGCTGTCATGCCCCGTAATTGATGTGGTAAGCATGGTTCTAGATCTTTTTCTCAAGTCCCACTCATAGATAGCGTAGGATGCAGAACGTGGCAGAGTTAGGCTTGAAGACGGAAGAGAGTATCAGGCAGACTTGATTATTGGAGCAGACGGACTACATGTATGTTTCCCCCTCCCCCTTGCCACCCGGTAAATACACCGCTTAGCCGATGGACACAGTCGAAGACAGTGTGCACCATAGATCCAGGATCTTCTATAAAGTTGAGCACCGGTCAGATATGCTACCGCTTCCTCATTCCTACGGAGAAGGTAAAGCATAATCCTACGACTAGCAGCTTGCTAGACAGGATCACACTTCAGTCAACCAGTGTATTCTCCTCCGATCGATGTCGGCTAATCATGTACCCTTGCCGTTCGGGTAGACTCCTCAACTTTGGAGCCTTTGTTCCAGAACGTCAGCGTCAGGTGGGAGAATCATCATGGCTGGATTCCGGTAGCCATACGGATCTAATGAACGAATTCCAAGATTTCTGTCCAGAGATACGAGAGATCTGCCGTATGGCTGAGGATCTGAAAGTATGGAGCCTAGAAACTCGAAACCCGCCCATGAGGTTCTATCAAGGCAAACTAGCGCTCATCGGTGATGCAGCGCACCCGACCATGCCGCGTGAGTGCTTCAGAACGACAGAATGGGCGATATAGTGCGCTGACTGTCTTTATTTAGATCAAGGACAGGGAGGCGCTCAGGCTTTCGAGGACGCAGCTGCCTTGGGTGCACTTTTCACAGCGGATACTACCACCGGACAGATTGATCAGAAGCTAAGGATGTACAACAGCATTCGCTACAAGCACGCCGTTACTATGATGTTTATGTCAAGAGTGCCTGATGACAGGCGATCGGAGGTCCTGAAAGACTTGAAGAGATTTGTGCCAGATGCAGTAGTGCCTGACGATATGTGGCGATATGCTTGGACTTCGTATCCCATTAAGGCAGCCGAGGAAGCATTGGACTACCTGAACTGTGCATAATAGGGTTAGACACATCGGCCTAACGTATAAACCAATCATAGTGAATCCGGGAAAGAGTTTTGCAAATATCCGCACACACAGACGTTTATCCTCTACATTGCATAGTTGCACTTCCACTATTATATTATGAGTGATCAGGCGACGGCTCGTGCCATTTTGACGAAGTGATGGAGAATCTTTAATACAAGGATACTTCTAATACAAGTGGTGGAAGATGGTAGGCTAGTATCCCATACCGGGGTTGAAAGCTCGACTTATCTGTCGTGCAAGACGGTCGGTACTTGTGGGAGTGATGAAGACAATGAGTCAAAGATCATTGCAAACCTTATCATTGAGTCTCTATAAACATTTTCATACTTGTCTTTGCCAAATATCTGTGTCTACGCAAACATCACGATGAAGGCGTCATTCAAGCCCAACTCGTTACAGTGCGCGACTTGGGCTCTGATTTTCCCTTTCAGCCTCAGTGGGTCGTGAACTCGTCAATAGGCTACTCCAGTCTATCTCGTCTCTCCACAAACGGACCTACTCGGAAAACAGTACTTCTACCAGTTATTGAACAATTTTCGCCTGTGTTATCTGTCTTTCTTGAATATTGAATACCTGTCCACGTACCATCTAGGAAGCTCCAGCCCAAGCACTTTTTGCTGGATAAGGGGGCAGTGCTGTGTCTCGCCAGACGATGTCTCGCTGGACAGTCTACGTATCTAGTTCATTAGGTAAAGAGCACTTGGTGATAGCGCCCTAGCGCCTTCTCTTTACACTTTCTGTACAAGTGAACGGTGGGGAAAAGGGTGCGTGGAGAGAGCAGAGCTACCAAATCGTTTATTGTCCCCGTCTAACGCTCATTTACTGACAATGCAGTACCCTGCCGAGCCGGTAATCTCATATATAACTTCTCGTCTCCTGGATCAGAACATCAATGCGCAAAGAAACGTCCCTCAGTACCAAGGGCTTTTAAACTGAGCTGGGTCAGAGATTACAATGCAACAACTAACACATATCTCAAGTGATATATTCACTATCGACGCATTTGACCGCACTAGTAGCACAGTCTGGCAAATTAAGATGAAGGCAATATCTGAAAGTCTATGTTTCTCGCCTAATGTGCTGCTGTCGTCACTATAGCTATCAAAGAAGATTCCCACCGAGTGGGCATTGTAAGCTAGCACTTTGGCGCGACTGGTCTCTGCAGCCCGGGGCTTTGCCAACAGTGCGGGAAACGACGTCCAAAAGAGCTCCCGTTCGCCTTATTAGTATCGTAGTCTCTCTATAGCCGCTCCATCGCATTGACAGAGCGCGCAGCTGCAGCGACTTCAACATTGCTGTCGAAGCATCTTGGGCTACTCACCAGTCTTTAAGGGCAGGCGCAACTGACAAGTCGACTTTGTGAAGCCCGAGAAGGCTGTACATGGATAGATTGGCCAACAGAGTTCAGCCTGTGGCACAACTATTACCAGGCGAGAAATGGGTTAGGGTGCTGAAAGGAAGTGCGCTAGAAATCTGGTGTGCCATATTGCGTAATGTGGGAAAAAAGACGGTTTGCATGTCTAGTCTCATCATGCGTCGCAGATGTTTTATTCCACAATCATGAAACAACAACGTCTTACTACAAGTCTCGGGTACATCCAGATCGATTTAACATTCCCACACATTGTCATTAAGAGTCACCCGACAACATCATCATGTCGTCCAGTGGCGCATACGGGTGCTTGAGGCCGAAGACCGCTGATTTTCCACTCTCCATTGACCCTCTTGTACGTGAACTCAGTAAAGTTGCTGGAGTTCCATTCAGCTATGTTTCCATCGGGCCATTTCCGCACATGTCTAGCGAGGATTTGCCAGTTTCCCTTAATCTCGTGACAGCTGAGGCGTTGGAAGGCTACGCCGCCCAGTAGATGCTGAGTCTGCACTACAATGAGGTATTATGCATATTGTCTCAAGTGTGAAAAGGGGGTAACTCACAATCTTTGTGACCAAGGCTTTTCGCGCTGAAGGAACCTGCGAAAAGATCTGTTGGACTGAGCTGACGAAGTACACCGACTGCCGGAAAGTCCCTATAGTCCGCCACTACCTCCGCCGCGGCGATTGAGAGGAAAATAGCTTTGTCCTGTCGCGTTGTCAGCTGCAAAACAAGATGAAAGGTAACGACTGTGATTGGTGATTTACTTTCAAGTCCCAGGCCATAGACCACTTAAAAGTGATTTCTCGGCATGCTTGCTCCTCCTCGAAGCTGATGCGGCCAACTGAAGCCATAATGTCAATGAATAAGAAGCTACTTAAAGCATGGACACCGCAGTGTTCACAGAACGGCAATAGAGGCGTAACGGGTATTATAGCAATGGATGCTGAATTCACTAATCGGGATTCTGAATGTGCAAACACCGAGCAGAAGCATGGAGAGTCGGAGTATGCTAATACCGAGCACCGATCCTAGCTACCAAGCGCTGCCGTATTGGGGAGATCTAGTCTCCAATAACGGACTTGGTAGTGCAGCATAAAATGCATAGAGTAGACACACAGCAAGAGCAACGCAGCACACTGATTAGTAGTCAGCGCAGACGTAGCTAGCGGCTTTACAAGCAATGGCAACTTTATTAGCTAAGGGTGGATGCGAATGGTAAAGTGACTGCCGCACCAGATTGTTATTGACGAGTGTTATCTGGTGTCCACGGCGAGAAACTGGCGGGAGAAGCTGCTGGAGGGAGAAGCTGCTGGCGATGGAGGACTTGCGATTTCACAAGACGGAAGATTGTGGAAGTTAATACCGCTAATTTGGGACGGCTTGGCCGTGCGTGGACCATCCACTAACGCCATTGGGTTGCGGACATGCAGGGTTGCATAAGTCTTCACTAATCTCAACGGCATCTCACCTGCGACTTAGTAAAGCGACAGTCATGCTCGCAAACTATATTTAGCGCATCTGGGGAGTTGTCCAAGTTTTTTTCTCATGCATAGGATGGTGTTAGCTCCTAGAGGCGATGAATTTTGTCGTAGGTTATCTGTCCGATCTGGTTCCAGTCTTATTGCAACTACCTATGCCTATACAACACTATGATGGAGTCTCCGAGTGTCAAGCACGAAGCCCGGCGGATCCTTATGGATGTTATTTTGAAAGATGATGGTCTGAAGATCCCTCCCGCTTTCTTTGATGCAGCGGTCAAGGTTTCGTTTACTTCTGGCGACGATCATCCCTTCCTTCCTAGTCCCTGCAAAATGACTGAGTCTGCATCTGCGCTGTACGGGCTGATAGCGGCCGGTTCAAGTGTCGTTTCTGCAGCCCGGTATGGGATCGATTACCAGGATATCAAAGTCAATACGTGAGTGGAGAAACGCCTAACCACAAATCATTTCATTGACATCCACAAAGGGACGTGGCGAGTTTGTCCTTGTTCTCCGTCATCCTCCCTACCATTGATAACATACCGTTTATGGACAATGAGTATCTAAAGGCGGAGTTTGCTAAGAGCGATATTTATGGCCTAAGTCGTCCGCTCTGTGCTCGAAGCACAGGGCTGTATCGCACGAAAGATTCTCGTTGGTACTTCTCGCACGGTGGTCTTAACCCGCATAAGGCGATGCAAATGCTTGCGATCGAGGAGAACGAGACCACCTCATACGATGAGGCCTACTACGTCTACGCGGATGTAATTGCGCAATGGGACGCTCAAACGCTCGAAGAGACAGCCAACTCCAAGTACCGCATATCTGGCACTGAATGTTTTACTCATGAAGAGTTCCTTGGCTCAGATTTTGTAGGCACCTGGCAGCATTTCCTAGTGTACGACAGGACATAAGCTGAACGCAGACAAGGGCAAGCTTGTGAGCGAAGAGCCACTATACACTCTCAGCCCCGTGGAAGCGCCACGTAGCGAGTGGCCAGTTGTCGATGTCGAAAACACGTCCAACTACAGACCTCTTGTTGGCGTCAAGGTACTTGATTTCTCGCGAGTCATCGCCGCCCCCGTTATCTCCAAGGTCCTGGCCGTGCTTGGCGCTGAGGTCCTGAAGATCACGTGGGAGAAGCTTCCTGACCATGGCTTCTTATGGGTAGACCTGAGTACCGGGAAAAGAGATGCAAACGTCAATCTCAAGAGCGAAGCAGGCCGAGAAATCTTTTCTACCCTGCTCCGAGATGCAGATGTGCTGATTGACGGGTATCGGCCGGCGGTTCTTGACAAACTGGGCTTCAATACCGAAGCCATCCGCAAAATCAACCCGCGTTTGATCATCGTCCGTGAGAACTGCTATGGCTGGAAAGGCACCTTGGCCCAGAGATCAGGGTGGCAGCCGATCAGCGACAGCCTTGTGGGACACTCGTGGCTGCAAGGGAGCTTTCTTGGTTTGGATGAACCTGTTCTTCCCCCACTACGTAAGCCTTTATCATAAAGCATAAGAATACCCTCTAATATACATTGCTGACTGTACCGACCACTAGCCAACTCTGACATGCAAACCGGCCTAGCCGGAGCCGCGGCCACGATCCAAGCTCTCTACATGCGCACACAGACGAATGCCACGTTCGACATTAACGTGAGCCTTACGCAGTACAACATGTGGTTCTACAGGCTCGGTCAGTACACGGATGCCCAGCAGCATTGGCTGCGCGAGCGCAATGAAGGATTTAGTGCCCGACACTCAGACAGCGTTCAAAAGCTACTTGCCAAAACACACCAGACAGTCTTGCAAACCTGGCCCGATATCTTTCAACACCCGGAGTACTTTTGGCGTCTAGAGGGAAAGGAATGGGGACTTGAAGGGGATATCAGTATTCTAGCACCAGCATTCGAGCTCGAGCGGTCGATGTTGGGTTACGACGTACCATCAGGACGACGCGGTCGCTCTAATCCAGTTTGGATCGATGGGTTGGAGACGATTGGCCGTACGTGATGTGGCGTAGAGGAGACAACCGCAAGGCCAGAACACAGTCAAACGCCAACTACTATCCCACGTATGGAACTCCTAGCATATGATGCACTCGCGAGCTGACCTCCTCTACATCTGTATTAGGCAATCGCGCACCCTGTCCCAAAATCGCAGAGATGCAACACAAACTCGGTGCTAATTCTCTCCTACTGTAGCCTAGCATAGCAGTACCTCTTAATTTATACTCTTTAGGTTTAGTATACTATACTAACCCTATATATATAATATACACAACAAAGGTATATATCTAAAGTTACTTTTATCTTTATTTTCTAGACTAAGTTATGTTTAAAGTATAGATATAGTAGCAACCTAGATTCTATTAATACTAGAGTCTATTTATTAGATCTAATAAGTGTTTAATAATTAAGATAAATAGTTAGAATAATTAAGAAATTTAGTAGTCTACTATACTATATAGTACTCTCTAATCTGTATTATTTAATATTTAGGTAAATAGTACCTTTTAATTCTTATATAGTTATACCTAAGCCTTTTATATAATAACTATATTATATACTAGCCTTAGTCTTATTAGGTTAATTATATTAATTACTAGCTTTTAGCTTATATAGTTATAGATCTAACGCTATTACTAAGTAAAAAATATATAATATTAGTAATAAATCTACTAAGCTTGCTATTTAAATACTATAGAAATATAGACTAATTACTCTAAACTAAATTATTTCTATTACTAATATATACTATAGGTTTATAAGCTACTATTAAAAGATATACTTTAAGTAAAGCTTTAAAAGACTTCTTTAATTAATATACTATGTAGGTAAGTAGTATATATAACTAAATAGTGCGCTTTTACTAAAACTATACTAAATCTTTCTTTCTACTTTAATGTCTTAATAATAGAGTAAAATTAATATATTAAATAACTCTTAAATATTACTTATACTTTAAGCTCTCTAATAAGACTTTACTTTCTTACTATAATATACTATAGCTATCTATAGTACTTTTAAGAGTTGTACTTTAAGTAAAGCTTATAAGCACTTCTTTAATTAGTTCTTAGAGATAAATATAGTAACAGAGGGTCTTAAGAGTAGTAGTTATAATAAGAAGTATAGATATAATCTATCTATCTTAAAAGTAGAGGTAATAATAAGTAGTATAGAGTAGACTATCTAGCTTAAAAGTTAAGTAAGGTCTAATAACTTAAATTATTACTTAGGTTAAATATAAACTATAAGAGTTGTATTCCTACTAAAATATATACTAAGAAGATATATAGAGTAATTAGTAGTATTAGGCTACTAATTGTACTAATTATTAATTCTACTAATTATTAATTATACTAATTACTGTTTGCACTAATAAATGCTAAGCCTTGTGATCAGAGTCACGTGACTCTACTAATAGCTAGCTTGCTAACATCCTAAGCTGCTTACTTGTATTTCTCTCCTGCCGTTGTTCCTGCTGTGCTGCATCGTGGTAGTTCTTTTGTGGAGATCTTCCGAAACTGGGGATCGTAACAGGTACACGCACAGAACACGCACAGACTCGTGATGCGCACGGACACGGTAGCGCTGCTGGATTCTCCTAT
Source organism: Didymellaceae sp. YAFEF048 (assembly GCA_032595095.1). Lineage (NCBI taxonomy): Eukaryota > Fungi > Ascomycota > Dothideomycetes > Pleosporales > Didymellaceae > Didymellaceae sp. YAFEF048. Next base: position 19,200 of record JAVISA010000023.1, on the reverse strand, counting down.
ATAGGGCGGTCTCAGCGCTTTCTGCCGGTGGATGCCGCCGAATAACGCGTCGTTTTTTCTCATAATGCCTGTCTGTTGGCACCGACGCCCACGTATCCTCACCATCTGTACGCTTGCTTCACCTCTGCCTCTCATATCGCATGCCGTGGAATATGTCCCTAAACCGATTACCGATACACCGGGCTATGCACTGCTAGAGGGTGTCTCGTCTGTCCCTGCACCCGTCGTTGTCGCACCTGACGAGCAGACAAGGGCAGGAATCGATGGCACATGGAACACCTTCAAGGTCAAGATCGGATCGCAAGAACAAAATGCAAGCGCTCTCGTGTCCACGACTAGCTCGCAGGTGTGGGTTGTGAATGCACAAGCCTGCACAACCGGAGTCTTAGGCTCGTTGCCGAAAGCTGTATCGCAGATGTCGTTCGAACAATGCGCAAGCAGTCGGGGTCTACTTTTTAATACGTCCCAATCAAGTACCTGGTCTGAAATAGGATACTACGGTCTACAGACTCCTAGCACCTCGAACGTCGACGCGATCGGGCTCTTTGGTCTTGACAAAGTCGTTTTGCCTCTATGGGACGAAGACGAAGGAGTTACGATGGGCAACACAACTGTGGGAACGATCGGAACATATGCGACCATGGCAACACCAGAGATTTGGCAAGGTCGAATTGGCTTGCAATCAGCACCCACAAAATTCCCATCAGAACCCTCTCGACCAAGCTACATTACTGGTCTATTTCAGAAGCAACTCATTCCCAGTCAGTCATTTGGCTATACTGCAGGTGCTTGGTATCGCAAAAATCAGAGCGCTAATTACCATGGAAATCTGGTCCTCGGTGGTTATGATGCCTCGCGGCTTGTTTCTAATAACGTCGTCTTCATACCAGACGCCAATCACAACTTGAACGTTGGCCTCGCTGGCTTGACCGTGAGTACACCATCGTCAACCAGCATTGACATTTTGAAGGAGACCGATATCGACCTCCAAATCAATTCCAACGTAGCTGAGATATGGTTGCCCGTTAGCGTCTGCAAAGCCTTTGAGCAAATCTTCGGTCTAATCTTTGACGAGAGTACTGACTTGTATCTGGTGGACGATATTCTCCATCAGCGTCTTTTAGAGTTGAACCCAACAATTACGTTCACACTTAGCCAGGCTGCAAGTACAGGTGCTGCAGGGACGGTAGAGATTGTCCTACCTTATGGAGCTTTTGATATGACGGCCAGTCCCTTCTACCAAGCTATTAACAAGACATCGAGATACTTCCCGCTGCGTCGGGGTAGCAATGAGTCGCAATGGACGCTCGGGCGAACATTCCTGCAAGAAGCTTACCTAGTTGTCGACTGGGAGCGCAGCGAATTCCATGTTTATCCGCGCGATTGGGCAGACAAACCAACAGACATAGCTGCGATCGTCTCGCCACGATATGGACGGGCAATAATAAGTCCAGAAGACGGTCCATCCAAGTTTGCCACTTGGGTCATCGTTGTTATTACGCTTGGAACCATTGCAGCAGTTGTGTTGTTTCTTGCGAGCGTGTGGTGGGTTTGGAGGCGACATGTTCGGCAAAGGTTGCTCAATGCTTCGAAACCTGAGAAGTCGGGCGCGGCGAACGACACAGGCGATGCATTATCGTTGCCATTTGGCTATGGACATTTGGTTTTCCCAAAAGCTGAGCTGCCCGGCATATCCAGCGTTGTTGATGCGAGGGATCCGTTTGCAGACGCGAATGCGGTTCAACAACCCATATACGAGATGATGGGCGACATTCCGATGTTTGAAGCCAGCGGACGCCAACTATCGGAGAAAGAAACGATGATTGCTCGAGAAAGAAACATCAATGGGGTTGATCCACATCACAAGGCAGCGGCGGCCATCTCGTATGCAGCAGTTAGTTGGTCGACCCCTATGATGTCCATGGAAGAATCCACCGTAACGACAAGGATAGGTCGACATCGCCATTCCACGATCTCAACAGGCTCTGTACCGTACAAAACAGTTTCTTGCCCACCAAATTGTCAGGCACAGCAAGAGGCCCCTCAGCCACAAGACCACAACCGACGGCGATTCTCGTACGAGTCGTGATAATCCAGGAGACCGAAATGCAGATCGGACCCAGGATTTTCTACCTGTGACCATTGGCCTGCTGAGGAGAGCGTTTGAGATTGCAAGGCAAAGGTCGCATCAGTAGCCCCCAGCGATCGTGGCGCGATGTCGCAAGTACTGAGCCATGTCGCTCCGTCATGTATTCTTGCTTAGTGGCATAGTGCCTGTGCGGATCCTTCCCCATGTACAGCTCCGCTCAGGGGCAAACGATCGAAAATCTCCTCTCAATCGTCGAGCTTTAATGTTGTGAAAGTCCTTTTGAGCGATGACAAGCGCTGGACGCTTCCAATTTGTGCGAGAGTTATTGTACAGCAAACAACACACCACATGGCTCCCAGGCTCTGATCCTTGTTGGATATGATTCTGACAATGGTAATTGCTTTGCCGTTAGGTTGATGAAACATTCAGGCTCATCGCGTCTTCGTCAAATTCTTGAGGATTCCGCTGATCTCGTCCTTCGATCACCATGACGTAGCCGAGGTTCAGGACACAATGTAGGTTTGTTCTGGGTCTCTACCTACATTAGACTGCTTCCGGGCATTGCAACATCTCCACAGCGTCCAGGCCACATAATTAGCAGCAGCGATCGTTGACGCACGCTGCAATTGTGGAAGTAGAAAGGGTACGTTACTACATCTGACACAAAAGGACATGACACTGAGTCATCATCCCGCAGAAATACAACTACCATTTGTGTTCATCTTCATCAATCAAGCTTGTCTTGATCTTGAAGCTAGACAGATTGCATTCATTCTCCATGTTTCAAGAAATTCCGCGAGCCTCCCTCAAGGGGGCGAATAATGTGCTGCTCTGCGAACCTTCCTCAGAGACCCGACTTCAACGGGCAGCTGACCTCATCACCATGCTCCTTGCTTGTTGTTGATCTAGAGGACCTGTCGGGAGCTTCACTATGCCCCTTGAGATAGACTCTTAGGAAAGTATCGATCAGATGCCCAATAGTCTCCTTTAATTTCAAGTTTTGGATAGATATTTGAATATCAAACGCACGCCCAGTAGTGAACACGAGTTCTCGCTAGTTCCTGCCTGCGACCGTACCGTAGCGCCATTACTTTGTGGTGCCACGGCAAGAATAGAGGTAATATGGTGACTAGAGCGTCTCTCCATATTTCCTCACCTCACGCTACGCTTGTCTAGCCGTCTTTTAGATACAAACAACCACTCTGAGACTGTATTCTCAAAGGTACTATGGTTATTGTCTCGCTGCATCTCGTAAGAGTAATGCAGGAGTGTGTTAATCGATCGTTGCCTGATCTCTGCATGCACGATACATAACAGGCGTTCAGACCGCATGAAATACAAGAGAGATTGCTTGAGCTTCTTTGCTCAGCCGTGTTTACACCATTACCAAGGAGCGGCGCTGCAAGCAAAGGAATTGCTTCAGGCAGGCCGCACCCTGCATCTACCTGCGCTGAATCCTTGGGTACGAAAGTCCAAGGGGAAGACAAGGCTGTGCTTGCAAGGGAAGTTCTTCTTCGTCAGAAAGAAAGAAAGACTCAGGCCGCTGTGATGTCCCACGCAATGACTCACAGATGCAAGTAAACCCAAGCTAAGCCTGAAGTAAGGATCACAGACATGAAACCAAGGCTAATGTCCGAAGTAACAACGGAGGCAGGTGGAAGTGTGTTGCAAATTCGGCTTAGATCCTTGTCGCTTCGCATGGCGGTAGGTGCAAATCGCGCGAAGGTGGGTAGATGGTACACGCACAGACTTGACTCTGCACTCCTGATCGAAAAATGACGTAGCACACGTGTGTGAAACAACGAGGCCTCCTTTCTTGCTTGTTCATCAGCAGTCCCATTCTATCCACATCCATTTATTTTTTTGGAACTTCACTCGCTCACCACCCGGTCTCAAGACACCCGGGTCATAAACTTGTCCAGCGGATCTTGAACCCTTCGAAAGCACTCTGATAACTTTACGCACCTCGCCCTGCGGACGATCTACGACTCTCAGCCACGAGGATTTTGATAATGTAAACTTTGGGTCTTCTTCTGACGTTGTTCGCGAAAGGATAATACACGATTGTTCAGAGGATCCAGTATTGGAGGCCGAGGTCGACTCCAGTCATCCGTAGGCATTCTCTTTCAGTCGCAGACTCGATTTTAAGATGACTTGCAGAACCCTGCGACGACGGCTGTCATCTCGAGAGCATCGTGCTTTAAGGCGCTCGCTGGCAAACATTTCGCCCGCGAACTCTGACCCTCAGCTACAATCTCCATTGTACAAGATTCTGCCCCGCGAGATCAGGAGCCTCGTCTTCGAGTTTGCCATCTGTCAGACCGTTACATCCGATGAAGCAGAGTTTGATGCTCGAACAAGTCACCAGCGGCCTAAGCACGGAAGGCCTTCCGCGATAGGAGTGCACCTTCTTCGTACCTGTCGTTATGTCTACTATGAGACACAAGTTTTACTTTTGCGGAGTGTCACGCACCATGTCTATGATGACCAGTTCACTAGCTACCGCTCTAGAAAGTGGGATCACTATCTATTCCATCTTTCCAGTCAATCGGGTCAGCATCTACACCATATACACACAGTCAGTCGAAGGACCCCCGATTTTTGCATACATCTGCAAGAACATTTGCATTGGAGAAAGGTCACATGGACCATTAGCGCTCCTTATTGGGACTTTGAGTCCAGTTGGGAATCTGATTCGAAGTATGCTGAAAGACTGTCAATTCAGCTTGCTCAAGTGTTATTTCCAATCGCTTGCGAAGAGGTGACACTGGAATTTGAAACGCTAAGGAGGTACCCACAACATCGAAGGATCCTACGTCGAGTTTGCAAGAGACTCTCCGAGGTTGAGCTGGAGCGACGCGACAAATCGAAGCTCAAATTTACTAGAAGCAATTGTTTAGAATATACCTGGGAAGCATCGACCTCGCAGTCTGGCGGTTGGATGCAAGGATCTGGCTCCGGCACAAGTGATTCGCATCACGCTTTACGCCTTTGCTGGAGGGCACAAAGACTTGAAAGAGAGTACATGCACTTTGATCATTGGGATTGTCTACGAAGTAACAGACTTAGGCATATGCCGTTCTGCGACATTTCTGATGATGAAAGAAGCGATTGAATTGATGCTGATGCATACATTAGGGCTGGCATGTTGACGTCACCTCGGATCAGCGTTGTAGCTATGGACGAAAGGACTGTCGGTATAGACGAAAGAACCTTTTGCGCACACATTTTTTCTGTAACGAGAGACTTACAAACCTCTCGTACAAAAGCCCTTGACAAAAGAATGACTGCGATAGAGTTTTGTTGCATATGTGATTGCCAACGCGCAAAATGATGACCTTCTTGGAGTTGGCACCCGTCTGACGACTGACCTTTCCGGTGAGGAGGAGAAAGTTTGAATTTTACAGAGTAAAACATGTGAGAGCTATTATACGTGAGGACTGATACTCTGGTCGAGTCGTCTGACAAGTATAATTAGACCTTATATAGGACATTGACAGCCGAACGTATGGTGGTGTCGAATGCGCCTCGTACTTCAAGAATCAACATCCGCATCGCCCGGCTGAGTCAAAGACTGCTTGTTTAGGATAATCCGAAGCCATCGGCCGGCTCTTGAGGCACTGCCAGTTGCTTCTACCGCAAAGCCAAGTCGCATAAGAACTAAGGGATCATGTGGCGCATTCGCTTCCACGTGAAGTGTGACGTCGTTGCCTGCAATCGCGCCCATCTCTTCTGCCCATCTAACAATGTCAAAGCAAAGCACTTCTTTCCCTCCGGCGTTGACATATATTGGGACCTCTGTCATGAATGGATGCTGCATAAATGACACGTATGGCGACCTTAGTACATTGACGTAGTCAAGCCCACCAAGTGCCGCATTCATCCAAGAAAGTAGAGGCCAGGACAAGTAATCGGTCTTATAGTTTGGGTTGGTGCGAGTGAAGTCTTCGTTCGTGATTGGATTGATCAATGGAGACCACAAGCAGCATGCTGACGGTATGCGTAAGCCCAGACCAGCTCCGTTTTGCGCAAGGTATCTTAGAAACCCAATAATAATGTGCCCACCCGCTGAGTCGCCAGAGAGGATTATCTTGCTACTAGGTACTCGGAGGATTTCAGTCAAGTAATAGTAACCGGACAGTGTATCTTGAAGTGCAGAAGGGAACGAGTCTGACGTCTTGGAAGCTGGAAGGCTGCATAACCGATACTGAGGACAGAAAATATGGGTAGCAGGCGTGTGCTCGAGGAGTGCTGATGCAAGCGATCCAGAAGTCGATGTCCTGCCATCAGCAAGCACATAGGCGCCACCGTGCATGTGCAGCATAACGGTGGCGTGCCTAACGTTGGACGATGATAGTAAGGCTGGATACCATGTCGCCCCTATGGAAGCAGGTCGAACACCTGTGTTCGACAACAGTATGCCTGTATATAACTCCACTGGCGCAGGCTGCACAACAACAAAGCGTTCCTTTTCTCTCCCAGAGTCAAGGGATAAGCATGGTTGCAGCCGTAATACAGCTGTATGGTAAACGATGGAGGAGAGTACCTGAACGACGAGGGCTTGCGTGTACGTCCACGCTGGGTCCTGGCGTCTGTACACAGAGAGACATTTCACCGCGCACAGCGCGAGATTGGCGTACTCAAAAACAATGGCTCCGACCATGTAGAGGCCTCTGTATGGATGTCGCTGTAGTAAGTCCATAGCGGGTCTTTGAGCGTCGATCGCAATAGGATAGCAAAACTGAGCTTTTCAGACGAGAAAGTGCGAAGACCAGCAGGTATCCGGTCAACACTAAGATTTTGCCGGTTATGGAACGTAATGGAAAGCTATAGTGATACCAATACGCGTATAGCAACAATGCCCAATCGGCATAGTTTGCTGGTTTCGACTGCCATTCCGTCAGCGTTGACCGTGCTCGGAGTTCTCGGGCTCCGGCCCACAAATGGTCCCACAGCGATAGGCTAGCGTCTGAGCAAAGGCGCTGTATGCAGCAGCCTACTGTAAATGTTCGTCTATAGTTGCAGAGTAACATCAGCTGAAAATCGATCAAACACGAGATGTCGTGTAGTTAAGATAGGACGTTTCTTTCAGGATTTGCCGGGCATAGTCGGCGCAATTGTCGCAGAGGAGACTGCCAGCCGTAGTTCAACGATCGTTGCTGTTGGTCCTGCTACGAAGAAGCTGAGTCGTCTTGTCTAGAGGCACAAGAAGGGCAGATTAGCAATTAAAGAGCACATTGCAATTCTCTAGTCTAGTACTAATCAATTGCAAGACAGACAAGACATACAATGTAATATTTAAAAAGAACTTCTTTTTTACAGAATACAATACGTATAGTAATATTCTTAAGTTAGTAACCTATAAATTAGACTATAGTAAGACTCTTCTAAGCTACAGTCTTATACTCTATAATAATATACTAAGTTTTATAATTACTTCTTAGGTAGGTTAATATTATAAAAAATATTACTATACTATACCTACAATTAATACCTCTAGTCTATAACTATTATAACGTATACTATAGGTTTATAAGCTACTCTATTCTATAAGCTACTTTTACTATAAACTTACTAGACTCTACTATATTATACTATATTATACTACACTCTATACCTTTTTAGCCTATAATATATTATAATATTACTTAGATACTTCTTTTACTTTATTCTTATATAATTATATATTATACCTAGTGTTTCTATATATATTATAGTATTGTTATAATAGCTTACCTTCTATAGTATATACTCTTTTCTTTAGCTTCTTACTAAAATTCTTTAGAGTAATTAATTACTAGCTCTCCTTTACTATAAAGGTCTCTTCTACTTATACTTAAACTTACTTTTTCTTATATAATTTATACTTTATAGTAGCCTTTAGACCTACGTAAAGCTTAGTATATTTTTATTTAAGTAAAGCTATCTTATATACTATACCTATAGCTCTCTTTATAAGGTAATTAAGTATACCAGTAGTAGAAGTTAGTAAGCTACTTATTTATATCTTATACTTATCCTAAACTAGAGTTAATTAATAGCTAAATTTAAAAAGGTTCTTTAGAGTTTATAACTATATAGGCTCTATATTAGTAGAGAATATTAGTAATAAAGTCTATAGCTTTATATTAAGAGTTAATATAACCTATTATAAGTTAAGAAAGACTAGTTTACTCTTTTAGAATTTTCTTAAATACTACTAAAAGTAATAGCTCTCTTATAGGTATATATAAAGTATAGTAGAAACTCTAGCTTTATAATATAAGTTATCTAGGTATATACTAGCTTATTAACCTAGTCTCTATATACCTACTTTAAAGAAGTAAAATAGCCTATATTTAGCAGCTCTAAGAGAAGTAATAAGTATAAAGGTATATATATAAATATAATCTTATTATTATTATAGTATTAGTTAAATACTATAGTGTTATAGCTTTTATAATAATTAATAATAAGTATATAGTAGGTACTAATAATATATATTTTTATATACCTATTAAAGTGCTATAACTACTTAAAACTAAGCTTATTATTAGTCTAGGTGCTGTTAGAGTTAGAAAAGCTCTAACCTAGAAGTAGGGCATCTTCTTTAAACTAAGAGTAGAGGTAGTAGTATAATTTAAAGATTATAAAGAGTAGAATTACCTATTTAGTTATGTTAATACCTTAGGTAACTATTACCTACTCTTTATTACTAAGCTATACTACCTTTAGTTATCTTATCAATTAGTAGCTATTATAACTACTCTACTACCTATCTAGTCTATTAAAAAGCCTATCTTATTAAAGTTATATATATTATTATTTAGAATACTATACTTAGCTTTAATATTAGCTATAAGACTAAACTAGCTCTATATAACTCTAGAATTCTTATAAAAGGCTCTCTTATAGTTATACTTATAATTAAACTTTACTTTAAGCTTTAGTATATATAAAATAAATATACTAGCCTAGTTAAGGCTAATAGAGCCTAGACTATACTCTTCTTATAGATAATTAGCTATATTAGCTATATTTAAGAGCTAAGAAGAGCGTCTATACTCTATAAGCTTAAGAATATACTTAATAATTACCTTCTCTTTTATATTAGTTCTATTCTATAAGTTAGCTACAGGATTATTATATAAAGGTTGTCTAATATATTATATATATAGTATAGTTCTTAATATAGTATAGATAGCTATAGTATATTATTTAAAGAGGTTAGAGTCTTATTTAAGAGCTAAAAGTATAAGCTGTATCTAAGTCTTATTTAATATATTATCTTTAGACTGTTATTAAGGTATTAGTATAGAGAGAGAGGCTTAGTAGGGTCTTAGTAAAAGTAGTCTACTTGCTTAGGTAGTCTGCTTGCCTGTATAGTGTGTTAGTGCTTAAGATAGCTATTAAAGTAGTAACTAGTAAAGTTATTGTGCTAGCTAGAAATATACTAAAAGGGCATAGAAGAAGAGATAGTAGAATTCTATAGGTATCTAGAGGCGTGTAAGCTTAGTATATAGAACAAGGGTTAGAGTAGGTAGAATAGCAGGCCGGTCGTAGGTAGTTTACAAGCTAGCAATACCTTAGCAGGTTTTTGTTCTATTGCCATAGGATACTTGAAACGCCCGGAGTAATTAACTACCGACTGACATAGCTGTAAGCTTTCTATGCTGATAAGCTGTGTATGTCTTGCATGATGGCATGTCGGCTGGAGCGAAGTCGGCAATGAATTCTCCCGTCCTAGTTTCTGGAAGTATGGTGAGAAGCAAGTTGTGTAGTAGGAATATGCAGCACAGCGGCTAGCCCAGACAAATAGAGACATTATGGCCGTCGCACTGCGTGTGCAAGCGAAATTACCAGTGCTGGGTAAGAAGATAGAAAAGCGTGTCCGGCCAGCGCCTGTAAAGATTCCGATCAGGTAGACCCTGAACAAAACGTTAAAGCTTATGATGGCCTGCAATATTCGACGATGTAAGCACAGCAGCACTACAGTTGAATCCGCATGGGTTCTGTTCTCGTTCTGTTGGAGACTCATGTGGGTGAGTGCGGAATCAAGATGAAATGCGCGGGTTGAGGTAGCGCACCGTCTGTGCGCCTGTCCGAACGGGACTCGTGTCTCTCGCATTGAAGTTTCAGGTTGCGTCTTCCTGTCGCCAACAGCCCTCCGTGACAGCGTTTCCATGGTCTCGGACCGATGCAGACCGCAACGCCTACGAATCTGCTTCTGAGGTTGGCGTCTGCCTTTGGAACCCCCCTCTTCGGCCGACTACAGCGCTGCCGGGGATACTTTTGACCTTGCCGCACATGCAACTCATCCAGCTTGTAGGTCGTACATGTAATTGAATTTTGTTCGGAGCTTCATCCAATGCATGGCAAATGTGAAAGTCTTGTTTGCCCCAAAGAGTCCATTTTGCGCTTCTCCTGCGAAGCACCAACTATCCTAGCCACAGCTGATACGATCAATCTTCCCATGACAGTGTTGAGGTCTTCAGTTCAGCCATGGTACAAGCGCATGAAGGTTCGCCGACGTATCGTGTGCCTAAATTGCCTAAAGCACGGTGTAGATGCCTGTAGCTCATTCGCTTGGAGAGTACTGCATCTTACTGAAGGGCCCTGATTCACAAGATCTAATTGAAGCTATGTTTAACACGTCTGACTCTCTCTGAAGGCGTGAATTTTGACATCGACATACGACTATGCATAAAAACCAGCGTTTGACTGGAGAATACAACTAGCGTTTGGATGGATTAACTCGAGGGACTCGAAGTGCTAACTAACTGATAACATACGAAGAGAAGTTATAAACACAAACAGAAATGTAGGGTAGGAGCCTGGGTGGATCGGCAAAGCTGAAGGGGCAAGAAGCTGGACTTTTTCGACAGAGCATTGTTCATATTCTGCCAAGACCAGCTGATTTGGCTGCATTGGTGCTGGGCGCAACGCTATTCACAGTTTGACCTTTGAAACTTGCAATGAGCCCAGTTTTAGAGCCAGCGAACGATCCGCTGGAAACAAGCTTGTTAGGCTAGCAAGTGTGACCAAGGCTAGCCTTGCAAGCCGTGCCAGCACCAGAAGAAGCAAAGAGAGCACCCTTGTTTTGGAGAAGGGGTGTAGTGACTTGAGAACAGTAGTTGCCTTCGGCAAGAACCGTCCCAGACGTTGACATGATATCGAAAGCGTGGCTTGTATTTAAGAACCAGTCATTGTCGACAACATGGATGAGAGTAGTAGCGGTGATCTTAGGGCTACGCCCACTTGTGTGGTGAATGTAGTTGTTCTTCATAGTAGCCTCTACTGACTTGCTGTCAAAATAGATAGCGTGATAGTGGCGACCGTCGCAAGTAGAGGACCAATTAGTCTGACCGTCGAACTTATTGTTAGAAAGCGTGATGTGGCCAGCGGCGCCTGGCGAAGCGACGAACATTTAATGCCCAATCAAAGAGAATTTGCAGTGATCTAATCAAGTAAGCAGAGTGGTGTCAGAAAGGTCGATGCCCCTACCAATCCACACCATATCGCCTCCAGCATCCACGGCGATACCATCTCCACCCCAGATCAACGCAGGGTTTAGGTTGGTGATGTGAACATTCTGGATGATGATGTTCTTGGTTCCCGCGACACGTAGACCCTTGCCTGAGAACACGCCCTTGTTCCCAACTCCGACAATAGACTTGTTAGGGCCGACAAGAAGAGGGTTGAGTGCGGCTTTGTCATAGGTGACTGTTATCTTCTCGAAACCCTTCCCGCTGTGGAGGCCTGACACCAGTTGTTCTTGTTGATGGCATCCTGGCCATTCGTATCGCAAGTGTTGGAAGCTGGCCTGCAACCATCTGCGCTGACTCTTCCCCCAGTAAGATCCCATTTCTTGTCAATCACAATGCAACGCGCAACGTTGTCCGTGATCCAAGCGGTCAGCTCTGCCTTGCTAGAAGGCACCTGACAAGCTGCATTTCCGCCACCGGTAGCTCCTGTAGCAAATCCTTCAGCCTTTCCCTTGACAGCGTAGCTTGCACGCTGTCTGACGACTCCCGCATCAACGCTGAAAGCGCAAGCCAACGCGAATAGCACAAACTTCATGGTGGATGAAAATTGAGATTGAACAAAGAGGTACAGAAAATAGAAACCTTAAGAAAGTGACTGATGGCGTGTATAGAGGCAGACGTGCATAGGCGCTCATCTTATTTGTATACCTACATCAATTAAGATGAGATAAGCTTCCGGAGAAGCCTCGATCGCTCTTCATCGAGTCATGCTAGCGCGGAAGCACGATATCTTCTCAGTCTCCTGAATTCCGATGTAACGCCGTTGTGATTGTAGAGACATTGCGACAGGGCTCTGGTGTTCGTGCGTAGGGTCATACTAGACACAGCGTATGGTATACAATCAGACCTACGTACTCGTATGGAACAACAATCATTTCTAGTCTAGTGCAGTCTGCAATACAGCTGATTATGCATCCTCGCTTGACTAAGAAGAGTTGAGCAGAGATCGCAGGCGTCGTTCACTTCCCAGTGCCGTACACTACTTCACAGACGTCCAGATTGTGCGGGTATGCTAGTAAAACCAATAAATTTGGAGGAAAAGGGCCCGCGTAGCAAGACCACTTGGCAGAAAAGAAGCCTCCACAAGCTAACCATGGCGTGAAAGACAGAAAGCAGTGTGTGCGCCCACAATACTGCACAACCTAGGCGTGATGTGTAAAGTGTTCGTTTTGGACCACTTACCTACTCTGGATTTCCCCGATTCTTGATTCTTTGCGCTGTTTCTAGAAGCCGCTTATTCCGCCCTGGTGGTCTCGTTCTTTGAGACATCCTCCTTGGCCTCTACGTTCATAAATGTCTCAATAATGTCCGGACCAGTTATTTGCTGGGTCAGGGCCAGTCACGTGTTAGGCTGGTTAGCAATAGGAACCTTTACGTAAGTATAGAGTCTGTACTGACGTGGGTAGTGATGTAGGTAGGAACGTGCGGTAGTGACCCATATTCTCTGTGTGGCTGTGAAGGAATGGGTCAGCGTATACGAGATCTTGGTACTCCTTCCTAGCCTAAGTACATACTACCGCTGGCACTCTACTGTACTATCTCTGTGGGACTTAGATACCGTGGCTCGTCATAGTATCTGTGTTCCTGGTTACCACGCCTAAGTGTGGGTTAAGACCTAGGGGAGGTGGTCCGCACATATCTAGATGCATCGATACCTCCTCTGCTGTGTTGATTCCACGTTGTATGTATAGTGTGGATTGTTTGTCAATTTCTGAGATGATGCTAGCCATCTTGTTTAATTTCAATCAGGTTGAGGGCTAGGACTGGGTGTTTTGCCAGAGCTTGAGCCTTAGTCTGCGCAATGCTAAGCACTTTGAAGAAAGCGCTTACGTCTAGCCCGTCCCGCGTTTCTAGGGCAAACGCTAAGAAGCTACTGATGACAGAGCCAAGAATACTGATGCCATAGTCAAGCTGTCAGTGTGCTCAAGAAGGAGCGGAATTTTTTGGGAAAAGAGGTCTTTGCGAAACAACCCACCATTCGTTGCAATGAGTGAATAGTCAGGATCTTTGTGTTTTTTTTCAACTCGCTCTAACCCCTCGATATACACATGGCCGGATAGCTGTGTATGCCAAGAGAAGCTTATGCCACGATAGCGGTGTCCGATGCGGCCGAGATACGCGTATAGAGAACCGCGCGCCGCATTCTGCATTTGGTGGCAGCTATAAGTATGAGAGTATAGGATCGCTTTGAGGATACACCCATTACCACAGACTTACGTCTGGCATTCATTCGGTTTAATCATGACCTTCTCAAAAGCCCTGCTCTTGCCGGCTTTCTCCGCACTGGCTGCGTTGCAATTTGTATCCGCCCAATCTGCGTGCCGTTGCGGCGACTCCGCATTTCTGGCCATCGACCGCGTCAATCTTTCAACCCCTCAGGAGCTGAAGCCATGCGCGCCGTTCAGTTAGTGCACATTGAAGCCCAAATGTTGCACGTGGCTTGGCTAACAGTCATTGACAGAGATGATCGATGCTCGAGGATCTGGGGAGCCCCAGGGAGTTTCTCTCATGTTCCAGATTGCTCTTGAGCGCATTCTTGCCAACAATACCGGTGCAGTGAGCCAATCCGTCGTTTATCCCGCTGGGTTCGATCAGAACGTTACTGCGGGAGTGCAGAACGTTGCTGATCTGATCCGGTACGGGCTCCAAGACTGTCCAGATCAACAGTACTTTCTTTTCGGATACTCGCAAGGCGCCACCGTTGTACTGGAAGCCCTTGACAAACTGGATGATAATGCTACGGCTGCAGTCAATAGCATCGTGCTTGTTGGCAATCCGTATCGTATCCCTGGACGCCTGTCAAACGTTGACAGCCACGGTCGCGTGGACAATCGCACTGCTTTCGGTCTCTTTGCAACGCAGTCTATGCATAGTAATAGCAGTATTCCTACGTACAACGAAGATTATGATCGCAGCGGAAAGGTTCGCGATATCTGTCTAGAAGTGAGTTTCCTATCGAAATACAGCCTAAGCATCTCTAACCATGACAAAGAACGACATTGTTTGTGCTGTAGATCCCGAGTGCGACTGTCAGCTTGCAAGCGACCACATGTCCTATGGGCTGATGCGGCCCGTTCAAGACCTTATTTTCGAGCATGTCATATCGCGAATGTGAGAGCGTGGACACGACATAGTCGTCGGATAGCACTTAGACATTTACTTCTTAGTCTATGCGTGTCGGGCCGAGAGTGTGGTATTTAGCTCATTGATATGGAACGTAATCGTACATCTGTTCTTTGGGCCACTGCAGCCACGATTTCCACTCCTTTTGTATAAGGCTGTCGACAATTGTCAAGATCTTAACGGCCATGCCTTCCAGATACCAGTGGTGCTGGCTCCTCCACAGAAGGACCGCATAATGCGCGAGTATGATTAGGGCGCCAGGCTGTCCATCAGACAGAAGCTCCATGAACCGAGCGGGAACGAGGTAGATCCAGATTTTTGCCATTGAGCTGGACGGAACGGTGTGAGAGCGCGATACAACGGCAAATATGAAGATGAGAGATTCGATAGCGTCATCGCATGCTTCGAACGTGTCTTGGGGACAGAGAAGATGTAACGCCTTGGAAAGTTCGCGGATTGTGTGTAGCTCAGTTTCAGAGGGCGGTGTTCGCGCAGACCAATCAACAGCTGCTACATCCCCCGGGATCATGCGTGTGACGTTTGGTCCTTGCAGTGCCTCAGATGAGTCGAGAAGTACGGGTCGCGCCTTGCGCGTAATCTCCAGCGTGGAACAAAGGCAGCAGAGTGCAACCTTTAAGTCAAGTTTGTTGTGGACAAAAGCTGCGCATGAGTACGGGAATTGTAGATTAGCAAACATGATAATGGCCTCCCTGGTGGAGTTATGGGTATAGCCAATCAGATCCGGGAACGATGCGAGCGCTGTCTCGTAATGTGTCTCGGCTTGTACGGTATAGCCCTCACGCTCGACTTTTGATATGTCTTCCAGACGAGTCAAGTGAACAGCGGCCAAGGCTAAGATGAGATGCAGCAGAAAGGGGTATCTGAATGCAGTATCCACTATGCAGGAGGCCCAGAATGCTTCGTCGCAGGGCTCCACGATAAGAGAACGAGCGGTGACGGTGGTGTAATGATGAATTAGACGAAGCTGCATGATCTGCAGCTTCTCCTCACCATCCATTCTCGTCCCAGGCTTCGTCGTAGCCACAGACTGCTCAACCAACGGAGGCTGTAAGACTGAAGTGCTTTTTGACTCCCGCAGCCCTACCGAAGATCTGTAGTTGCACGACGTACCTTGCATAGAGCAATTGGCGCATTGCGGCTTTTGTTCGTCGCACTTCATTTGAGTAAGCCTTTCATTCTACGAGGGAAATGATACGAGTCCGGTACCTTGACATGGCGGACTTTGCATTCGATGCAACCATTTTTTGACTTGCGATGTGCTCTTCGTGTCCGACTATCTGTCATTTTCGCGCGCTCTGAGCCTTGTCACCCCAAAAAAGTCCTGGGCATTACTGCAAAGCTGAGAGCTGAGTGATGATAATTTTAAGCCTAATCAGGTAAGCTCGGATAATTAAGCACGAAAAGTCCAACATAAAGTTAATCTCCGAACGTAAGAAGGACGTGCGAACATACCTTAGACTGACAGCAAGGCATTACAAAGCCTTGAACAACTGCTTGGCAATCAGAGGACGGCTTCGCTACAACTACTTCGAGAGACATACAGGATGACCAAGTGCAAGAATATGCAACTCTCCTGCAAGCAGTGTTAGGACTTCGGATATAGCTAGGCCAGGCTGTATGCGGTCAGCGCTAGGAACGGTCTTTACTTTGTCCGGCACTACTCCGGCGCACGCGACCAACAATTGGAATAAATATGAGCCACCCCATTTGCCGACTCCGATTAGGGGCAAATCGGTATCGATTGCTGAGAAAGGTGCATCAACGACGGAACCTGTGTGCGTATTCGGTAAAACTTCCATATTCTACCGTATTTTTGTCAAGTTGGTGGCTTCGACTCACTAGCGCGCGCTAGGAGAATAAAGCCCTGTCTAGTACTCCTCACAAAGGGGGTGGGGGCAGACGACAAAACATAAGTTTTGATAAAATCACGTGAATGGTGATGTAATTCTTATGCAATCGGAGCTCTGGGTCATGCGCTAAATTATTGTAAGTCTATCGAGACCCCAATGATTTGGACCGAACAGACCCTAACAGCCCTTAGTAATACAGTGTGCGAAGCTAAACATTGGTATCGACCTTATTGCCCCGCGGCTGATCCTCGGAAACACTAATCTGGTATGGATGGTGAATAGGTCGACGTTGTAAGCAAGTATACGCGGCACTTTGGTGGATCTCAGCTGAAGACACTTGACTGCGCCTCTGCCATGCCAGCTCAAGCACAGAATTGAGGAGCGAATTGGACCTCCACACCAAGGGTTTGCAAGGACAACGGTAAGTCTACTGGTTTTCGCTTGGATCAGAGCCGTGCACTCGACAAGTCATGCTCAGAAAGGACGCGACGTCTCCCTTTGTATAGCGCTTGGAGACTACGCAATATTTATGAGCCAGCCTCGGCCTGCAGAAGTGATGATACTCGTCACCAAGTTCAAGTTACAAATATGTGCTGCATATCCTTCTCTGTCCCTCCCCCCAAGCTAGAAACGTTAGCTACAGGTTTCACATTGGAGTGTCCCCTACGACTCCTTATCAGAAGAGATATCGAGATTGCATCAAGGTACGTGGACCAGGGCGTGTTCTACGCGTTTGCAAGATCGCCTGGTGTTGCAGGTTGCATCACGGAGGTCTATATGGCACGCGTCTAGGAATCCAAGCAGGCTGGTGTCTGCTGCGTTGTATCTTGTATCGACATGGAGCTGCTTGTGATTGAAAACTCGGTCGATCGTGCCGGATATTCTAGCAACCAAAATTGGCGCATTTGTTCGTTCGCTCATCATGTTCTCTCTTTTGTGAATCGACCCTAGTCACCACCCAAACCAGGCTTCAAGTGCGCGGCCACATGAACGTGCAGCTCACTTATAGAAATCGATAGTTTGTATCTTCATGACAGCCATGTGAAAAGCCTTCCGGAGCATATGACTGTTCATAAAAAGCCCTCCCATGCTTCACGGGTCCTTTCGCCTTCGCACCACTGATAAGATCCACCAAAACTTGCGCTACCAGACGATCCCATTGGATAGAATCCCCAAGCCACTTTGCGACCATGTCGCACCGCACCAGTATAATCCAACAACAATTAAGATAAGCGTGTAATTCCTCCCTGTTCGTTGGATGAAAAGGGTCATGAGCCTTCTCAAGCCTGCTTATCGGTGTGTATCCAGCAACACTCATGATCTGATAAGCGATCTCCAGGGGTAGGCCTTTCTGGCGGAGGAACCAACGAACCTGCATAGTGTCGGTGGCAGTTGGCAAATAAGGCAGTGCCTCGGTCTGAAGAGTAATGAAATCCAGTATGGGCAGCAAGCCGTACGGGTACCCAACACCGGGCGGATAAGTAGCAAGCGCCAGAGCGCGCGTTCCTTTAGCTTCGTAAAAAGAATGTCCTCTGAATTGAGTTTCTGAGATCCCGTAAAATTGGCGGTGAGGGAGCGAGGCAATGTTGTTGCACAAGTCATCAAGGGTGCATGTTCGAAGCATCTTCTGGTAACAGACAGTATCTCTGTAGTCAGATCGATTAGAGCGACCGCTCTCGTCGTCCCAAAGCTTGGGATAGCAAAGCAGTAGGTTAAGAGTGATATAGGATGTAAGCGCGAGGCGAGGTATGTATACCCAGCCACATGTGTTCTGATCACTGTATGAGTCCCAGTGCATATGGTAGAACTCTGCCCACGGTGCGTTTGGGTGCGTGCAGATCTGCTGCAAGGCCTCCATCTCGCCATAAACAATGAGAAGCTTGATGAGCTCCAGACTGAGCCATGCTGAAGGATGGGAGTCTCTTTGCAACCCTTTGGGGTGCAAAAAGGCTCTCATCTTTATGGAATCTTCTGAGAGCTCTCCCGGTGACTGTTGGAAGTCAGTCAGGTCATGGTAGCCCAGGTCCTTAGTGGCATGTTGCAGCGATGGAGCTATTCGCTTCCGGATAGTCTCAGTGATGACCACCTTCTCCGGGTCCAAAGGTTCGATATCTTTGGGGAACTTTGACCGCTCAACGTCGGTATGTGCAGCGATATTTTTCGCAAAGGCGTGAATGAAGAAATGGATTTCTTTGCCCTGGTTGTCCTCGAAACGTGGTACAAGGTTCTTCCGCCCCTCAAGACCACGGATGCATTGCCGGTACGTGAAATTTGAAGCGAGCGTAGCCCAAGGGATGTTGTGTGCTTGATGGCAGGCCATCTCTAGTGCCGGCGAATGAGATGCGATTATGAACTGAGACGTTGTATACCGCGCACAATCCAGCAAGGAGATCTTGGCTTTAGACTTCAGTACCGTGCACAATCTCGTAATGCGCACAGACTTATTGCGCAACCTACTTAGGTAATAGCGTCTAGGAACACACCCTATTCTAAAACTAAACTCTTTTAGGAAATTATAGGGTTAGGGTTAGGGTTAGGGTTAGGGTTAGGGTTAGGGTTAGGGTTAGGGTTAGGGTTAGGGTTAGGGTTAGGG